>CM045909.1:32500-41072 GCA_025169955.1 Salix arbutifolia
TAGGGTTTAGGGTTTAGGGTTTAGGGTTTAGGGTTTAGGGTTTAGGGTTTAGGGTTTAGGGTTTAGGGTTTAGGGTTTAGGGTTTAGGGTTTAGGGTTTAGGGTTTAGGGTTTAGGGTTTAGGGTTTAGGGTTTAGGGTTTAGGGTTTAGGGTTTAGGGTTTAGGGTTTAGGGTTTAGGGTTTAGGGTTTAGGGTTTAGGGTTTAGGGTTTAGGGTTTAGGGTTTAGGGTTTAGGGTTTAGGGTTTAGGGTTTAGGGTTTAGGGTTTAGGGTTTAGGGTTTAGGGTTTAGGGTTTAGGGTTTAGGGTTTAGGGTTTAGGGTTTAGGGTTTAGGGTTTAGGGTTTAGGGTTTAGGGTTTAGGGTTTAGGGTTTAGGGTTTAGGGTTTAGGGTTTAGGGTTTAGGGTTTAGGGTTTAGGGTTTAGGGTTTAGGGTTTAGGGTTTAGGGTTTAGGGTTTAGGGTTTAGGGTTTAGGGTTTAGGGTTTAGGGTTTAGGGTTTAGGGTTTAGGGTTTAGGGTTTAGGGTTTAGGGTTTAGGGTTTAGGGTTTAGGGTTTAGGGTTTAGGGTTTAGGGTTTAGGGTTTAGGGTTTAGGGTTTAGGGTTTAGGGTTTAGGGTTTAGGGTTTAGGGTTTAGGGTTTAGGGTTTAGGGTTTAGGGTTTAGGGTTTAGGGTTTAGGGTTTAGGGTTTAGGGTTTAGGGTTTAGGGTTTAGGGTTTAGGGTTTAGGGTTTAGGGTTTAGGGTTTAGGGTTTAGGGTTTAGGGTTTAGGGTTTAGGGTTTAGGGTTTAGGGTTTAGGGTTTAGGGTTTAGGGTTTAGGGTTTAGGGTTTAGGGTTTAGGGTTTAGGGTTTAGGGTTTAGGGTTTAGGGTTTAGGGTTTAGGGTTTAGGGTTTAGGGTTTAGGGTTTAGGGTTTAGGGTTTAGGGTTTAGGGTTTAGGGTTTAGGGTTTAGGGTTTAGGGTTTAGGGTTTAGGGTTTAGGGTTTAGGGTTTAGGGTTTAGGGTTTAGGGTTTAGGGTTTAGGGTTTAGGGTTTAGGGTTTAGGGTTTAGGGTTTAGGGTTTAGGGTTTAGGGTTTAGGGTTTAGGGTTTAGGGTTTAGGGTTTAGGGTTTAGGGTTTAGGGTTTAGGGTTTAGGGTTTAGGGTTTAGGGTTTAGGGTTTAGGGTTTAGGGTTTAGGGTTTAGGGTTTAGGGTTTAGGGTTTAGGGTTTAGGGTTTAGGGTTTAGGGTTTAGGGTTTAGGGTTTAGGGTTTAGGGTTTAGGGTTTAGGGTTTAGGGTTTAGGGTTTAGGGTTTAGGGTTTAGGGTTTAGGGTTTAGGGTTTAGGGTTTAGGGTTTAGGGTTTAGGGTTTAGGGTTTAGGGTTTAGGGTTTAGGGTTTAGGGTTTAGGGTTTAGGGTTTAGGGTTTAGGGTTTAGGGTTTAGGGTTTAGGGTTTAGGGTTTAGGGTTTAGGGTTTAGGGTTTAGGGTTTAGGGTTTAGGGTTTAGGGTTTAGGGTTTAGGGTTTAGGGTTTAGGGTTTAGGGTTTAGGGTTTAGGGTTTAGGGTTTAGGGTTTAGGGTTTAGGGTTTAGGGTTTAGGGTTTAGGGTTTAGGGTTTAGGGTTTAGGGTTTAGGGTTTAGGGTTTAGGGTTTAGGGTTTAGGGTTTAGGGTTTAGGGTTTAGGGTTTAGGGTTTAGGGTTTAGGGTTTAGGGTTTAGGGTTTAGGGTTTAGGGTTTAGGGTTTAGGGTTTAGGGTTTAGGGTTTAGGGTTTAGGGTTTAGGGTTTAGGGTTTAGGGTTTAGGGTTTAGGGTTTAGGGTTTAGGGTTTAGGGTTTAGGGTTTAGGGTTTAGGGTTTAGGGTTTAGGGTTTAGGGTTTAGGGTTTAGGGTTTAGGGTTTAGGGTTTAGGGTTTAGGGTTTAGGGTTTAGGGTTTAGGGTTTAGGGTTTAGGGTTTAGGGTTTAGGGTTTAGGGTTTAGGGTTTAGGGTTTAGGGTTTAGGGTTTAGGGTTTAGGGTTTAGGGTTTAGGGTTTAGGGTTTAGGGTTTAGGGTTTAGGGTTTAGGGTTTAGGGTTTAGGGTTTAGGGTTTAGGGTTTAGGGTTTAGGGTTTAGGGTTTAGGGTTTAGGGTTTAGGGTTTAGGGTTTAGGGTTTAGGGTTTAGGGTTTAGGGTTTAGGGTTTAGGGTTTAGGGTTTAGGGTTTAGGGTTTAGGGTTTAGGGTTTAGGGTTTAGGGTTTAGGGTTTAGGGTTTAGGGTTTAGGGTTTAGGGTTTAGGGTTTAGGGTTTAGGGTTTAGGGTTTAGGGTTTAGGGTTTAGGGTTTAGGGTTTAGGGTTTAGGGTTTAGGGTTTAGGGTTTAGGGTTTAGGGTTTAGGGTTTAGGGTTTAGGGTTTAGGGTTTAGGGTTTAGGGTTTAGGGTTTAGGGTTTAGGGTTTAGGGTTTAGGGTTTAGGGTTTAGGGTTTAGGGTTTAGGGTTTAGGGTTTAGGGTTTAGGGTTTAGGGTTTAGGGTTTAGGGTTTAGGGTTTAGGGTTTAGGGTTTAGGGTTTAGGGTTTAGGGTTTAGGGTTTAGGGTTTAGGGTTTAGGGTTTAGGGTTTAGGGTTTAGGGTTTAGGGTTTAGGGTTTAGGGTTTAGGGTTTAGGGTTTAGGGTTTAGGGTTTAGGGTTTAGGGTTTAGGGTTTAGGGTTTAGGGTTTAGGGTTTAGGGTTTAGGGTTTAGGGTTTAGGGTTTAGGGTTTAGGGTTTAGGGTTTAGGGTTTAGGGTTTAGGGTTTAGGGTTTAGGGTTTAGGGTTTAGGGTTTAGGGTTTAGGGTTTAGGGTTTAGGGTTTAGGGTTTAGGGTTTAGGGTTTAGGGTTTAGGGTTTAGGGTTTAGGGTTTAGGGTTTAGGGTTTAGGGTTTAGGGTTTAGGGTTTAGGGTTTAGGGTTTAGGGTTTAGGGTTTAGGGTTTAGGGTTTAGGGTTTAGGGTTTAGGGTTTAGGGTTTAGGGTTTAGGGTTTAGGGTTTAGGGTTTAGGGTTTAGGGTTTAGGGTTTAGGGTTTAGGGTTTAGGGTTTAGGGTTTAGGGTTTAGGGTTTAGGGTTTAGGGTTTAGGGTTTAGGGTTTAGGGTTTAGGGTTTAGGGTTTAGGGTTTAGGGTTTAGGGTTTAGGGTTTAGGGTTTAGGGTTTAGGGTTTAGGGTTTAGGGTTTAGGGTTTAGGGTTTAGGGTTTAGGGTTTAGGGTTTAGGGTTTAGGGTTTAGGGTTTAGGGTTTAGGGTTTAGGGTTTAGGGTTTAGGGTTTAGGGTTTAGGGTTTAGGGTTTAGGGTTTAGGGTTTAGGGTTTAGGGTTTAGGGTTTAGGGTTTAGGGTTTAGGGTTTAGGGTTTAGGGTTTAGGGTTTAGGGTTTAGGGTTTAGGGTTTAGGGTTTAGGGTTTAGGGTTTAGGGTTTAGGGTTTAGGGTTTAGGGTTTAGGGTTTAGGGTTTAGGGTTTAGGGTTTAGGGTTTAGGGTTTAGGGTTTAGGGTTTAGGGTTTAGGGTTTAGGGTTTAGGGTTTAGGGTTTAGGGTTTAGGGTTTAGGGTTTAGGGTTTAGGGTTTAGGGTTTAGGGTTTAGGGTTTAGGGTTTAGGGTTTAGGGTTTAGGGTTTAGGGTTTAGGGTTTAGGGTTTAGGGTTTAGGGTTTAGGGTTTAGGGTTTAGGGTTTAGGGTTTAGGGTTTAGGGTTTAGGGTTTAGGGTTTAGGGTTTAGGGTTTAGGGTTTAGGGTTTAGGGTTTAGGGTTTAGGGTTTAGGGTTTAGGGTTTAGGGTTTAGGGTTTAGGGTTTAGGGTTTAGGGTTTAGGGTTTAGGGTTTAGGGTTTAGGGTTTAGGGTTTAGGGTTTAGGGTTTAGGGTTTAGGGTTTAGGGTTTAGGGTTTAGGGTTTAGGGTTTAGGGTTTAGGGTTTAGGGTTTAGGGTTTAGGGTTTAGGGTTTAGGGTTTAGGGTTTAGGGTTTAGGGTTTAGGGTTTAGGGTTTAGGGTTTAGGGTTTAGGGTTTAGGGTTTAGGGTTTAGGGTTTAGGGTTTAGGGTTTAGGGTTTAGGGTTTAGGGTTTAGGGTTTAGGGTTTAGGGTTTAGGGTTTAGGGTTTAGGGTTTAGGGTTTAGGGTTTAGGGTTTAGGGTTTAGGGTTTAGGGTTTAGGGTTTAGGGTTTAGGGTTTAGGGTTTAGGGTTTAGGGTTTAGGGTTTAGGGTTTAGGGTTTAGGGTTTAGGGTTTAGGGTTTAGGGTTTAGGGTTTAGGGTTTAGGGTTTAGGGTTTAGGGTTTAGGGTTTAGGGTTTAGGGTTTAGGGTTTAGGGTTTAGGGTTTAGGGTTTAGGGTTTAGGGTTTAGGGTTTAGGGTTTAGGGTTTAGGGTTTAGGGTTTAGGGTTTAGGGTTTAGGGTTTAGGGTTTAGGGTTTAGGGTTTAGGGTTTAGGGTTTAGGGTTTAGGGTTTAGGGTTTAGGGTTTAGGGTTTAGGGTTTAGGGTTTAGGGTTTAGGGTTTAGGGTTTAGGGTTTAGGGTTTAGGGTTTAGGGTTTAGGGTTTAGGGTTTAGGGTTTAGGGTTTAGGGTTTAGGGTTTAGGGTTTAGGGTTTAGGGTTTAGGGTTTAGGGTTTAGGGTTTAGGGTTTAGGGTTTAGGGTTTAGGGTTTAGGGTTTAGGGTTTAGGGTTTAGGGTTTAGGGTTTAGGGTTTAGGGTTTAGGGTTTAGGGTTTAGGGTTTAGGGTTTAGGGTTTAGGGTTTAGGGTTTAGGGTTTAGGGTTTAGGGTTTAGGGTTTAGGGTTTAGGGTTTAGGGTTTAGGGTTTAGGGTTTAGGGTTTAGGGTTTAGGGTTTAGGGTTTAGGGTTTAGGGTTTAGGGTTTAGGGTTTAGGGTTTAGGGTTTAGGGTTTAGGGTTTAGGGTTTAGGGTTTAGGGTTTAGGGTTTAGGGTTTAGGGTTTAGGGTTTAGGGTTTAGGGTTTAGGGTTTAGGGTTTAGGGTTTAGGGTTTAGGGTTTAGGGTTTAGGGTTTAGGGTTTAGGGTTTAGGGTTTAGGGTTTAGGGTTTAGGGTTTAGGGTTTAGGGTTTAGGGTTTAGGGTTTAGGGTTTAGGGTTTAGGGTTTAGGGTTTAGGGTTTAGGGTTTAGGGTTTAGGGTTTAGGGTTTAGGGTTTAGGGTTTAGGGTTTAGGGTTTAGGGTTTAGGGTTTAGGGTTTAGGGTTTAGGGTTTAGGGTTTAGGGTTTAGGGTTTAGGGTTTAGGGTTTAGGGTTTAGGGTTTAGGGTTTAGGGTTTAGGGTTTAGGGTTTAGGGTTTAGGGTTTAGGGTTTAGGGTTTAGGGTTTAGGGTTTAGGGTTTAGGGTTTAGGGTTTAGGGTTTAGGGTTTAGGGTTTAGGGTTTAGGGTTTAGGGTTTAGGGTTTAGGGTTTAGGGTTTAGGGTTTAGGGTTTAGGGTTTAGGGTTTAGGGTTTAGGGTTTAGGGTTTAGGGTTTAGGGTTTAGGGTTTAGGGTTTAGGGTTTAGGGTTTAGGGTTTAGGGTTTAGGGTTTAGGGTTTAGGGTTTAGGGTTTAGGGTTTAGGGTTTAGGGTTTAGGGTTTAGGGTTTAGGGTTTAGGGTTTAGGGTTTAGGGTTTAGGGTTTAGGGTTTAGGGTTTAGGGTTTAGGGTTTAGGGTTTAGGGTTTAGGGTTTAGGGTTTAGGGTTTAGGGTTTAGGGTTTAGGGTTTAGGGTTTAGGGTTTAGGGTTTAGGGTTTAGGGTTTAGGGTTTAGGGTTTAGGGTTTAGGGTTTAGGGTTTAGGGTTTAGGGTTTAGGGTTTAGGGTTTAGGGTTTAGGGTTTAGGGTTTAGGGTTTAGGGTTTAGGGTTTAGGGTTTAGGGTTTAGGGTTTAGGGTTTAGGGTTTAGGGTTTAGGGTTTAGGGTTTAGGGTTTAGGGTTTAGGGTTTAGGGTTTAGGGTTTAGGGTTTAGGGTTTAGGGTTTAGGGTTTAGGGTTTAGGGTTTAGGGTTTAGGGTTTAGGGTTTAGGGTTTAGGGTTTAGGGTTTAGGGTTTAGGGTTTAGGGTTTAGGGTTTAGGGTTTAGGGTTTAGGGTTTAGGGTTTAGGGTTTAGGGTTTAGGGTTTAGGGTTTAGGGTTTAGGGTTTAGGGTTTAGGGTTTAGGGTTTAGGGTTTAGGGTTTAGGGTTTAGGGTTTAGGGTTTAGGGTTTAGGGTTTAGGGTTTAGGGTTTAGGGTTTAGGGTTTAGGGTTTAGGGTTTAGGGTTTAGGGTTTAGGGTTTAGGGTTTAGGGTTTAGGGTTTAGGGTTTAGGGTTTAGGGTTTAGGGTTTAGGGTTTAGGGTTTAGGGTTTAGGGTTTAGGGTTTAGGGTTTAGGGTTTAGGGTTTAGGGTTTAGGGTTTAGGGTTTAGGGTTTAGGGTTTAGGGTTTAGGGTTTAGGGTTTAGGGTTTAGGGTTTAGGGTTTAGGGTTTAGGGTTTAGGGTTTAGGGTTTAGGGTTTAGGGTTTAGGGTTTAGGGTTTAGGGTTTAGGGTTTAGGGTTTAGGGTTTAGGGTTTAGGGTTTAGGGTTTAGGGTTTAGGGTTTAGGGTTTAGGGTTTAGGGTTTAGGGTTTAGGGTTTAGGGTTTAGGGTTTAGGGTTTAGGGTTTAGGGTTTAGGGTTTAGGGTTTAGGGTTTAGGGTTTAGGGTTTAGGGTTTAGGGTTTAGGGTTTAGGGTTTAGGGTTTAGGGTTTAGGGTTTAGGGTTTAGGGTTTAGGGTTTAGGGTTTAGGGTTTAGGGTTTAGGGTTTAGGGTTTAGGGTTTAGGGTTTAGGGTTTAGGGTTTAGGGTTTAGGGTTTAGGGTTTAGGGTTTAGGGTTTAGGGTTTAGGGTTTAGGGTTTAGGGTTTAGGGTTTAGGGTTTAGGGTTTAGGGTTTAGGGTTTAGGGTTTAGGGTTTAGGGTTTAGGGTTTAGGGTTTAGGGTTTAGGGTTTAGGGTTTAGGGTTTAGGGTTTAGGGTTTAGGGTTTAGGGTTTAGGGTTTAGGGTTTAGGGTTTAGGGTTTAGGGTTTAGGGTTTAGGGTTTAGGGTTTAGGGTTTAGGGTTTAGGGTTTAGGGTTTAGGGTTTAGGGTTTAGGGTTTAGGGTTTAGGGTTTAGGGTTTAGGGTTTAGGGTTTAGGGTTTAGGGTTTAGGGTTTAGGGTTTAGGGTTTAGGGTTTAGGGTTTAGGGTTTAGGGTTTAGGGTTTAGGGTTTAGGGTTTAGGGTTTAGGGTTTAGGGTTTAGGGTTTAGGGTTTAGGGTTTAGGGTTTAGGGTTTAGGGTTTAGGGTTTAGGGTTTAGGGTTTAGGGTTTAGGGTTTAGGGTTTAGGGTTTAGGGTTTAGGGTTTAGGGTTTAGGGTTTAGGGTTTAGGGTTTAGGGTTTAGGGTTTAGGGTTTAGGGTTTAGGGTTTAGGGTTTAGGGTTTAGGGTTTAGGGTTTAGGGTTTAGGGTTTAGGGTTTAGGGTTTAGGGTTTAGGGTTTAGGGTTTAGGGTTTAGGGTTTAGGGTTTAGGGTTTAGGGTTTAGGGTTTAGGGTTTAGGGTTTAGGGTTTAGGGTTTAGGGTTTAGGGTTTAGGGTTTAGGGTTTAGGGTTTAGGGTTTAGGGTTTAGGGTTTAGGGTTTAGGGTTTAGGGTTTAGGGTTTAGGGTTTAGGGTTTAGGGTTTAGGGTTTAGGGTTTAGGGTTTAGGGTTTAGGGTTTAGGGTTTAGGGTTTAGGGTTTAGGGTTTAGGGTTTAGGGTTTAGGGTTTAGGGTTTAGGGTTTAGGGTTTAGGGTTTAGGGTTTAGGGTTTAGGGTTTAGGGTTTAGGGTTTAGGGTTTAGGGTTTAGGGTTTAGGGTTTAGGGTTTAGGGTTTAGGGTTTAGGGTTTAGGGTTTAGGGTTTAGGGTTTAGGGTTTAGGGTTTAGGGTTTAGGGTTTAGGGTTTAGGGTTTAGGGTTTAGGGTTTAGGGTTTAGGGTTTAGGGTTTAGGGTTTAGGGTTTAGGGTTTAGGGTTTAGGGTTTAGGGTTTAGGGTTTAGGGTTTAGGGTTTAGGGTTTAGGGTTTAGGGTTTAGGGTTTAGGGTTTAGGGTTTAGGGTTTAGGGTTTAGGGTTTAGGGTTTAGGGTTTAGGGTTTAGGGTTTAGGGTTTAGGGTTTAGGGTTTAGGGTTTAGGGTTTAGGGTTTAGGGTTTAGGGTTTAGGGTTTAGGGTTTAGGGTTTAGGGTTTAGGGTTTAGGGTTTAGGGTTTAGGGTTTAGGGTTTAGGGTTTAGGGTTTAGGGTTTAGGGTTTAGGGTTTAGGGTTTAGGGTTTAGGGTTTAGGGTTTAGGGTTTAGGGTTTAGGGTTTAGGGTTTAGGGTTTAGGGTTTAGGGTTTAGGGTTTAGGGTTTAGGGTTTAGGGTTTAGGGTTTAGGGTTTAGGGTTTAGGGTTTAGGGTTTAGGGTTTAGGGTTTAGGGTTTAGGGTTTAGGGTTTAGGGTTTAGGGTTTAGGGTTTAGGGTTTAGGGTTTAGGGTTTAGGGTTTAGGGTTTAGGGTTTAGGGTTTAGGGTTTAGGGTTTAGGGTTTAGGGTTTAGGGTTTAGGGTTTAGGGTTTAGGGTTTAGGGTTTAGGGTTTAGGGTTTAGGGTTTAGGGTTTAGGGTTTAGGGTTTAGGGTTTAGGGTTTAGGGTTTAGGGTTTAGG
>CM045909.1:41172-53672 GCA_025169955.1 Salix arbutifolia
CTAAACCCTAAACCCTAAACCCTAAACCCTAAACCCTAAACCCTAAACCCTAAACCCTAAACCCTAAACCCTAAACCCTAAACCCTAAACCCTAAACCCTAAACCCTAAACCCTAAACCCTAAACCCTAAACCCTAAACCCTAAACCCTAAACCCTAAACCCTAAACCCTAAACCCTAAACCCTAAACCCTAAACCCTAAACCCTAAACCCTAAACCCTAAACCCTAAACCCTAAACCCTAAACCCTAAACCCTAAACCCTAAACCCTAAACCCTAAACCCTAAACCCTAAACCCTAAACCCTAAACCCTAAACCCTAAACCCTAAACCCTAAACCCTAAACCCTAAACCCTAAACCCTAAACCCTAAACCCTAAACCCTAAACCCTAAACCCTAAACCCTAAACCCTAAACCCTAAACCCTAAACCCTAAACCCTAAACCCTAAACCCTAAACCCTAAACCCTAAACCCTAAACCCTAAACCCTAAACCCTAAACCCTAAACCCTAAACCCTAAACCCTAAACCCTAAACCCTAAACCCTAAACCCTAAACCCTAAACCCTAAACCCTAAACCCTAAACCCTAAACCCTAAACCCTAAACCCTAAACCCTAAACCCTAAACCCTAAACCCTAAACCCTAAACCCTAAACCCTAAACCCTAAACCCTAAACCCTAAACCCTAAACCCTAAACCCTAAACCCTAAACCCTAAACCCTAAACCCTAAACCCTAAACCCTAAACCCTAAACCCTAAACCCTAAACCCTAAACCCTAAACCCTAAACCCTAAACCCTAAACCCTAAACCCTAAACCCTAAACCCTAAACCCTAAACCCTAAACCCTAAACCCTAAACCCTAAACCCTAAACCCTAAACCCTAAACCCTAAACCCTAAACCCTAAACCCTAAACCCTAAACCCTAAACCCTAAACCCTAAACCCTAAACCCTAAACCCTAAACCCTAAACCCTAAACCCTAAACCCTAAACCCTAAACCCTAAACCCTAAACCCTAAACCCTAAACCCTAAACCCTAAACCCTAAACCCTAAACCCTAAACCCTAAACCCTAAACCCTAAACCCTAAACCCTAAACCCTAAACCCTAAACCCTAAACCCTAAACCCTAAACCCTAAACCCTAAACCCTAAACCCTAAACCCTAAACCCTAAACCCTAAACCCTAAACCCTAAACCCTAAACCCTAAACCCTAAACCCTAAACCCTAAACCCTAAACCCTAAACCCTAAACCCTAAACCCTAAACCCTAAACCCTAAACCCTAAACCCTAAACCCTAAACCCTAAACCCTAAACCCTAAACCCTAAACCCTAAACCCTAAACCCTAAACCCTAAACCCTAAACCCTAAACCCTAAACCCTAAACCCTAAACCCTAAACCCTAAACCCTAAACCCTAAACCCTAAACCCTAAACCCTAAACCCTAAACCCTAAACCCTAAACCCTAAACCCTAAACCCTAAACCCTAAACCCTAAACCCTAAACCCTAAACCCTAAACCCTAAACCCTAAACCCTAAACCCTAAACCCTAAACCCTAAACCCTAAACCCTAAACCCTAAACCCTAAACCCTAAACCCTAAACCCTAAACCCTAAACCCTAAACCCTAAACCCTAAACCCTAAACCCTAAACCCTAAACCCTAAACCCTAAACCCTAAACCCTAAACCCTAAACCCTAAACCCTAAACCCTAAACCCTAAACCCTAAACCCTAAACCCTAAACCCTAAACCCTAAACCCTAAACCCTAAACCCTAAACCCTAAACCCTAAACCCTAAACCCTAAACCCTAAACCCTAAACCCTAAACCCTAAACCCTAAACCCTAAACCCTAAACCCTAAACCCTAAACCCTAAACCCTAAACCCTAAACCCTAAACCCTAAACCCTAAACCCTAAACCCTAAACCCTAAACCCTAAACCCTAAACCCTAAACCCTAAACCCTAAACCCTAAACCCTAAACCCTAAACCCTAAACCCTAAACCCTAAACCCTAAACCCTAAACCCTAAACCCTAAACCCTAAACCCTAAACCCTAAACCCTAAACCCTAAACCCTAAACCCTAAACCCTAAACCCTAAACCCTAAACCCTAAACCCTAAACCCTAAACCCTAAACCCTAAACCCTAAACCCTAAACCCTAAACCCTAAACCCTAAACCCTAAACCCTAAACCCTAAACCCTAAACCCTAAACCCTAAACCCTAAACCCTAAACCCTAAACCCTAAACCCTAAACCCTAAACCCTAAACCCTAAACCCTAAACCCTAAACCCTAAACCCTAAACCCTAAACCCTAAACCCTAAACCCTAAACCCTAAACCCTAAACCCTAAACCCTAAACCCTAAACCCTAAACCCTAAACCCTAAACCCTAAACCCTAAACCCTAAACCCTAAACCCTAAACCCTAAACCCTAAACCCTAAACCCTAAACCCTAAACCCTAAACCCTAAACCCTAAACCCTAAACCCTAAACCCTAAACCCTAAACCCTAAACCCTAAACCCTAAACCCTAAACCCTAAACCCTAAACCCTAAACCCTAAACCCTAAACCCTAAACCCTAAACCCTAAACCCTAAACCCTAAACCCTAAACCCTAAACCCTAAACCCTAAACCCTAAACCCTAAACCCTAAACCCTAAACCCTAAACCCTAAACCCTAAACCCTAAACCCTAAACCCTAAACCCTAAACCCTAAACCCTAAACCCTAAACCCTAAACCCTAAACCCTAAACCCTAAACCCTAAACCCTAAACCCTAAACCCTAAACCCTAAACCCTAAACCCTAAACCCTAAACCCTAAACCCTAAACCCTAAACCCTAAACCCTAAACCCTAAACCCTAAACCCTAAACCCTAAACCCTAAACCCTAAACCCTAAACCCTAAACCCTAAACCCTAAACCCTAAACCCTAAACCCTAAACCCTAAACCCTAAACCCTAAACCCTAAACCCTAAACCCTAAACCCTAAACCCTAAACCCTAAACCCTAAACCCTAAACCCTAAACCCTAAACCCTAAACCCTAAACCCTAAACCCTAAACCCTAAACCCTAAACCCTAAACCCTAAACCCTAAACCCTAAACCCTAAACCCTAAACCCTAAACCCTAAACCCTAAACCCTAAACCCTAAACCCTAAACCCTAAACCCTAAACCCTAAACCCTAAACCCTAAACCCTAAACCCTAAACCCTAAACCCTAAACCCTAAACCCTAAACCCTAAACCCTAAACCCTAAACCCTAAACCCTAAACCCTAAACCCTAAACCCTAAACCCTAAACCCTAAACCCTAAACCCTAAACCCTAAACCCTAAACCCTAAACCCTAAACCCTAAACCCTAAACCCTAAACCCTAAACCCTAAACCCTAAACCCTAAACCCTAAACCCTAAACCCTAAACCCTAAACCCTAAACCCTAAACCCTAAACCCTAAACCCTAAACCCTAAACCCTAAACCCTAAACCCTAAACCCTAAACCCTAAACCCTAAACCCTAAACCCTAAACCCTAAACCCTAAACCCTAAACCCTAAACCCTAAACCCTAAACCCTAAACCCTAAACCCTAAACCCTAAACCCTAAACCCTAAACCCTAAACCCTAAACCCTAAACCCTAAACCCTAAACCCTAAACCCTAAACCCTAAACCCTAAACCCTAAACCCTAAACCCTAAACCCTAAACCCTAAACCCTAAACCCTAAACCCTAAACCCTAAACCCTAAACCCTAAACCCTAAACCCTAAACCCTAAACCCTAAACCCTAAACCCTAAACCCTAAACCCTAAACCCTAAACCCTAAACCCTAAACCCTAAACCCTAAACCCTAAACCCTAAACCCTAAACCCTAAACCCTAAACCCTAAACCCTAAACCCTAAACCCTAAACCCTAAACCCTAAACCCTAAACCCTAAACCCTAAACCCTAAACCCTAAACCCTAAACCCTAAACCCTAAACCCTAAACCCTAAACCCTAAACCCTAAACCCTAAACCCTAAACCCTAAACCCTAAACCCTAAACCCTAAACCCTAAACCCTAAACCCTAAACCCTAAACCCTAAACCCTAAACCCTAAACCCTAAACCCTAAACCCTAAACCCTAAACCCTAAACCCTAAACCCTAAACCCTAAACCCTAAACCCTAAACCCTAAACCCTAAACCCTAAACCCTAAACCCTAAACCCTAAACCCTAAACCCTAAACCCTAAACCCTAAACCCTAAACCCTAAACCCTAAACCCTAAACCCTAAACCCTAAACCCTAAACCCTAAACCCTAAACCCTAAACCCTAAACCCTAAACCCTAAACCCTAAACCCTAAACCCTAAACCCTAAACCCTAAACCCTAAACCCTAAACCCTAAACCCTAAACCCTAAACCCTAAACCCTAAACCCTAAACCCTAAACCCTAAACCCTAAACCCTAAACCCTAAACCCTAAACCCTAAACCCTAAACCCTAAACCCTAAACCCTAAACCCTAAACCCTAAACCCTAAACCCTAAACCCTAAACCCTAAACCCTAAACCCTAAACCCTAAACCCTAAACCCTAAACCCTAAACCCTAAACCCTAAACCCTAAACCCTAAACCCTAAACCCTAAACCCTAAACCCTAAACCCTAAACCCTAAACCCTAAACCCTAAACCCTAAACCCTAAACCCTAAACCCTAAACCCTAAACCCTAAACCCTAAACCCTAAACCCTAAACCCTAAACCCTAAACCCTAAACCCTAAACCCTAAACCCTAAACCCTAAACCCTAAACCCTAAACCCTAAACCCTAAACCCTAAACCCTAAACCCTAAACCCTAAACCCTAAACCCTAAACCCTAAACCCTAAACCCTAAACCCTAAACCCTAAACCCTAAACCCTAAACCCTAAACCCTAAACCCTAAACCCTAAACCCTAAACCCTAAACCCTAAACCCTAAACCCTAAACCCTAAACCCTAAACCCTAAACCCTAAACCCTAAACCCTAAACCCTAAACCCTAAACCCTAAACCCTAAACCCTAAACCCTAAACCCTAAACCCTAAACCCTAAACCCTAAACCCTAAACCCTAAACCCTAAACCCTAAACCCTAAACCCTAAACCCTAAACCCTAAACCCTAAACCCTAAACCCTAAACCCTAAACCCTAAACCCTAAACCCTAAACCCTAAACCCTAAACCCTAAACCCTAAACCCTAAACCCTAAACCCTAAACCCTAAACCCTAAACCCTAAACCCTAAACCCTAAACCCTAAACCCTAAACCCTAAACCCTAAACCCTAAACCCTAAACCCTAAACCCTAAACCCTAAACCCTAAACCCTAAACCCTAAACCCTAAACCCTAAACCCTAAACCCTAAACCCTAAACCCTAAACCCTAAACCCTAAACCCTAAACCCTAAACCCTAAACCCTAAACCCTAAACCCTAAACCCTAAACCCTAAACCCTAAACCCTAAACCCTAAACCCTAAACCCTAAACCCTAAACCCTAAACCCTAAACCCTAAACCCTAAACCCTAAACCCTAAACCCTAAACCCTAAACCCTAAACCCTAAACCCTAAACCCTAAACCCTAAACCCTAAACCCTAAACCCTAAACCCTAAACCCTAAACCCTAAACCCTAAACCCTAAACCCTAAACCCTAAACCCTAAACCCTAAACCCTAAACCCTAAACCCTAAACCCTAAACCCTAAACCCTAAACCCTAAACCCTAAACCCTAAACCCTAAACCCTAAACCCTAAACCCTAAACCCTAAACCCTAAACCCTAAACCCTAAACCCTAAACCCTAAACCCTAAACCCTAAACCCTAAACCCTAAACCCTAAACCCTAAACCCTAAACCCTAAACCCTAAACCCTAAACCCTAAACCCTAAACCCTAAACCCTAAACCCTAAACCCTAAACCCTAAACCCTAAACCCTAAACCCTAAACCCTAAACCCTAAACCCTAAACCCTAAACCCTAAACCCTAAACCCTAAACCCTAAACCCTAAACCCTAAACCCTAAACCCTAAACCCTAAACCCTAAACCCTAAACCCTAAACCCTAAACCCTAAACCCTAAACCCTAAACCCTAAACCCTAAACCCTAAACCCTAAACCCTAAACCCTAAACCCTAAACCCTAAACCCTAAACCCTAAACCCTAAACCCTAAACCCTAAACCCTAAACCCTAAACCCTAAACCCTAAACCCTAAACCCTAAACCCTAAACCCTAAACCCTAAACCCTAAACCCTAAACCCTAAACCCTAAACCCTAAACCCTAAACCCTAAACCCTAAACCCTAAACCCTAAACCCTAAACCCTAAACCCTAAACCCTAAACCCTAAACCCTAAACCCTAAACCCTAAACCCTAAACCCTAAACCCTAAACCCTAAACCCTAAACCCTAAACCCTAAACCCTAAACCCTAAACCCTAAACCCTAAACCCTAAACCCTAAACCCTAAACCCTAAACCCTAAACCCTAAACCCTAAACCCTAAACCCTAAACCCTAAACCCTAAACCCTAAACCCTAAACCCTAAACCCTAAACCCTAAACCCTAAACCCTAAACCCTAAACCCTAAACCCTAAACCCTAAACCCTAAACCCTAAACCCTAAACCCTAAACCCTAAACCCTAAACCCTAAACCCTAAACCCTAAACCCTAAACCCTAAACCCTAAACCCTAAACCCTAAACCCTAAACCCTAAACCCTAAACCCTAAACCCTAAACCCTAAACCCTAAACCCTAAACCCTAAACCCTAAACCCTAAACCCTAAACCCTAAACCCTAAACCCTAAACCCTAAACCCTAAACCCTAAACCCTAAACCCTAAACCCTAAACCCTAAACCCTAAACCCTAAACCCTAAACCCTAAACCCTAAACCCTAAACCCTAAACCCTAAACCCTAAACCCTAAACCCTAAACCCTAAACCCTAAACCCTAAACCCTAAACCCTAAACCCTAAACCCTAAACCCTAAACCCTAAACCCTAAACCCTAAACCCTAAACCCTAAACCCTAAACCCTAAACCCTAAACCCTAAACCCTAAACCCTAAACCCTAAACCCTAAACCCTAAACCCTAAACCCTAAACCCTAAACCCTAAACCCTAAACCCTAAACCCTAAACCCTAAACCCTAAACCCTAAACCCTAAACCCTAAACCCTAAACCCTAAACCCTAAACCCTAAACCCTAAACCCTAAACCCTAAACCCTAAACCCTAAACCCTAAACCCTAAACCCTAAACCCTAAACCCTAAACCCTAAACCCTAAACCCTAAACCCTAAACCCTAAACCCTAAACCCTAAACCCTAAACCCTAAACCCTAAACCCTAAACCCTAAACCCTAAACCCTAAACCCTAAACCCTAAACCCTAAACCCTAAACCCTAAACCCTAAACCCTAAACCCTAAACCCTAAACCCTAAACCCTAAACCCTAAACCCTAAACCCTAAACCCTAAACCCTAAACCCTAAACCCTAAACCCTAAACCCTAAACCCTAAACCCTAAACCCTAAACCCTAAACCCTAAACCCTAAACCCTAAACCCTAAACCCTAAACCCTAAACCCTAAACCCTAAACCCTAAACCCTAAACCCTAAACCCTAAACCCTAAACCCTAAACCCTAAACCCTAAACCCTAAACCCTAAACCCTAAACCCTAAACCCTAAACCCTAAACCCTAAACCCTAAACCCTAAACCCTAAACCCTAAACCCTAAACCCTAAACCCTAAACCCTAAACCCTAAACCCTAAACCCTAAACCCTAAACCCTAAACCCTAAACCCTAAACCCTAAACCCTAAACCCTAAACCCTAAACCCTAAACCCTAAACCCTAAACCCTAAACCCTAAACCCTAAACCCTAAACCCTAAACCCTAAACCCTAAACCCTAAACCCTAAACCCTAAACCCTAAACCCTAAACCCTAAACCCTAAACCCTAAACCCTAAACCCTAAACCCTAAACCCTAAACCCTAAACCCTAAACCCTAAACCCTAAACCCTAAACCCTAAACCCTAAACCCTAAACCCTAAACCCTAAACCCTAAACCCTAAACCCTAAACCCTAAACCCTAAACCCTAAACCCTAAACCCTAAACCCTAAACCCTAAACCCTAAACCCTAAACCCTAAACCCTAAACCCTAAACCCTAAACCCTAAACCCTAAACCCTAAACCCTAAACCCTAAACCCTAAACCCTAAACCCTAAACCCTAAACCCTAAACCCTAAACCCTAAACCCTAAACCCTAAACCCTAAACCCTAAACCCTAAACCCTAAACCCTAAACCCTAAACCCTAAACCCTAAACCCTAAACCCTAAACCCTAAACCCTAAACCCTAAACCCTAAACCCTAAACCCTAAACCCTAAACCCTAAACCCTAAACCCTAAACCCTAAACCCTAAACCCTAAACCCTAAACCCTAAACCCTAAACCCTAAACCCTAAACCCTAAACCCTAAACCCTAAACCCTAAACCCTAAACCCTAAACCCTAAACCCTAAACCCTAAACCCTAAACCCTAAACCCTAAACCCTAAACCCTAAACCCTAAACCCTAAACCCTAAACCCTAAACCCTAAACCCTAAACCCTAAACCCTAAACCCTAAACCCTAAACCCTAAACCCTAAACCCTAAACCCTAAACCCTAAACCCTAAACCCTAAACCCTAAACCCTAAACCCTAAACCCTAAACCCTAAACCCTAAACCCTAAACCCTAAACCCTAAACCCTAAACCCTAAACCCTAAACCCTAAACCCTAAACCCTAAACCCTAAACCCTAAACCCTAAACCCTAAACCCTAAACCCTAAACCCTAAACCCTAAACCCTAAACCCTAAACCCTAAACCCTAAACCCTAAACCCTAAACCCTAAACCCTAAACCCTAAACCCTAAACCCTAAACCCTAAACCCTAAACCCTAAACCCTAAACCCTAAACCCTAAACCCTAAACCCTAAACCCTAAACCCTAAACCCTAAACCCTAAACCCTAAACCCTAAACCCTAAACCCTAAACCCTAAACCCTAAACCCTAAACCCTAAACCCTAAACCCTAAACCCTAAACCCTAAACCCTAAACCCTAAACCCTAAACCCTAAACCCTAAACCCTAAACCCTAAACCCTAAACCCTAAACCCTAAACCCTAAACCCTAAACCCTAAACCCTAAACCCTAAACCCTAAACCCTAAACCCTAAACCCTAAACCCTAAACCCTAAACCCTAAACCCTAAACCCTAAACCCTAAACCCTAAACCCTAAACCCTAAACCCTAAACCCTAAACCCTAAACCCTAAACCCTAAACCCTAAACCCTAAACCCTAAACCCTAAACCCTAAACCCTAAACCCTAAACCCTAAACCCTAAACCCTAAACCCTAAACCCTAAACCCTAAACCCTAAACCCTAAACCCTAAACCCTAAACCCTAAACCCTAAACCCTAAACCCTAAACCCTAAACCCTAAACCCTAAACCCTAAACCCTAAACCCTAAACCCTAAACCCTAAACCCTAAACCCTAAACCCTAAACCCTAAACCCTAAACCCTAAACCCTAAACCCTAAACCCTAAACCCTAAACCCTAAACCCTAAACCCTAAACCCTAAACCCTAAACCCTAAACCCTAAACCCTAAACCCTAAACCCTAAACCCTAAACCCTAAACCCTAAACCCTAAACCCTAAACCCTAAACCCTAAACCCTAAACCCTAAACCCTAAACCCTAAACCCTAAACCCTAAACCCTAAACCCTAAACCCTAAACCCTAAACCCTAAACCCTAAACCCTAAACCCTAAACCCTAAACCCTAAACCCTAAACCCTAAACCCTAAACCCTAAACCCTAAACCCTAAACCCTAAACCCTAAACCCTAAACCCTAAACCCTAAACCCTAAACCCTAAACCCTAAACCCTAAACCCTAAACCCTAAACCCTAAACCCTAAACCCTAAACCCTAAACCCTAAACCCTAAACCCTAAACCCTAAACCCTAAACCCTAAACCCTAAACCCTAAACCCTAAACCCTAAACCCTAAACCCTAAACCCTAAACCCTAAACCCTAAACCCTAAACCCTAAACCCTAAACCCTAAACCCTAAACCCTAAACCCTAAACCCTAAACCCTAAACCCTAAACCCTAAACCCTAAACCCTAAACCCTAAACCCTAAACCCTAAACCCTAAACCCTAAACCCTAAACCCTAAACCCTAAACCCTAAACCCTAAACCCTAAACCCTAAACCCTAAACCCTAAACCCTAAACCCTAAACCCTAAACCCTAAACCCTAAACCCTAAACCCTAAACCCTAAACCCTAAACCCTAAACCCTAAACCCTAAACCCTAAACCCTAAACCCTAAACCCTAAACCCTAAACCCTAAACCCTAAACCCTAAACCCTAAACCCTAAACCCTAAACCCTAAACCCTAAACCCTAAACCCTAAACCCTAAACCCTAAACCCTAAACCCTAAACCCTAAACCCTAAACCCTAAACCCTAAACCCTAAACCCTAAACCCTAAACCCTAAACCCTAAACCCTAAACCCTAAACCCTAAACCCTAAACCCTAAACCCTAAACCCTAAACCCTAAACCCTAAACCCTAAACCCTAAACCCTAAACCCTAAACCCTAAACCATAAACCCTAAACCCTAAACCCTAAACCCTAAACCCTAAACCCTAAACCCTAAACCCTAAACCCTAAACCCTAAACCCTAAACCCTAAACCCTAAACCCTAAACCCTAAACCCTAAACCCTAAACCCTAAACCCTAAACCCTAAACCCTAAACCCTAAACCCTAAACCCTAAACCCTAAACCCTAAACCCTAAACCCTAAACCCTAAACCCTAAACCCTAAACCCTAAACCCTAAACCCTAAACCCTAAACCCTAAACCCTAAACCCTAAACCCTAAACCCTAAACCCTAAACCCTAAACCCTAAACCCTAAACCCTAAACCCTAAACCCTAAACCCTAAACCCTAAACCCTAAACCCTAAACCCTAAACCCTAAACCCTAAACCCTAAACCCTAAACCCTAAACCCTAAACCCTAAACCCTAAACCCTAAACCCTAAACCCTAAACCCTAAACCCTAAACCCTAAACCCTAAACCCTAAACCCTAAACCCTAAACCCTAAACCCTAAACCCTAAACCCTAAACCCTAAACCCTAAACCCTAAACCCTAAACCCTAAACCCTAAACCCTAAACCCTAAACCCTAAACCCTAAACCCTAAACCCTAAACCCTAAACCCTAAACCCTAAACCCTAAACCCTAAACCCTAAACCCTAAACCCTAAACCCTAAACCCTAAACCCTAAACCCTAAACCCTAAACCCTAAACCCTAAACCCTAAACCCTAAACCCTAAACCCTAAACCCTAAACCCTAAACCCTAAACCCTAAACCCTAAACCCTAAACCCTAAACCCTAAACCCTAAACCCTAAACCCTAAACCCTAAACCCTAAACCCTAAACCCTAAACCCTAAACCCTAAACCCTAAACCCTAAACCCTAAACCCTAAACCCTAAACCCTAAACCCTAAACCCTAAACCCTAAACCCTAAACCCTAAACCCTAAACCCTAAACCCTAAACCCTAAACCCTAAACCCTAAACCCTAAACCCTAAACCCTAAACCCTAAACCCTAAACCCTAAACCCTAAACCCTAAACCCTAAACCCTAAACCCTAAACCCTAAACCCTAAACCCTAAACCCTAAACCCTAAACCCTAAACCCTAAACCCTAAACCCTAAACCCTAAACCCTAAACCCTAAACCCTAAACCCTAAACCCTAAACCCTAAACCCTAAACCCTAAACCCTAAACCCTAAACCCTAAACCCTAAACCCTAAACCCTAAACCCTAAACCCTAAACCCTAAACCCTAAACCCTAAACCCTAAACCCTAAACCCTAAACCCTAAACCCTAAACCCTAAACCCTAAACCCTAAACCCTAAACCCTAAACCCTAAACCCTAAACCCTAAACCCTAAACCCTAAACCCTAAACCCTAAACCCTAAACCCTAAACCCTAAACCCTAAACCCTAAACCCTAAACCCTAAACCCTAAACCCTAAACCCTAAACCCTAAACCCTAAACCCTAAACCCTAAACCCTAAACCCTAAACCCTAAACCCTAAACCCTAAACCCTAAACCCTAAACCCTAAACCCTAAACCCTAAACCCTAAACCCTAAACCCTAAACCCTAAACCCTAAACCCTAAACCCTAAACCCTAAACCCTAAACCCTAAACCCTAAACCCTAAACCCTAAACCCTAAACCCTAAACCCTAAACCCTAAACCCTAAACCCTAAACCCTAAACCCTAAACCCTAAACCCTAAACCCTAAACCCTAAACCCTAAACCCTAAACCCTAAACCCTAAACCCTAAACCCTAAACCCTAAACCCTAAACCCTAAACCCTAAACCCTAAACCCTAAACCCTAAACCCTAAACCCTAAACCCTAAACCCTAAACCCTAAACCCTAAACCCTAAACCCTAAACCCTAAACCCTAAACCCTAAA
>CM045909.1:58672-109000 GCA_025169955.1 Salix arbutifolia
CAAGCCAAATCAATCATGCCCGGGGAAAAGGCTATTACCCATAAAATTTAAGCCTAATACCACCTCAAAAGGGCTTGGATATGACAAGACCAAAAAAATCAGAAATCGAAGGCTAATACCCATTGAAATGGGGCTAGTCGTGTCAGGATCACTATGTCCCAAAATCCAAGGCTAATACCCCCTCAAACAAGCCAGATCAATCTTGCCCGGGGGAAAAGGCTATTACCCATAAAATTTAAGCATAATACCAACTCAAAAGGGCTTGGATATGACAAGACAAAAAAGGTCAGAAATCGAAGGCTAATACCCATTGAAATGGGGCGAGCTGAGTCACGATCAATATGTCCCAAAATCAAAGCCAAATACCCCCTCAAACAAGCCAGTTTAATCGTGCTCGTGGGAAAAGGCTATTACCCACCAAATTCAAACATAAAACCAACTAAAATGGGCTTGGATAAGACAACACTAACCAGGTCAGAAATCTAAGGTAATACCCATTGAAATGGGGCTAGTCGAGTCAGGATCAATATGTCGCAAAATCCAAGGCTATACCCCCTCAAACAAGCCAGTTCAATCATGCTCGGGGGAAAAATCTTTGACCCATAAAATTTAAGCCTAGTACCAACTAAAATGGGCTTGGATATGTCAAGATAAAAAAGGTCAGAAATCTAAGGTTAATACCCATTGAAATGAGGCTAGTCGAGTCAGGATCAACATGTCGTAAAATCCAAGTCTAAAACCTCCTCAAACAAGCCAAATCAATCATGCCCGGGGAAAAGGCTATTACCCATAAAATTTAAGCCTAATACCAACTAAAAAGGGCTTGGATATAACAAGACCAAAAAAATCAGAAATCGAACGCTAATACCCATTGAAATGGGGCTAGTCGAGTCAGGATCAATATGTCGCAAAATCCAAGGCTAATACCTCCTCAAACAAGCCAGGTCAATCATGCCCGGGGAAAAGGCTATTACCCATAAAATTTAAGCCTAATACCAACTAAAAAGGGCTTGGATATGACAAGACCAAAAAGGTCAGAAATCGAAGGCTAATACCCATTGAAATGGGGCTAGTCGAGTAACGATCAATTTGTCCCAAAATCCAAGGCTAATACCCCCTCAAACAAGCCAGTTCAATCCTGCTCAGGGGAAAAGTCTTTGACCCATAAAATTTAAGCCGACTACCAACTAAAAGGGGCTTGGATATGACAAGACCAAAAAGGTCAGAAATCGAAGGCTAATACCCATTGAAATGGGGCTAGTCGAGTCACGATCAATTTGTCCCAAAATCCAAGGCTAATACCCCCTCAAACAAGCCAGTTCAATCATGCTCGGGGGAAAAGTCTTTGACCCATAAAATTTAAGCCTACTACCAACTAAAAGGGGCTTGGATATGACAAGACCAAAAAGGTCAGAAATCGAAGGCTAATACCCATTGAAATGGGGCTAGTCGAGTCACGATCAATTTGTCCAAAAATCCAAGGCTAATACCCCCTCAAACAAGCCAGTTCAATCCTGCTCGGGGGAAAAGTCTTTGACCCATAAAATTTAAGCCTACTACCAACTAAAAGGGGCTTGGATATGACAAGACCAAAAAGGTCAGAAATCGAAGGCTAATACCCATTGAAATGGGGCTAGTCGAGTCACGATCAATTTGTCCCAAAATCCAAGGCTAATACCCCCTCAAACAAGACAGTTCAATCATGCTCGGGGGAAAAGTCTTTGACCCATAAAATTTAAGCCTAATACCAACTAAAAGGGGCTTGGATATGACAAGACCAAAAAGGTCAGAAATCGAAGGTTAATACCCATTAAACTGGGGCTAGTCGAGTCAGGATAAATATGTTCCAAAATCCAAGGCTAATACCCCCTCAAACAAGCCAGATCAATAATGCCGGGGGAAAAGGCTATTACCCATAAAATTTAAGCCTAATACCAACTAAATAGGGCTTGGATATGACAAGACCAAAACTGTAAACCCCGGGAAATAAATGTAAGTGTTAAATTAAAAGAGAAATAAAATAAGTTGAGGGGAGGGGAGGGTGAAATTGAAATAAATAAAAAGATTATGATTTAAATTATAAGAAGAGAAGAGATGGAAAAAAAAAGAGAGACATTTAAAAGGAAATGGGGGGGAGATAAGTTAGAGGGAGGTTAGAGAGAAAAAGAGAAGGAGGGGTTGTGCTCCGACAGCCATATCTCTGCCGGCCACCGTTGGATTAGGCTGAGTTTTGGATATGTTGGGCATCTCACTATTGTCTAGCATCTGACCGGAGGGATTGTAATTATCTGCCGCCGTTTGAGAAACCCGATCATCTGAAGATTTCTGGAAACCCCCCTCAAACCCGTCAGAGTCGCCGGACAGTTCCTCCACTGTTCACCGTTGGATTACTCTGATATTTTGGTAAGTTGTACTTCGTTATACTATATACACGATGACCGGAGGGATTTTACATATCTCTTACCATTTGAGAGATATTGCATTTTGAATGAATTCTGGAATTTGTTGAGACTCTTTTCAAATGTGTTGTGCCGCCGACTGAGTTTAGAGTTTTCATACCGTTGGATCAAGCTTATTTTTGAGTATTGTGTTCGCCTTGGTTGTTACTACATATTCACCGAAGGGATTTTCCTGTTTTTTCTCCGTTAGAGGTGAGTATTCTTTTGAAGAAAATAACAAAATCTGCTTTCTTCTGCCAGTCAGGGCCATCTTCTATTTTCGCTTCATATCACCGTTGGATGAAGCTGAAATTTGGGTATGTTGTGCTACTGAGTGTGATTAATGTTCTGAACGGTGGAGATGAGAAATTGACAGTCCAGAAAGGAGATATGTATGTTGAACAGTAGCTCTCCAGTTTAAGGTCAGTCTTCGGTTTAACTCCGATCTTGGTAGATCCAACCGTTGAAATACCCTGAAATTTGAATATGTTTTATATAATGGGTATTTCTACATATTAACCGTTGGGATTTGATATTTGTCGAGGTAATTGTGATTTATTGCTATTACAATTACTGCTGGGTGCTATCTTGACAGCAGATTTGTTTGTGTCCTTACATGGCTTCTAATCCAAAAGCCCCCTTTCACAGGAGCTTGGGCTGACAAGATAAGAGTTACCGACACTAACACTCGGTGCACTCTCAACCCTAGCCCTCGTAAGCCGATTGTTTCTCGTCTTCAATTGAATGGTAGTTTATGGGAGAAGTCCGTTGTGGATTGGCGCCGGTGCCTGGTAGGTTTCTTTCTCGGGAATAAGTTTTCTTTTCATGCTATGAATTAAATTGCTAACAGGATATGGAAGAGGTTTGGTTTTGTGGATGTGACATCCTTGGCCAATGGTTTTACAATGTTTCATTTCAAAACAGGAAATGAGTTACAAAAGGTTCTTGAAAATGGACCTTAGATGTTTGGGGGAGGGGGAAAGCCATTATTCTTTAGCAATGGCACTCCGGGTTTGTCTTTGACATGAACAAGACCACCAAACTTCCAGTATGGATTCGGATTGTAAAATGTGGAACACTTGAATGTGAACATATGAACTCTTGAAATGAGTGTGATAACGAAAGTGATTCAAAAATACAAATGTACTGATTATGACCATTGATGTTGTAGATGGTGCGGTCGGGATTGGACCGTCGTCGAGACAGGAACGACCCACGGGTGGAGCAGGTGGTGCGGTCAGGATTTGACCGTCGTCGAGACAGGAACGACCCACGGGTGGAGCAGGTAGGTGACTTGCACCTTTCTTTTTCATACATTGAATAAGGAAATACTTTAATATGAATACTACTCTATTGTGTAAGAACCTATATAAGATGGTTGAAAGTGTAAATGTTGATGAATGATTGATTAGCTTCGGCTAATGGCATCCCAATGGATGACCGGGATGAATGATTGATTAGCTTCGGCTAATGGCATCCGTATGGATGACCGGCATGAATGATTGATTGAATGATTGATTAGCTTCGGCTAATGGCATCCGAATGGATGACCGGCATGAATGATTGATTAGCTTCGGCTAATGGCATCCGAATGGATGACCGGCATGAATGATTGATTCTTCGGCTAATGGCATCCGAATGGATGACCGGCATGAATGATTGACTATCTTTGGCTAATGGCATTTGAAAAGGATGACCGGGGTGAACGAATGATTAACCTCAGTAAATATGCCTTAAGAGGATAGACGAGTTATTAATTATGGTTGTGTTGAGAACGATGTTTAAGATTTTGTAGACCCAGGATGATTGGATCGAGATTGATTTTAAGGGTTCTATGACTGTTTCCATACCTGTTATTGTTTAATCCGTTACTGTTTCCATACCTGTTACTGTTTAATCCGTTACTGTTTCCATACCTGTTACTGTTTAAACTGTTACTGGTTGATCTGTTACTGTTTGGAACTATTACTGGTCGATCTGTTACTGTTTGACTTGTTACTGTTAGTGCTTGAGACATGTTATTGTCTCGGGACATGTTACTGTTAAGTTGATACATTTATATGCATTACAAGCTATTGTACCAAGTACATGAAGAAATTATAAATGTTAATGCCTCCTGTAACTGCTAGACCGTTTAATTACCATTATAATTATCATTAAGTAATTACATTCTCCTAAATGTTTTGTATTGCTGTAGGGACGTCACATCCACGAGATGTCTAAGGAACCCGATACACGGGAACCAACTTTTGCAAGGAACCATGTAG
This sequence comes from Salix arbutifolia, assembly GCA_025169955.1. Lineage (NCBI taxonomy): Eukaryota > Viridiplantae > Streptophyta > Magnoliopsida > Malpighiales > Salicaceae > Salix > Salix arbutifolia. The sequence goes on from CM045909.1 coordinate 63,378, forward strand.
ATGCATTCTAAATCACAATGTATTTTGTGTTAATCAATATACAAAACACATAACTTTTATTAGATCCTTTTGTGTAAATTTGTAACGGCTATTAGTAGTATAGGAATGCAATGTCCAAGTATGAATATTTTTAATATGAATTTCTAATTATGCAACCATAATACTACATGGTTATGTAAGATCCACTTTTAATGAAATATTGATTGTATGGATGATATTCTGATGATGTGAGGTAATCAGGTTCGCTGATTTCCGGTACTATATGTGTTACATATATATAAAAAAAAAAATCAGGGTCGTTACAAAAACGGTCAGATATCGAAGGCTAATACCCATCGAAATGGGGCTAGACAAGTCAGGATCAATATGTCCCAAAATCCAAGGCTAATACCCCCTCAAACAAGCCAGATCAATCATTCCCGAAGCAAAAGGCTATTGCCCATAAAATTTAAGCTTAATACCAACTCAAAAGGGCTTGGATATGACAAGACAAAAAAGGTCAGAAATCGAAGGCTAATACCCTTTGAAATGGGGCTAGTCGAGTCAGGATCAATATGTCCCAAAATCCAAGGCTAATACCCCCTCAAACAAGCCAGATCAATCATTCCCAGGGGCAAAGGCTATTACCCACAAAATTTAAGCCTAATACCAACTAAAAAGGTCTTGGATATGACAAAACCAAAAAGGTCAAAAATCGAAGGCTAATACCCATTGAAATGGGGCTAGTCGAGTCACGATCAATTTGTCCCAAAATCCAAGGCTAATACCCCCTCAAACAAGCCAGTTCAATCATGCTCGGGGGAAAAGTCTTTGACCCATAAAATTTAAGCCTACTACCAACTAAAAGGGGCTTGGATATGACAAGACCAAAAAGGTCAGAAATCGAAGGCTAATACCCATTGAAATGGGGCTAGTCGAGTCACGATCAATTTGTCCAAAAATCCAAGGCTAATACCCCCTCAAACAAGCCAGTTCAATCCTGCTCGGGGGAAAAGTCTTTGACCCATAAAATTTAAGCCTACTACCAACTAAAAGGGGCTTGGATATGACAAGACCAAAAAGGTCAGAAATCGAAGGCTAATACCCATTGAAATGGGGCTAGTCGAGTCACGATCAATTTGTCCCAAAATCCAAGGCTAATACCCCCTCAAACAAGACAGTTCAATCATGCTCGGGGGAAAAGTCTTTGACCCATAAAATTTAAGCCTAATACCAACTAAAAGGGGCTTGGATATGACAAGACCAAAAAGGTCAGAAATCGAAGGTTAATACCCATTAAACTGGGGCTAGTCGAGTCAGGATAAATATGTTCCAAAATCCAAGGCTAATACCCCCTCAAACAAGCCAGATCAATAATGCCGGGGGAAAAGGCTATTACCCATAAAATTTAAGCCTAATACCAACTAAATAGGGCTTGGATATGACAAGACCAAAACGGTCAGAAATCGAAGGCTAATACCCATCGAAATGGGGCTAGACAAGTCAGGATCAATATGTCCCAAAATCCAAGGCTAATACCCCCTCAAACAAGCCAGATCAATCATTCCCGAAGCAAAAGGCTATTGCCCATAAAATTTAAGCTTAATACCAACTCAAAAGGGCTTGGATATGACAAGACAAAAAAGGTCAGAAATCGAAGGCTAATACCCTTTGAAATGGGGCTAGTCGAGTCAGGATCAATATGTCCCAAAATCCAAGGCTAATACCCCCTCAAACAAGCCAGATCAATCATTCCCAGGGGCAAAGGCTATTACCCACAAAATTTAAGCCTAATACCAACTAAAAAGGTCTTGGATATGACAAAACCAAAAAGGTCAGAAATCGAAGGCTAATACCCATTGAAATGGGGCTAGTCGAGTCACGATCAATTTGTCCCAAAATCGAAGGCTAATACCCCCTCAAACAAGCCAGTTCAATCATGCTCGGGGGAAAAGTCTTTGACCCTAAAAATTTAAGCCTAGTACCAACTAAAAAGGGCTTGGATATGACAACACCAAAAAGGCAGAAATCGAAGGCTAATACCCATTGAAATGGGGCTTGTCGAGTCAGGATCAATATGTCCCAAAATCAAAGGCTTATACCCCTCAAACAAGCCATATCAATCATGCCCGAGGCAAAAGGCTATTACCCATAAAATTTAAGCCTAATACCAACTCAAAAGGGCTTGGATATGACAAGACCAAAAAGGTCAGAAATCGAAGGCTAATACCCATTGAAATGGGGCTAGTCGAGTCAGGATCAATATGTCCCAAAATCCAAGGCTTATACACCCTCAAACAAGCCAGATCAATCATGACCGAGGCAAAAGGCTATTACCCATAAAATTTAAGCCTAATACCAACTCAAAAGGGCTTGGATATGAAAAGACCAAAAAGGTCAGAAATCAAAGTCTAATACCCATTGAAATGGGGCTAGTCGAGTCAGGATCCGTATGTCTCAAAATCCAAGGCTATTACCCACTCAAACAAGGCAGATCAATGATGCCCGAGGGAAAACGCTATAACCCATAAAATTTAAGCCTAATACCAACTAAAAAGGGCTTGGATATGACAAGACCAAAAAAGTCAGAAATCTAAGGCTAATACCCATTGAAATAGGGCTATTCGAGTCAGGATCAATAAGTCGCAAAATCCAAGGCTAATACCTCCTTAAACAAGCCAGATCAATCATGCCGGGGGGAAAGGCTATTACACATAAAATTTAAACCTAATACCAACTAAAAAGGGTTTGGATATGACAAGACCAAAAAGGTCAGAAATCGAAGGCTAATACCCATTGAAATGGGGCTAGTCGAGTCAGGATCAATATGTCCCAAAATCGAAGGCTATTATCCCCTCAAACAAGCCAGATCAATCATGCCGGGGGGAAGGGCTATTACCCATAAAACTTAAGCCTAATACCACCTAAAAAGGGCTTGGATATAACAAGACCAAAAAGGTCAGAAATTGAAGGCAAATACCCATTGAAATGGGCTAGTCGAGTCACGATCAATTTGTCCCAAAATCTAAGGCTAATACCCCCTCAAACAAGCCAGTTCAATCATGCTCGGGGGAAAAGTCTTAGACCCAAAAAATTTAAGCCTAATACCAACTAAAAAGGGCTTGGATATGACAAGACCAAAAAGGTCAGAAATCAAAGGCTAATACCCATTGAAATGGGGCTAGTCGAGTCAGGATCCGTATGTCTCAAAATCCAAGGCTATTACCCACTCAAACAAGGCAGATCAATGATGCCCGAGGAAAAACGCTATAACCCATAAAATTTAAGCCTATTACCAACTAAAAAGGGCTTGGATATGACAAGACCAAAAAAGTCAGAAATCTAAGGCTAATACCCATTGAAATATGGCTATTCGAGTCAGGATCAATAAGTCGCAAAATCCAAGGCTAATACCTCCTGAAACAAGCCAGATCAATCATGCCGGGGGGAAAGGCTATTACACATAAAATTTAAGCCTAATACCAACTAAAAAGGGCTTGGATATGACAAGACCAAAATGGTCAGAAATCGAAGGCTAATACCCATTGAAATGGGGCTAGTCGAGTCAGGATCAATATGTCCCAAAATCGAAGGCTAATACCCCCTCAAACAAGCTAGTTTAATCGTGCTCGGGGGAAAAGGCTAGTACCCATCAAATTCAAACCTAATACCAACTAAAATGGGCTTGGATAAGACAAGACTAACCAGGTCAGAAATATAAGCCTAATACCCATTGAATTGGGGCTAGTCGAGTCAGAATGAATATGTTGCAAAATCCAACGCTAATACACCCTCAAAAAATGCAGTTCAATCATACTCGATTGAGAAGGCTATTACCCATAAAATTTAGGCCTACTACCAACTAAAAAGGGCTTGGATATGACAAGACCAACCAGGTCAGAAATCTAAGCCTCATACCCATTGAAATGGGGCGAGCAAAGTCACGATCAATATGTCCCAAAATCAAAGGCTAATACCCCCTCAAACAAGCCAGTTTAATCGTGCTCGAGGGAAAAGGCTATTACCCATCAAATTCAAACCTAATACCAACTAAAATGGCTTGGATATGACAAGACCAACAAGATCAGAAATCTAAGGCTAATACCCACTGAAATGGGGCTAGTCGAGTCAGGATGAATATGTCGCAAAATCCAAGCCTAATACCCCCTCAAACAAGCAAGTTCAATCGTGCTCGAGGGGAAAAGGCTATTACCCATACAATTTAAGTCAAATACCAACTAAAATAGGCTTGGATATGACAAGACCAACCATGTCAGAAATCTAAGGCTAATACCCATTGAAATGGGGCTAGCCGAGTCAGGATCAATATGTCCCAAAATCCAAGGCTAATACCCCCTCAAAAAAGCCAGTTTAATCAAGCCCGAGGGAAAAGGCTATTTCCCATCAAATTCAAAACTAATATTAACTAAGATGAGCTTGGATATGACAAGACCAACCAGGTCAGAAATCTAAGGCTAATACCCATTGAAATGGGGCTAGCCGAGTCACGATCAATATGTCCCAAAATCCTAGGCTAATACCCCATCAAACAAGCGAGTTCAATCGTGCTCGGGGGAAATGGCTATTACTCATCAAATTCAAAACTAATACAAACTAAAATGGGCTTGGATATGACAAGACCAACCAGGTCAGAAATCTAAGGCTACTACCCATTGAAATGGGGCTAGCCGAGTCACGATCAATATGTCCCAAAATCCAAGCCTAATACCCCCTCAAACAAGCTAGTTCAATCGTGCTCGGGGGAAAAGGCTATTGCCCATACAATTTAAGCCAAATACCAACTAAAAAGGGCTTGGATATGACAAGACCAACCAGGTCAAAATCTAAGGCTAATACCCATTGAAATGGGGCGAGCGGAGTCACGATCAAGATGACCCAAAATTCAAGCCTAATACCCCCTCAAACAAGCTAGTTCAATCGTGCTCGGGGGAAAAGGCTATTACCCATCAAATTCAAACCTAATACCAACTAAAATGGCTTGGATATGACAAGACCAACCAGATCAGAAATCTAAGGCTAATACCCACTGAAATGGGGCTAGTCGAATCAGGATGTATTTGTCGCAAATTCCAAGGCTAATACACCCTCAAACAAGCCAGTTCAATCCTGCCCGAGAGAAAAGGCTATTACCCATCAAATTCAAAACTAATAACAACTAAAATGGGCTTGGATATTACAAGACCAACCAGATCAGAAATCTAAGGCTAATACCCACTGAAATGTGGCTAGCCGAGTCAGGATGAATATGTCACAAAATCCAAAGCTAATACCCCCTCATACAAGCCATTTCAAATGTTCTCGGGGGAAAAGGCTATTGCCCATAAAATTTACGCCAAATACCAACTAAAAAGGGCTTGGATATGACAAGACCAACCATGTCAGAAATCTAAGGCTACCACCCATTGAAATGGGGCTAGCCAAGTCACGATCAAGATGTCCCAAAATCCAAGGCTAATACCCCTCAAACAAGCTAGTTCAATCTTGCCCGGGGGAAAAGGCTATTACCAATAAAATTTAAGCATAATACCAACTCAAAAGGGCTTGGATATGACAAGACAAAATAGGTCAGAAATCGAAGGCTAATACCCATTGAAATGGGGCGAGCTGAGTCACGATCAATATGTCCCAAAATCAAAGCCAAATACCCCCTCAAACAAGCCAGTTTATTCGTGCTCGTGGGAAAAGGCTATTACCCACCAAATTCAAACCTAATACCAACTAAAATGGGCTTAGATAAGACAAGACTAACAAGGTCAGAAATCAAAGGCAATACCCATTGCAATGGGGCTAGTCGAGTCAGGATCAATATGTCCCAAAATCCAAGGCTAATACCCCCTCAAACAAGCTAGATCAATCTTGCCCAGTGGAAAAGGCTATTACCCATAAAATTTAAGCATAATACCAACTCAAAAGGGCTTGGATATGACAAGACAAAATAGGTCAGAAATCGAAGGCTAATACCCATTGAAATGGGGCGAGCTGAGTCACAATCAATATGTCCTAAAATCAAAGCCAAATACCCCCTCAAACAAGCCAGTTTAATCGTGCTCGTGGGAAAAGGCTATTACCCACCAAATTCAAATCTAATACCAACTAAAATGGGCTTGGATAAGACAAGACTAACCAGGTCAGAAATCTAAGGTAATACCCATTGAAATGGGGCTAGTCGAGTCAGGAACAATATGTCGCAAAATCCAAGGCTATACCCCCTCAAACAAGCCAGTTCAATCATGCTCGGGGGAAAAATCTTTGACCCATAAAATTTAAGAGTAGTACCAACTAAAATGGGCTTGGATATGTCAAGACAAAAAAGGTCAGAAATCTAAGGTTAATACCCATTGAAATGAGGCTAGTCGAGTCAGGATCAACATGTCGCAAAATCCAAGTCTAAAACCCCCTCAAACAAGCCAAATCAATCATGCCCGGGGAAAAGGCTATTACCCATAAAATTTAAGCCTAATACCAACTAAAAAGGGCTTGGATATAACAAGACCAAAAAAATCAGAAATCGAAGGCTAATACCCATTGAAATGGGGCTAGTCGAGTCAGGATCAATATGTCGCAAAATCCAAGGCTAATACCTCCTCAAACAAGCCAGGTCAATCATGCCCGGGGAAAAGGCTATTACCCATAAAATTTAAGCCTAATACCAACTAAAAAGGGCTTGGATATGACAAGACCAACTAGGTCAAAAATCTAATGCTAATACCCATTGAAATGAGGTAGCCGAGTCACGATCAATATGTCCCAAAATCCAAGCCAAATACCCCCACAAACAAACCATTTAATCGTGCTCGGGGGAAAGGCTCTTACCCATCAAATTCAAACATAATACCAACTAAAATGGGCTTGGATAAGACAAAACTAACCAGGTCAGAAATCTAAGGCTAATACCCATTGAATTGGGGCTAGTCGAGTCAGGATGAATATATCGCAAAATCAAAGGCTAATACCCCCTCAAACAATCCAGTTCAATCCTGCCCGAGAGAAAAAGCTATTACCCATCAAATTCAAAACTAATACCAACTAAAATAGGATTGGATATGACAAGACCAACCAAATCAGAAATCTAAGGCTAATACCCATTGAAATGGGGCTAGTCGAGACAGGATCAATATGTCCCAAAATCCGAGGCTAATACCCCCTCAAACAAGCCAGTTCAATCGTGCCCGAGAGAAAAAGCTATTACCCATCAAATTCAAAACTAATGCCAACTACAATGGGCTTGGATATGACAACACCAAGCAGGTCAGAAATCTAATGCTAATACCCATTGAAATGGGGCTAGTCGAGTCAGGATCAATATGTAGCAAAATCCAAGAATAATACCCCCTCCAACAATGCAGTTCAATCATGCTTAATTGAGAATGCTATTACCCTTAAACTTTAAGCCTAGTACCAACTAAAAAAGGTTTGGATATGACAAGACCAACCAGGTCAAAAATTTAAGGCTAATACCCATTAAAATGGGGCTAGGCGAGTCAGGATGAATATGTCCCAAAATCCAAGTCTAATACACCTCAAACAAGCCAGTTCAATCGTGCTCGGGGGGAAAAGGCTATAACCCATAAAAGTTCAGCGTAATACCAACTAAAAAGGGCTTCGATATGACAAGACCAAGCAGGTCAGAAATCTAAGGCTAATACCCATTGAAATGGGGCGAGCGGAGTCACGATCAATATGTTCCAAAATCCAAGCCAAATACCCCCTCCAACAAGCCAGTTTAATCATGCTCGAGGGAAAAGGCTATTACCCATCAAATTCAAAACTAATACCAACTAAAATGGGCTTGGATATGACAAGACCAACCAGATCAGAAATCTATGGCTAATACCCATTGAAATGGGGCTAGCCGTGTCACGATCAATATGTCCGAAAATCAAAGCATAATACCCCCTCAAACTAGCTAGTTCAATCGTGCTCGGGGAAAAAGGCTATTACCCATCAAATTCAAACCTAATACCAACTAAAAAGGGCTTGGATATGACAAGACCAACCATGTCAGAAATCTAAAGCTAATACCCATTGAAATTGGTTAGCCGAGTCACGATCAATATGTCCCAAAATTCAATCCAAATACCCCATCAAACAAGCCAGTTCAATCGTGCATGGGGAAAATGCTATTACCCATCAAATTCAAAACTAATACCAGCTAAAATGGGTTGGATATGACAAGACCAACCAAGTCAAAAATCTATAGCTAATACCAATTGAAATGGGGCTAGACGAGTCAGGATCAATATGTATCAAAATCCAAGGCTAATACCCCCTCAAACAAGCCAGTTCAATCGTGCTCGGGGGAAAAGGCTATTACCCATCCAATTCAAACATAATACCAACTAAAATGGGCTTGGATATGACAAGACCAACCAGGTCAGAAATCTAATGCTAATACCCATTGAAATGGGGCTAGCCGAGTCACGATCAATATATCCCAAAATCCAAGCCTAATACCCCCTCAAACAATTCAGTTCAATCGTGCTCGGGGAAAAATGCTATTACCCATCAAATTCAAACCTAATACCAACTAAAAAGGGCTTCGATATGACAAGACCAACCAGGTCAGAAATCTAAGGCTAATACCCATTGAAATGGGGCGAGCGGAGTCACGATTAATATGTCCCAAAATCAAAGCCAAATACCCTCTCAAACAAGCAAGTTTAATCATGCTCGGGGGAAAAGGCTATTTCCAATCAAATTCAAACCTAATACCAACTAAAATGGGCTTGGATAAGACAAGACTAACCAGGTCAGAAATCTAAGGCTAATACCCATTGAATTGGGGCTAGTCGAGTCAGGATGAATATGTCGCAAAATCCAAGGCTAATACCCCCTAAAACAAGCCAGTTCATTCATGCTCGGGGAAAAAGTCTATTACCCATCAAATTCAAACATAATACCACCTAAAAAGGGCTTCGATATGAAAAGTTCAACCAGGTCAGAAATCTAAGGCTAATACCCATTGAAATGGGGCTAGCCGAGTCACGATCAATATGATCCAAAATCCAAGCCTAATACCCCCTCAAACAAGCCAGTTCAATCGTGCTCGGGGGAAAAGGCTAGTACCCATCAAATTAAAACCTAATACCAACTAAAATGGGCTTGGATATGACAAGAACAACCAGGTCAGAAATCTAAGGCTAACGCCCATTGAAATGGGGTTAGCCGAGTCACGATCAATATGTCCCAAAATCCAATCCAAATACCCCCTCAATCAAGCCAGTTCAATTGTGCATGGGGAAAATGCTATTACCCATCAAATTCAAAACTAATACCAACTAAAATGGGCTTGGATATGACAAGATCAACTAGGTCAAAAATCTATGGCTAATACCCATTGAAATGGGGCTAGTCGAGTCAGGATCAATATGTATCAAAATCAAAGGCTAATACCCCCTCAAACAATCCAGTTCAATCGTGCTCGGGGGAAAAGGCTATTACCCATCAAATTCAAACATAATCCCAACTAAAATGGGCTTGGATATGACAAGACCAACCAGGTCAGAAATCTAATGCTAATATTCATTGTAATGGGGTAGCCGAGTCACGATCAATATGTCCCAAAATCCAAGCCAAATACCCCCACAAACAAGCCATTTAATCGTGCTCGGGGGGAAAGGCTATTACCCATCAAATTCAAACCTAATACCAACTAAAAACGGCTTGGATATGACAAGACCAACCAGGTCAGAAATCTAAGGCTAATACCCATTAAAATGGGTTAGGCGAGATAGGATGAATATGTCCCAAAATCCAAGTCTAATACACCTCAAACAAGCCAGTTCAAATGTTCTCGGAGGAAAAGGCTATTGCCCATACAATTTACGCCAAATACCAACTAAAAGGGGCTTGGATATGACAAGACCAACCATGTCAGAAATCTAAGGCTAACATCCATTGAAATGGGGCTAGCCAAGTCACGATCAATATGTCCCAAAATCCAAGGCTAATACCCCTCAAACAAGCTAGTTCAATCGAACTCGAGGGCAAAGGCTATTACCCATCAAATTCCAACCTAATACCAACTAAAATGGGCTTGGATATGACAAGACCAACCAGGTCAGAAATCTAACGCTAATACCCATTGAAATGGGGCTAGTGGGGTCAGGATCAATATGTCGCAAAATCCAAGGCTAATACCCCTCCATCAATGCAGTTCAATCATGCTCAATTGAGAAGGCTATTACCCAAAAACTATAAGCCTAGTACGAACTAAAAAGGGCTTGGATATGACAAGACCAACCAGGTCAGAAATCTAAGGCTAATACCCAATAAAATGGGCTAGGCGAGACAGGATGAATATGTCCCAAAATCCAAGTCTAATACACCTCATACAAGCCAGTTCAATCGTGGTCGGGGGGAAAAGGCTATAACCCGTAAAATTTCAGCCTAATACCAAGTAAAAAGGGCTTCGATATGACAAGACCAACCAGGTCAGAAATCTAAGGCTAATACCCATTGAAATGGGGCGAGCTGAGTCACGATCAATATGTCCCAAAATCAAAGCCAAATACCCCCTCAAACAAGCCAGTTTAATCGTGCTCGGGGGAAAAGGCTATTACCCATCAAATTCAAACGTAATACCAACTAAAATGGGCTTGGATAAGACAAGACTAACCAGGTCAGAAATCTAAGGCTAATACCCATTGAATTGGGGCTAGTCGAGTCAGGATCAATATGTATCAAAATCTAAGGCTAATACCCCCTCAAACAAGCCAGTTCAATCGTGCTCGGGGGAAAAGGCTATAACCCATAAAATTTCAGCCTAATACCACCTAAAAAGGGCTTCTATATGAAAAGACCAACAAGGTCAGAAATCTAAGGCTAATACCCATTGAAATGGGGCTAGCCGATTCATGATCAATATGATCCAAAATCCAAGCCTAATACCCCCTCAAACAAGCTAGTTCAATCGTGCTCGGACGAAAAGGCTATTACCCATCAAATTAAAACCTAATACCAACTAAAATGGGCTTGGATATGACAAGAACAACCAGGTCAGAAATATAAGGCTAATACCCATTGAAATGGGGTTAGCCGAGTCACGATCAATATGTCCCAAAATCCAAGGCTAATACCCCCTCAAAGAAGCTAGTTAAATCATGCTTGGGGGAAAAGGCTATAACTCATAAAATTTCAGCCTAATACCATCTAAAAAGGGTTTCGATATGACAAGACCAATCAGGTCAGAAATCTAAGGCTAATACCCATTGAAATGGGGCGAGCCGAGTCACGAATAATATGTCCCAAAATCCAAACCAAATACCCCCTCCAACAAGCCAGTTTAATCGTGCTCGGGGGAAAAGGCTATTACCCATCAAATTCAAAACTAATACCAACTAAAATGGGCTTGAATATGACAAGACCAACCATGTCATAAATCTAAGGCTAATACCCATTGAAATGGGGCTAGCTGAGTGAGGATGAATATGTCCTAAAATCCAAGTCTAATACCCCCTCAAACAAGCCAGTTCAATCGTGCTCGGGGGAAAAGGCTATAACCCATAAAATTTCAACCTAATACCACCTAAAAAGGGCTTCGATATGACAAGACCAACCAGGTCAGAAATCTAATGCCAATACCCATTGAAATGGGGTTAGCCGAGTCATGATCAATATGTCACAAAATCCAAGCCAAATACCCCCTCAAACAAGCCAGTTCAATCGTGCTCGACGGAAAAGGCTATTACCCATCAAATTCAAACCTAATACCAACTAAAATGGGCTTGGATATGACAAGACCAACCAGGTCAGAAATCTAAGGCTAATACCCATTGAAATGGGGCTAGTCGAGACAGGATCAATATTTCCCAAAATCCAAGGCTAATACCCCCGCAAAAAAGCCAGTTCAATCATGCCCGAGGGAAACGGCTATTACCCATCAAATTCAAAACTAATACCAACTAAAATGGGCTTCGATATGACAAGACCAACCATGTCAGAAATCTAAGGCTAATACCCATTGAAATGGGGCTAGCCGAGTCAGGATCAATATGTCCTAAAATCCAAGCCAAATACCCCCTCAAACAAGCCAGTTTAATCGTGCTCGGGGGAAAAGGCTATTACCCATCAAATTCAAACCTAATACCAACTAAAATGGGATTGGATATGACAAGACCAACCAGGTCAGAAATCTAAGGCTAATACCCATTGAAATGGGGCTAGTCGAGACAGGATCAATATGTCCCAAAATCCAAGGCTAATACCCCCTCAAATAAGCCAGTTCAATCGTGCCAGAGAGAAAAGGCTATTACCCATCAAATTCAAAACTAATGCCAACTAAAATGGGCTTGGATATGACAAGACCAACCAGGTCAGAAATCTAAGGCTACTACCCATTGAAATGGGGCGAGCGGAGTCACGATCAATATGACCCAAAATTCAAGCCTAATACCCCCTCAAACAAGCTAGTTCAATCGTGCTCGGGGGAAAAGGCTATTACCCATCAAATTCAAACCTAATACCAACTAAAATGGGCTTGGATATGACAAGACCAACCAGGTCAGAAATCTAAGGCTAATACCCATTGAAATGAGGCTATGCGAGTCAGGATGAATATGTCCCAAAATCCAAGGCTAATACCCCCTCAAACAAGCCAGTTCAATCGTGCTCGGGGGAAAAGGCTATAACCCATAAAATTTCAGTCTAATACCAACTAAAAAGGGCTTCGATATGACAAGACCAACCAGGTCAGAAATCTAAGGCTAATACCCATTGAAATGGGGCTAGTCGATTCGGATGAATATGTCCCAAAATCCAAGCCTAATACCTCCTCACACAAGCCAGTTCAATCGTGCTTGGGGGAAAAGGCTATTACCCATTAAATTCAAACCTAATACCAACTAAAATGGGCTTGGATATGACAAGACCAACCAGGTCAAAAATATAATGCTAATACCCATTGAAATGGGGTTAGCCGAGTCACGATCAGTATGTCCCAAAATCCAATCTAAATACCCCCTCAAACAAGCCAGTTCAATCGTGCATGGGGAAAATACTATTACCCATCAAATTCAAAACTAATACCAACTAAAATGGGCTTGGATATGACAAGACCAACCAGGTCAGAAATCTATGGCTAATACCCATTGAAATGGGGCTAGTCGAGTCAGGATGAATATGTCCTAAAATCCAAGGCTAATACCCCCTCAAACAAGCCAGTTCAATCGTGCTCGGGTGAAAAGGCTATTACCCATAAAATTTAAGACTAATACCAACTAAAAAGGGCTTGGATATGATAAGACCAATCAGGTCAGAAATCTAAGGCTAATACCCATTTGAAATGTGGAGGCCAATTACCCCTATAATGTCTCCTGTTTCGGCTGTGATGAGCCATGACATGATTAGCAGAAATCTTAGGTGTTGGCAGTAGTGAAGGCTGCTGCAGTAGAGAGGAAGATGACAGCAGAGGAGAGGAAGAAGAACCGAGAACCATGGAATGAAAGAAATTCTTGTGCAGAAATTCATGATTAAGAAGATGGTTGTGAAGATCAGCATATTACAGCAGTTCTGCCTTGGTTATGAGACTAGTTACCATGTCCTTGAACTCACCGTGAAGGCCACGAAACACATAGAGATTGAAATCTTCGAGGGACATGGGGCGACCAGCAGCAGCCAATTTGTCAAACAACGATTTTGCTTGCTGTATATACATACTAACTGATGCATCACCTTGCCGAAGGTCTTGAAAGGAGCCATGAAGTTGCATGATACGGGAATTAGAAGGAGAGGCAAGGGCCTTCTCAAGAGTGTGCCAAACACAATGCAAAGTAGAACAATCGACCACAAGATGCAACACATCCACGGAGAGAGAGGAGAGGAGGGCACTCAAAATAAGTTGATCTTGTTGCTTCCAACGAAGAAAGGAAGGGCTGATGGCAGAGGAAGAGGCAGTTGAAGCGTCAATCGGATGAGCTAGAGGACACGACAAGGAGCCGTCAACAAAGTGAAAAACACCTTGACCAAGGAGATATGGCTTCATCTGCATTCTCCAATAAAGATAGTTGGTGTTCATGAGTTTCAAAGAAACAATGTGGTGGGTGTTTGATAGGGGGAACCATTGCTGAAGTGTGTGTTCCCATGAGAGGCAAAGGAGAGGAAGAAAAATCAAACACATGCTCCATATGGGGAGATTGTTCTCGGCCAGCAGCAGGAGGATGGTTGGCCGGTGTTGATGCAGCACCGGTGGAAGGGGAGATGTCAACGGCGACGGCGGCTGGAGAGTCCATGGGGGAGAAGAGATTAGGGTCGGCTGCAAAGGGAGAGAAAGAGTTTTGACAAATGAGGGCTCTGTTACCAGGTTGAGAATGATTAGGAGGCTTCACCTAATAGTTAGTCAACCCTTGTATATATATGAGTTGGGCAATATACAATAGTAATGGTGGAGATTACCACATAAGAATATGACTACAATATTTCCTATTTAATTACATTCTATAATATCCACAATCACATCCATGTTTAATACAATCAACTGCATAATTCATTCCAGAATATGCTCAGGACCATATTCATTCTCAAACTCCATCTTACATCACACGCATAAGATAAAAATTAAAAGTGTCAATTCACACACGAAGATTTCATATATATATATACACACACACACATATACATATAACATAACACAGTTTAATATTCTAATATAATCTAGTACTTTCTAATATCCCGAGAGTAGGTTGATACATTTAATATTCCAGAAATAAAATTTACAAATATATTATTCTATACAATTTACATGTTTTTCTGCTTAACAAAAGTACACCACAACTCCCTAAGTTCCTAACTTATACAAAAAGGGATTAAGGGCTTAAAATCTATTCCTGACGAGAATGGGAGGAACCTGCAAAATATAGATTTTTTCTATATAAGTAAAAACAATTAAGTAAATACTAGCAATTTACAGAAAAAATTTAAACAACATATCCATCAATCTACTTAAATCATACGATATTCTAAACACAACCATATACCCCCTTTTTAAGGTTATATAAAAGAAAATTTATTTTCTTTGACTACTTCTCCCCCCCCCTCCATATTGAAAAGACTATAGCCGACACTAATAACCTCCATTAGTATCTTTAGTTGCCCGTCCTGGGAACAATTAATCAGTTTCATGAAAATGCCGACACGAACATAACCATTTGTGTCATTAACTATTTTTAAAATCGAAATAGTTAATCATTGTTCCGTATTACCCTGGGGAGGCTCTAGGGTATGCCGATGTCAAGAATTCTTGCCATCATCAGCTTTCACCTCTGAAAGCTAATCAAGTTTATAAATTTTTCCTATATCGATGTCACCCACCGATATCATCAACTATTCTTAAACCAAATAGTTAATAACGTCTATAAATTTGTCGATATCGATGTCACCCGCTGATATTATTAACTACGCTGATATCATTAACTGTTCTGAAACTGAATAGTTAATCAAAGTTTATAAATTGTGCCGATATCGACGTCGCCTGTCGATATCATTAACTATTCTAAAACTGAATAGTTAATCAGGGTTTATATTTCGCCTTCCATGTACCGGTAATGCCAATGCCAACCAACTTGTTTCTTCCTATATATCTATTTTTCCATCTCTTAACCTTTCCTTTACCCCTTTTCTTTTCCTCATTAATAAGCACCAAATTGTTTCTTATAGTTCAATAATTAATACAAATAATTATTGGCTAGAGGAGATATAGATATCAAGGACCTACCTGCTATGAACGCTTGACTTGCATTCCCCTGTTGTGGTTGTCATCCTCCCGCGGTTCCTCCTAAAACCACAAACATCCACCATTATTCCATATTAATCCACATATCACACACAACAACAATAAGAATGGTAATAATATTCATTTCTCTTTTACCAAATCTTTTCTTTCTCACTTACATCCCTCATTATCATCCTTTAACTTTTCAACTCATTTGTAGTCCAAGTGGACATCATAGATTCAATTTTTAATCACCGTTTATTCTCTTATTTTATTTTCTAAGGACCAAGACACACTTTATGAAGGGCAAGAAAACAAATTCTACCCTTAACATGGTTAAATTTCGCTATTTTCTCAACTTGGCCGAATCTGCCAACAGAGATGACAGCTCGACCTCTCCTCGGAGTTTTACCCATATTTGGAGTTCCAAAACTCCAAATTAGACGAGGTCAGAGTTGTTGGAAAGATAACACTCCCATCTAAACTTCTATGAAGAGACCCTCCCTTAATTATGTATCAGGTCCAAATTCCATTAAGAAACAGGGCAACGAATCTGCCCTGTTTTGCAAAAATAGAGAAAGTATCTCCAATTCATCTTCAATCCTTGCTTTCTCATCAATAACAGCCATGTCTTCTCTTTATTCATGAAACCCTACTCATTTATGCATTTTCCTAACATTTTGTGTTAAAAACCCTAATTCCCAATTCAAGAAGAATCATGAACTTCTAATCAAATTGAAGTTAATTTCATAGAAATTGAAATTAGAACTCCTTACTTGGATGGAATCTAACAATTTTGGAAGAATCTTAGCCTTCTTCTCCTTGAAAATAACCAGCCATTCTTCTGCCTCCTTTTTTCCCCAAATTCTTCACTTTCTTCTTGTTAATTCTCCACCCAATTGTGTTCTTCCACTTTAGAATTCCAAGGCTTGTATGGGTTTACAATTTTTTAGGTGTTTACTCTTACTTTTTATGAAGTGAATTTTGAAATTCTCCCTCCCCTCTTTCTTCTAATTTCCAGCCAGCCATGGCTGAGAGAAGGGATGGGTATTTATAGTCCCATCTCTTCTTAATTTTATTTTTTACCCCGTTTTTGCTTTTCTTTTCTTTTCATAAATTTTGTATTATAACAATATTTAAAATTATTATAAACCTCCTACCTCTTTGTATACTTTATTCTCAGGTTTCACATTGAGTCTGTAATTCAGACCCTCTCTGCCCATGATTGTTGAGGTTGGTTGTTCTTGTCCATGGCTGCTGAGATAGAATAGAAAAGAAAAAGGGGGGAGGGGAGATCTGATGGCGAGCAGAAGGTGGAAGGAAACGGTGAGTTGCCAGAAGGTTTTTTTGGTGGCGGCTAGGGTTGAAACCAGAGTGTCTCTCCCTAACTTCTCTCTAGAAACTAACATTGTGTTTTCCTCTCTAAACCCTAAAACTTGAAACCCTAAACCCTGAACCCAAAACCCTAAACCCCAAACCTGAGTGCCATTCATGTTTCTATAAATGAAGTCGAGAGTGAATCTCATGGATGAGTCAGATATGCGAACCTTTTCTACCCATTAGTGGCTAGCAATTGTAACTGGGAGAGTTGTGTGAGCTTCTTTGTTGGGAGTTTGCGTATGGGGTTTCATTGTTACCAAAAATGGAAGTTTGTAGATTGGCAGTAGGTTGGTGCAATGGAGTTTTGGGTTTCAGGTTGATGAAGTGGAGGTGACTGGTGCGATGTTTGTGGCGACTGGACAAGGGGGCCGTGAACGGACCTTTTGGAAGCTAAGGACTAATGTGTAAAGGGTGGTTGCGGCTTCAGGTAGGGATTTGGGTTGTTGTCGAAGGGGAAAATTTTGGGTGGCAGCAGGTTTTTCTTGGGAGGATCTTCTCTAACTTCTCTCACTAAAACTCACATAATCCCTGAACCCTGACCCGAAACATGAAACCCCAAACACAAAACCCAAAACCTGAATTTTGAAACCCCAAACCACAAACCCTAAACCCCATCATCCCGAGAGTCTTCACCCAGCAACACCCCTTTCATGCACGGTCACTATTGTATGCAAACAGTATCCCTTCGACAAACCATTGAGCCAGAGGATAATTCCAGCTTTTAACTCCTTGGAGCTCACACATTCCACTCGATTCTTGCTATCTCACAGTGATTATTAATAAAATCAAAAGTATCAAACTCTTTCTATACATTAATTTTAGAATGAAAATTTATTTTTATTGAGGGAATTCAAAGTTTAGTGAATTTTTTAAAGTAAAGGGTTGTTTTATTTTATTTTTATAATGTAGGTGAAGATGACATTTGTTAAGTTAACCAAAAAAAATATTAAATCTGATTAATTGAATTTAACAAGATATTGATTAAATTAAAATCAGAGTTAACTTATCAACAATTAAAAAAATAAAATAAAATACACATAAAAGTAATTAATTTAATAATTTACAAACTCACAAAGTAACCAATTTTGTGGTTAGTTTTGTGTGGAGTGTGCTCATTATAGTGAAGAAATTGAATAAAAATAATAATTAAATATTTTTGTTGTTGTTGTTATTAAAATTCTTGGGTAAAGAGGAGAGGAGATACTCAGAGAGATATAACTATTTAGTAAGTGTTTGTCACTACGTTTCAAAAATATTTTTGAAAATATTTGAAAATATTTTATTTTTTATTTCAAATTAAAAAAATGATTTTTTTATTTCATTTTTATTTGTTGATGTCAAAAATTATTTTTAAAATATATATATATATATATATATATTATTTCGATGTATTTCTGAACAAAAAACATTTTTCAAAAGCAATTTCAATTATACTCTCAAACATACAATTAGTAGATGGTCCAGTAGTACAAGCTTGGGATTGAGTGATTTGCTCTTCGCTTGGTCTTAGATTCAAACGATGTGGCTAATAATATAATAGTCAATAAAAAATTATATAACCATTAATTTTAAAATCTATAAATTAAGTGCATGTTTGGCACGGCGGTACAACCGGTGTTTTGCCAAAATTCAAAAAAAATCATTTTAAATGAAAAAAATTTGGTGTTTTTAGATCATTTTGATGTGCTGATATCAAAAATAATTTTTAAAAAATAAAAAAAATATTATTTTAATATATTTTTAAATAAAAAATATTTTCAAAAACAATCACAACACTCTCAAACAGATTCTAATTAAGATACGTGTTTAACGCATTCATCCATAATAATTTAGAAAGACCTCCGAAGCCACGGGATCGAGAACGAAAAAAAAACAATATCTGGCCGACTGGATGTGTGTGGATGTGGTAGAACCAAGAAACTATACTAGTCGTTTGGAACAAAAAATAAAGAGTGAGATAGCGCGATGAGTACGAGCCTTGCGATATCGTCGGCAGCCACCGTTGCAGTCTGTTCGGCGCTCCCTGCCACAGATACCGGCAAATTCAAATTCAATGTCTTAATTTCACCAAATCCAAGGCTTAACTGCCGCTGCTCAACTATGATTCCTACAACTACTATAACTGCGACATCGTTTTCGTCATCGTCCACAGCTGCAAAAACTGTAGTTTCGTGCTCGGTGGCTTTGGGATCCAACAATTCGGCAGCCGTGGTGACAGATGAAGAAGAAGATGCGAAGAAGAAGATTGGAGCGAGGGTTAGGGTGAAGTCCCCGGTGAAGGTTTACCACGTACCTCGCGTGGCGGAACAAGTGGATCTGTGTGGATTGGAAGGTGAGGTGAAGCAGTACGTGAGCCAGTGGAAGGGGAGGCGAGTTTCGGCTAATCTTCCTTACAAGACTCAGTTTGTCCACTCAGGGGGAGTGAAATTCTTTGCTCATCTCAGAGAGGACGAGTTGGAATTTATTGATTGATCGACTCACTCACTTATCTTACCATCATTTCCTTGCTTATTTGCTTTCCTTCCTATGCATCATCACCATTCAATGCCAGCAGGAAAATACGCCTCTCCCTCTCTCTTTGTTCTTCCTATTATTTTCATTAACTATAATAATCACATATGTGTGTGTGTGTGTTTGTAGTTGTTATAACATGAATGATGTGTGTATACAAATATTCTTCTTCAATCCAATTCAAATGCAGTTTACTTAAAGTAAATTCACAATCATCATCATCATTTTTATTATCAGTCCCATTTCCTTCAATTTAACGATCATATCTGCAATTTCCTTTCTTTGCTATTTCGATGAGCCATTTCTTCTTTAATTTTTGCAACTGCACTGCTACATTACATTTGATTTATGCTTCCACATTATATGCCATCTTACATGAACATCCATGACCATAAATAATCACATTGTTCTGATTCTTTTATTGTATTTAATTAAATTTGATGTTTTGCTTTTTCTAGTATACATGACAGTATTAAATGAAAAGCCGGCCGGTTGCTATTGTGTAGCTGATCAGATGAAAGATCAATGTATGGCTATGATTGAATGGAAGATTAACTGAAAATTTGTAATAGTCTTTGGATGTTCCCGTGTACCTCTTCCCTGCCACTCCTGTCAGCTTCATGATTTGCATTTTACTTTGGCTAGGACATAGTTTTCCAAATGTCTCTACAGCTGTGGTGTTTTCCAAATGATAATTAGTTCTTTTTAATTATCCCATGTAGATGGATGCGTTCTTGTATTCTTGAAAGATTAGTGCTCTGATTGGTTATTGCTTGCTACTCTTTTTGACAACTTGTTAGTTATTCTCTAATAACAAAATCCATGTGCACAAAAAAAAATGAGAAGTAAAATATCTCAACATGAGATTCAATGAATTCGATACCAAAATTTCTAGTGACCTCGTATACATTTGGCATTGCATCATTATCGATTGCTGATTTCTTTGAAGCTTGTACTGTTCGATTGTCAATTTGTTCTAGTTGGCTAAGGTCCAATGGGCCTCTAAAATTGGGATTTACCAAGTGAGCAAGTTTTTTAGTCTGAAGAGTGTTAGTCCAGTGCCGTTCTGAGGACTTATGGGCCTCTGGTAGGACCTTTGTTCACACCTGTAGGGCCTTTGTTCACGACTCAGACTAGACCCGCGGTTGATGAAGTCCAGAAGGATGCAAAAATATATGCGGTAACCAGGGGGGCGAATTGGCAACAAGAATCGTACACACTTAAAAGCCAAGTTTCTCTTTCCACTTTTGATAGGTATTAAAAAAAGAATGAAACTGATACATGCCAAGGTTACAATCTGTTTCCTACATATTGGGTGGGTACATCCTTTTCCACCAATTACCACACTGACGATTGCCAAGACTCCGCAGAAAGCAATCGATGAAGATACACTCCTGTTAGCTTTCAAGTCTTTTTCAGTAAACTACATAGAATCAGTGGTTAATGCCTCCATTTATCATGAATGTACATGGAGGTCTGGGGCCAAGCAGGCAGAAAACTCAGAATGCAGATGCAAGGCAAGCAGTTTTAACTCCTACAAATCCACAAGCTCTGCTCTTCCCACAGAACTTATAATTGGCTAAAACAATCAGCACTCGCCACTCTGAAGAATTTTGTGTTTGGTCACGATACTTCTTGAAGAGCTAGATTTAGCTCATGCGCATACTTCGCAACCGAGCCCCCTTTCCTATTGAGCAAAACAGAGTAAAGAAAAGAATCCAGACACAATACATTGGAATATAAAAGCCACAGCTCTCAATGCCCACTAGGAAAATTGAAGTTACCTTGTAAGGGTAAGCAGGCAGCGTTTGACTTTTTCAAGCTCTACAAAGCAGATATTGCAACGTTCCAACCTATGAACCAAATAAGATGTGTGGCTGTCTTAAAGCAATTTTTGTAGCATGCATAGAAAAGCAATTGCAAACATCACAAAAAGGTGCACACCTTTGCTCTGCTTCAATATCCACACCAACAGATGTTGACGCTGACAGTGTCGAATATATCATTGAACCAAATGTTCTGACCAGCTTAAGCAGCATGTCCAGGGAAATGCTCAAATGCCTAAATACAACAGGCAATTTAGTTAAGGATCCTTGGACCATGAAAGCAACTAAGTGAAACATAATCAAGTAATTTTAAGTAAAACATTTTAAGGGTGCGGGTGCATTTGTGTATCAGGATGGTTTTGGTCTTAAGCTGAGCTGCGATTAGCTCATGCTGACCATAAAACTCCTGGGAAATCCCTTTTATCACCAGCAAGTTGTGCCACAGCACTAATGCATGTTGAACAGCAGAGGTCAGTCTGTAAAGCAGATGTAAAGTAGAAAATAACACCTGAAAAACCACCCAAGTAATAGACTCCACACAAAACTAATTCATTCCATATGCTCCAAGCTAAGGTAATGCAGTTCAAAGGAATTTCTATCATCACTTCAAAACACTACGCAGTGAAGGACCTAGACACCAAGTACACTGCTATTGAAGTTATTGCCTACCCACCCACCCACCCACCCCACCCCCCAATAGCCAAAGCATGTAACTTGAATTGTTTAAATATTATGAGTATAGGTGGAATATGATTTCTTTCAAATGTTTACCTGCCTGCCTTTAAAAGGGAAACAAAAGAGGCATCATCGGCAATGACAATGAATTAAAAAGCAAAGGTGTTGCTTGTTTTAACAACAACCAGTGTCTTTGACCAAATATTCAGTTAGTTGAATGGCCAAGTGTTACCCATCTTTTACCATCAACGAGCCAGAACAGAGGCAGAGCCTCCACCAGAGAGCCAATGACAAATAGTGAGTTTATTCATTGATTTATAATTATCTCCTAGTCAGATAAGAAGAGCGAATAATATAGCTGTCTCTCTTTACAACTTTATAGGAATAGTTGCTGAAACATGAACAAAAAATAGGGAATGCACAGCAGCAGCCTTCGCAATTGGCACTTCCTTTTGTAGAGATAAAGGAAGAAAGAGATGTAGAGTGACATCAACACTTGGTGAATTGCTTATTTGGAAAACACATAAACCAATAGCAGCAAGCTGGTTAAATGAAAAGTATTACAAAGTACAAAATATCTCAAACTTCTTACCTATCCATGTCACTTTCAAGCAGGTCCGTAAGAAGTGGCAGGAGACACGTGCATATATCCAATGTGACAATGTCAATCTTATCAGCCACAATACTGATAACATCAGAAAGGACCTGAAAGTTAAAGGATATGGAGAAGAAACAAAAGGTTAGGAATGAATGTTAAAATAAATTGTAGTATCCAATATACTTGCCAAATACTGTGAGAAAATTGAAGGAAAGGGATCATCCTTACAGCATGGTCAGCCATCTTCTCCATTGCACCAATGGCCCCCTTAACATCATTTCTCTCCCAATATCTGTAGACAACCTACAGGAAATCATAGACAAGCTTCACCAACCTTTCAATGGGAGCTAAGTGGATGCAGAAATATTAAAGCACTTACAATGGCCTTAATTAACTGGACTCACCAACCTATAAGCAAATATATACAAATACATAATTTAAATAATAGTAGGTTCGTGTAAAAGATAACGATAGATTCTGTTGAGCAATGGAGATCAAGGAGAGTTTCTCCAATAGTACGATATCTGGGGGGCAAACAGATATCAGCATGTTGATGGCTAATGGAAAAGGCCTGCTCCTCCTTGAGAGGTGACAAGCCAATTCATACAAGGCCAAAGCAAATAGTTCTTCCCCTCAACACTTAATCAAGACATGGAACTTCATAGAGAGCTAGATTAGCTGCTAGGGGTAGAGTAACTTGCTGAATTCAAATGTTAAGCAAATGTAGCTATATTTAGAAAATTAAGTTCTCAAAAATACAGTATATAATGAACATTCTACACAGTCTGGCAGTGAGTTCTCCCATCAATTGAGAGCCATTTGCAGGGAAAGAAAACATTGCATGTCTTCATTTCCACCAGATCAATAAGTAATGGCTAGATTATGACAACTTACAGTAGGAGCGCATTAAGCAGGAAGTACAGATAGAAGGTAATAACCAGCAATTACGGACAGGGTTCTGATTGAATATGAACATTATGAAGAATTACAAATTTATGGAGATGCTAAAAGGCAGCTTATCAGTTAGGGACAGCAAAAAATTACAATTGCGGTTTGAGGTACTTGTATGCATAATATACAAAAGAATCACTTCTGGAAAATTGCATGATTGCTTCCGAAACTATTCATTTATGGGCTGTGAGTTGAGATGAATTTAGACTGTTTGTTTATTGGTAATGAATTTATCTCCATCTCTTACATGGAACAAAGTGGGGGAAATGTGCGTGTGCGTGGGGGGGGGGGGGGACTGGTTAATTCTGTCTTCAGCTCTCCCCTGCCCTTGAAGGGGCAAAAGAACATGTTCATGTCATCATGCTAAGTCACCTGTAACTTGGCAGAACGAGACTGCATAGAGCTGACAAATTGGTCATGCTGTTCCATTAAGTCTGCAATAACATCCTCATCACAAGCAGAAATCGTTTCCTTTTCAATGGATGGGGTGCGGGTGCGTCCTCTCTGTTGAAACTTCAACACAGTAAGAATTGAAATGGTGTGCAAATCAGCAAATTAAGGTCAATGACATGTAAAGACTTCAATAAGCACATTAAAATATAATGAAAAACATGAGCTGAAGTAGAAATTTTCATCTCAACTAAAACTCATTGAAGATATATAAACAACTTGCAAATTGTAAAGGGAGAGAAGGTGAGAAGTTTTTCTTCCATTATAAATTTCATGCCATCTCCAGTCATTTTATTTTGAGTCTACGAAGCCTATCATTACCAATGAGAAATCCACAACTTCTATGAAAGCACAATTTGCTTCCTTGACTAAATAGCCCTTTCAAATAGCTTTCTTGGAAAGACCTGGACCTAGAAACATAACATATCTAGAATGTTGAAACCAAGATCAAGTTTTGGCCATATCTCCAACAATTGCAATACTGATCCACTAAATAATCTAGAGAATGGCAGGATCCCTCTTGACCAAAGCAAAAATGAGAAACAAAATATCCCTCTTCAAAGAAAGCTATGAAACCTATATTAAGCTAGGGACAGTCCTGTTCCTAAGTAAATTACAGTATAATCTTGTTGTTATCTAAACCACAACGTAACACACAGTTGATTTCTCATTGCAGTACTGATGAATAATAAAATATTTTATGTATCATAAAAAGCTCATATAGATATCATCCATAACAGAGTAAGTTGAGTTAAGTGCAGTTTCTGTTTAAAAATTGTTTCATCCATACAAGCAAACAAAATGATTGATCATTATTATACAGAAGACATAAGACACTAAAAGTGAACATATATGATTAACACGTCCTTCTCTTTTTGTTTTTTGCACGTGATATATTCTGTGTAAAACTGTGAAACAGTGTCATATAGTCCTGAATCCCAGATACTATTGTGGGTCTTCACTCTTCAGATGATCAGAAAGTTAGCATAAAATAGCACGCACAAAAGTTGAAATCTATTCCTACCATATTAAGAGGGATCACATTCACCACAGATGATGTCCCAGTGGAAATGCCAGATGTAGGTCCCTCGTAGCTAGAAGATCTTCCCCTTTTCTCCCAGTTTACCGCAAGTGAACGCATTCTTCCTACATATTTAACATGAAACTGATCAGGCATTTTGCATTATTGAATAACCTCAGGTAGAAATCAGGAACAGGTACCTCCTTTCTGATTCTCGATGACAGGTGCATCTCTGTTTATTTTATGTCCACGAGTCTCACCTGGAAAGAAAAAAAAAACATTACTGTTTTCAGCATAGGAGCCTTGCATTCCATCTCATCTGACAAAATTGTGAGAGAATGCCAATCTGAAGCCACAAGTGTACCAAACAATCAAAGTCCAACTCACAGAGAAGATGAAACATAGAGAAAAGCTAAGAACTTGGCATCACTGTATATCTTTGTATACAGATAATAAGATAAAGGACTCATTGGAAACTATAAAGCAGCCATGAACTGTCACCACCATGCACTTACACATGCATACTGACAATCAGTGAAAAATATTTTTTCCTGAATGTGTAACACTTACAGTTTTCTTCTTGGTAACTAGCAGGCGGCTCTGTTGTCGAATTTGATTCATAGTTTCCAGATCCAATAGATCTTTCATCCCTATTATTTCGTTCAGCATCCCTAATATTTCGTTCAGCAGTTGAAATTCCGTGAATAGAGGTTTTAACTCCCGGAGTAATATTCCTGTCCACAACACTTGTCAATTCTGTAGCCTTGCAGCCTTTTGTCTCAGACTGAATAGAGGTAGTTGGCTGGTCCATGTCCTCTCTGCTATTTGAAAATTTCCGGAAATCAGGTGTCTTTGACTGCAAAGAAAATGGCATTGTCCTGGCAGCAATACCAATTTCTTTTCTGGAGTCAGGTAATTGCTCCAATCTCGAGCTAGTTCTGGGTACAATTACAGGTATGACATCTGCCTTGTTCAAGACGGGAATATTTGCAGCTGAAAGGATCTTTGTAGAACTCCTCTTTTGGGCTGCTGCACCAGAAACTGTAAGAGAACCAGTCATTGTTGTCTTCAACCCAGTGTTTAAGTTCACTCTTTGAGGAGTACCAGGTACACTTCCTGCAGCTTCAATTAGTATGTTGAAGCAACGAGGAACATGTCACAAAATGACTGAAGAATAGAGTTTAAACCAATTTTTTTAAAAGAAAAAAAATGCAAAATCAACAGTGAACCGAGAATTGAAAGATTCAAAGGTCATTTACATTGCAAAATCTTTGATTCTTTAGAAGATTCATTCCCAGCATCTGAATTTTGAGAAACTGACAACCTTCCAAGAGATTTTGTTTCCTTTGCTAAGATATCAGAATTTTGTGAAACAGATAACCTTCCCATGCTAGTCTTTGCGTTGTTCTCAATTAGGACTGATTGGTTCCCAATTGCACCAGATTTAGATTCTGGATGACTGTTGAATCGGGTGGCATTTCCAATTGCATACGGTTCAATACGCTGAGCAAGGGACACAAGAGACACATCAGGTTTAGGTTCAATTCTAAAATATCAGCGCCAGAAAGTAAATGACAACTGTACAATAACAGAAATGAAGAAAAAGGGTGTATTACCGATATATCTACAACCCACACTCCTACACAACTCTGATTGTATGAGCATCCAATAAGCTTTCCTTCATGAACATTGAGATCTGACAACCTGGACCATCCCACATCCACAGCATCATGGCATCTTATTGGTTCCCATGAGAAAACCTAAGAGGTTGGATCAAAAGTTAATAAAAAACAGTAGACTTGGAGCACTAACTATTGAGTGAGTGAGTGAGTGAGAGAGAGAGAGAGAGAGAGAGAGCTTACTTTCAAACTTTCATTCAATCCACATAGTAGAGTCCTCCCATCAGGATTAAAGGTCAAACAGCGCACTCCAGTTGTCTGAAGGCAGAGAGGTTACAGAAAAAAAACTGATAAGGAAAAAAGAAACTAGAAAAGATTTACAATTCCAAGTTGAAGGTGTCCATTAAGGAATAAAATTACCTCCGGCCCAGCAGAATCTATTAGCTCAAAGGTTTCAAGGTCCCAAAATTTTACAGTCCTATCAGCAGAACCTAACACAGGCAACAAATTAGATGTGAATTTTCCAGGAAAATGCAGCTTTCTATTCACAGATACAGATTCCTAGTACCAAGAAACCAACAAACATGATCACCCACCTATAATTTTCTATAAAAATAGGTGCACTTACCCAAGCATACACCTAATTCTTTCATTCATTGGAATAACAAAGTTTCAGTTTCAGATGGACACAGGATTAACATATACTGCGGATAGAAATCCTTAAGTGGAAGACATAGAACAAGTTAAACTTAATGATTTTCTTGCCACTGTGTTTAAACATTCTTTATGGGATATGGAATAAATGATAAAATCATCAATTTGAGATGAAAATATTATTTGACTACTTAAGAGCAAAAGTGTCAAAATGCATGCTATCGTGTAAGAATCACCATGCAAGATAAATAACAAATCAACACCCATGAAAAAACACACAATTAAGAATAAAGCATGTTCTGAACTTCAGTTTAACAATAAAATGAAACACAGTAGACAAGTAGCTTCCACAGTACCATAAACCGACCTGTTGCAAGAAGAAACTCATGGGGATGAAAATCTATGCACTGAATCTGGCCCTCATGGTACTTGAAATCATGCAATAGCTTTCCAGCAGTCAAATCCCACAGCTGTCAAAATACATGTACATTATAGAGTTCGTTAAATAAAGGAATCAAACAAAAGAAACCAGTGTGTGCAGTCATCTTAAGTAAAAAGAGCTCAAAAGTTTTATACACATTAAAAATGATCCTGATGCATTCAATAGTTGTGTTTACTTGAGAAAGAATAGATTCTGAACTTACTGTCAGTCCCTTGGCACTAGAAAGTGTGCTAGGCCAATATATTTGCAACTAACTCTACTTTCTTAAATTCAAGCCACGAGGATGAAGACATAAAGAAAAGAGCTGGGCAACAGAAATGCATAACAGTATTGTGTGATTGAAGGTCCCTTAATATGAGGTCCTTGTCATGCACAGCAGCAACAGGACCTTTGAAATATTATTTCTTACAAACAAGCGACAGTATTTGCTGGCATGACGTGTATTGAGTGTAGACATGATGCACATCAAGGGAAAGAAAGCAGTTATAACCTTTACTGTATTGTCCTCTCCACCAGATACAACCCAACGACCATCTGGGGTAAATCTGATTGCATTCACTCCTCGAGTGTGGCCCTTGTAAGTGTGAATACAACCCTTCTTTCTTATATCCCATATCTTAAGATTTGTGTCCAGGGAACCAGATGCAAAGAACTCTCCAAAAGGGTGAAAGTCTACAGATATGCAATTGGATCTGTGGCCAGTGAGTGTGCGAACAACTACACACGAAAAAGATAATAAGTAAGAAACAATAGAAATATGCAAAATCCCAGTATTTGTACAGTTGAAATAATATATTACAAGCATACTTTTTGCCTCCTCTAAATCCCAAAGCTTGATTGTGCCACTTGCAGCTCCTGCAGCTACAAGGACTTCTGAAGAATCAAAGCTTACTGAATCAATCCCACTTGTATGTCCGGACAAACTCTGAATAAAATATGGATTCGACAGAATGAGAATCATCAGACACAAGAGAGCAGAAAGAAAATGGTAAAAATAAAACCATGAACGGAATTGAGAACTGACCAGTATAGCATTGGGCTTACCAATAGCCCAAAGATTGACTTTGTAATCTTCTCCTCCGGTCACAAGAACCCTGGATGATTTCCTGCCAATCTTAAGGCAATTGACACTCGAAGAATGTGCCACAAATTCCTCTTTTCACAAGTTTTCAGAGAATTGTGGTCAAGGCCAACAACAACGACTACGACTATTATCAATTAAGCAACATTTTATTCAACGGGGTGCATTTAAAAAAAAAAGACAGATCTGAAATGAATAATACAAAAAGCAGATGAACCAAAAAAAGTAGCATGAGCATTGTAATGAGCATATGAAACCCTAAAAAGAAAAGAAAAACAAAATTATGGAGGATACGCAGCTTGTAGGCGCGTTTAGTAGTCATGGCATTAAGAATTAAGAAGAGAAAAATGGAATCCCTAATCGAGCAAATGCAGCAACGCTTCTTTCTCTTTACACATTCAACAGCACAATGTTTAGTTTCATCATCGTCTCCAGGCTAACAGAAAGAGATAAGAAAAACAAAATAGATCTCGTTTAAAAAATTACAGATTACAGAAAAAAAAATGCAGGTGTCAGTCATACGCGCGTTAGCTAAAAATTTAAAACATTCGGCGGATCAAGGAGATGGAATCACATACAGTGCGTGTTGGAGTAGTTGAAAGCCACCGCACCGCCTCGCTTCTTTCTCTTCGAACTCAAAACTAAAATGAATCACACTTGTACTAAATTTAAATACTGACTAATGGCGGATGATGCTACAACATAAGACAGACAGGCAGACTAACAGTAAAGCAGTATACTGACAGCGGTATTGAAATGAAATTAAGAAAGAGATTAAATAATTAAGGAATGGAGTTTATTTATGGGAGAATATGGCAATGTTGACGGTGCAGATTTAGCAGTTTCTCAGACGGAATATAAGAAACACAACACACGGACAGAGAAGGAATGTAACAGAGGAAGGGGAGGGGGGGCCTAGGCCTAGAGTAAAAAACAAGGACAAGAAGGAGAGAAAGGAGAAGAGGCGCTTTCACAAGAGAGATGTATCCCTCCTCTCTCTAGACATTGATGATGATGATAATTGCTGTAATATTTTAAACAGTGGTAAATCAGTACTATCTTATCGTAATTATAGTAACAGTTCAGATTAATCGCAAAAGGGTGGTAATTGGGAAATAGATAATACGAATAATGGTCGGTTTGGGAGTTTTGTTTTCTAAAGTTTTTTTTATTTTAAAATAATATTTTTTTATTTTTAAAAAAATAATTTTTGATAATTAATATAAAAAATCTAAAAACACTTAAAAATTTAATCTAAAATAAAATATTTTTGAAAAATTTTAAAATTTTTCAAAAATATTTTTGAAACACTCCTAAAATCGGTTTAGCGTTTCAACTTTTATTCAAATTTAAATTATTTAAAAAAAATAATTATTTTGATGTGTTAATCCTAAAAATAAATTTAAAAAATATATATTATTTAAATTATTTATAAATAAAAATCACTTTAAAAACTAATTACAGCTAACCTCGTATTCGCTCCCGAGATACATAAAAAAAAAAAATCGGCATACGAATACTTAAGTAGGGGATGGATAAATAATTGGTGTGTAAAAATTACTCATCCATTGTCTTTCAGGATATGGGACCTCGAAAACTAGTAGAAAATACAAAAACCCACACCCACCTGGCATTGGCAAGTCTACAAGGCCTGGTTGAGCTAAGCCGAAGGCGGGCCAGGGTCCATCGTTAACCTTACTACTCAGTTCAGGCCTCCCTCTTTACCTAATCAAAAAAATTAAAAGGCACTTCACATCATACCCCACCCACCACACAACCTTCTCCCTCTAGCCTTTCTATTTTTTTGAGTTCTTGCTTATGACCGTACCTTTTCTTTTTCCTTTTTTGGAGCAACCGTGACTCACACTCATATTTAACATAGATCCAGCCTCTAGCCCAACCATGTGTCAACAGGGCAGATCAAGGCCCAACCTGTGATGGCAGCGTGGGAACTTCCGCTGGATGCCCAGGTTCTTTGTGGACTCCAAACCTAGGCGAATGTGATGCGTTCTGGGGTGGAATGGAGCACGGGCAGCGTCCATCCTAGGCGAGCTAGACCTTCTGCGCACGTTCTCCTTATTCTTTAAACGAGTAGCTAAATGGTAGTCTTATAAACAAATAGATAACAAGTTAAATAATCTTAAGATGTTTAAAATTCATTTAATTTAATTTTTCATAGAAATTCATAACTCGAATGATAGACTAAACCATATTAATTAAATATATTATATTATTTTAAAAAAATCTTATTTTTTTATATTAGAATGCGAGAAAGATGATTACTTACATATTTTAAAAAACATATAAAATATGTTCTTTCCATGCAGCCCTAAACAAATTACTAC
Organism: Salix arbutifolia; assembly: GCA_025169955.1. Classification (NCBI taxonomy): domain Eukaryota; kingdom Viridiplantae; phylum Streptophyta; class Magnoliopsida; order Malpighiales; family Salicaceae; genus Salix; species Salix arbutifolia. The sequence goes on from CM045909.1 coordinate 94,637, forward strand.
GGGTCATAATAGTATACTTATCGTTGTGACCTTCGGTCCAAAAAAAATAATGATGGGTCCCGGGGGTATTTTCAATCTTTTCATTGCACATGTTGTCATTAACTAATTATTTAGGGATGTTTTTATCTTTTTAAATTTTATTGGAACAGTAAAACTATGGTTTTGCCCCTGAAATCAAGCAAAAAAACATTGGTTAGGCAAGGGTATTTTAGATTTTTTGGTTTGCCCATGAACAGTTAAATAATTAATTTACCCTTTGATGAGACAAAAAAAGAATTGTCAATGAGGTTATTGTTGGTTTTTCAAGTTTGGTGAACATTAAAAGCAATGATGTGTCATCGGGAAAGACAAAAACAGAGGGTTGGTGCTAGAGTATGTTGGTATTTTCATATGTGTTTTTTTTTTGTTATTGTTGCGGGCTTTGAGGGGTGTTTGAGTAATTTTTTTATTTTTTAAGAAAAAAATTGTCGGTTCATCTTCCTGACATGCTGATAGTTTTTTTTCATTCGTGTTCTCAAGTATGACGCATGCAGAGTCAAGCAGCGATTGAAAATGTTCAACCACCATGGCCTCTTCCGTATAATGGTGTGTGTGCTAGCTCATAGCGGTCATAGACTTGTTGGTGGTCAATTGTTGTTGTTTTTTACCTGTTTTATCTACCCTGCAACCGAAATACATAGGTCCTCTTTGTTTATGGATGTTTCATCTTCATCCTTGGTCTTTTGATTTATTTATTTTGTCCTGACTTTTTTTATAAAAGTTTTTATTTATTTTAATTTTATTGTTCAATCAAAATTGATCATATATGTATTTCTCATCTCATCCTTTTTTTTTGTCTTGCTTGTTTTTAATTCCTTAAATTTTTTCGGTATCGAGGTTTTGATTTGTTTCAATTTTGTCCTCTAATTAAAATTGATTTTTTTTTTGACCCTTATTCTTTTGATTTTTAGTTTGGTTTTGATTCCTTTGATTTTTTTGGTCATTCTAATGCAGTCTCTATTTTTTGTTCGTATTTATGTATTATTTTTCTTTTATTGGGGTTTTATTTTTAATTAATTTAGTCATAAAATTTTAATATATGTTGATGATCATTTTAAAATTGTTATTTCTTCTTTTCTTCCTTGCTCTTTTTTTTTTTAAAGATTTTTTGTTATTTTTATTTGTTCTTCAAATTTAATGTTTTCTATGCTAATAATATTTATTTTGGTTTTTTTTTTTTTTTTTTTGCTCATTTGTTAAAGCTTTATTTTGTCATAATAATAATAGTGATGTAACAATGGATTTTCAATAATGTTTTTTTATAGGTATAAAATCAATGACTTATTTTTATTGTTTAATTGTTGTAAGTGTTTATACCATTTATTTTTTATTATCATTTTTAATTTAAATTAAATTATTAAATGAGTTGATCTTAATACAGTGAATTTAATTATTCAAATATTCAATAAAAAATTAATAATTTTTTATATGCTAAGATCAATTTAAATCTACCGCTGCAATGCAAAGGTATAGTCTAGCAGTACTAAAAATGATGTGCTTTGTACTGTTCATTGTAATGTAAGTATTGTTCACTTTTCTCAACTTCTTATTATTTTTTCAATTACATTTATAATTGATGATTAATCTGGTAGTTGCAGCTATGTTACGAGAATAAAATGCAATTATTTGTGGTAATAAAGTAAGCACTAAATATTCAGAACAATGTACTTACTTTATTAATGGTGGCCAAATAAAAGGAAATCAAACTTAGTGATAGAAAGGAATTTCCCAATATGGTGCAGATAAATTTTAAATTAAATATTGTTTTAAAAAGAGAAACCTATAAAAAAATGAGCTTAAACCCAGGAGCCTGACCTTAACGAAATAGCTCTTGGGTTTAAAATCATCCATAAAGTCTGATCTGTTTTTTTTTTCTCAAAATAAAAGTTATTACTGGCCCGCCGTATGCAAGGCATTTGCCCGACAAATTTCAAACTAGATAATTGTTTTTACTCTAGTAAGTGTTTGTCTTAACAACAAATTTAAAACTTGAAGATTTTTTTTTCTAGTTAAGAAATATTTTTTCATAAGAAATATAAATATTTTAAAAATAATTTTGACACTGGATAAAAACTAATGTATGCTGTCAAATTCACTAATATTGTCTTTGCTAATGAATTCAGTTGACATTATCTTTGTTGCCGAATTTTATTGCGAATGACACTATCTCACAACTTATCACTACTAGTTATGTCTTTGACACAATATTTCTTGTCAATATATACATGACTATTGATTATATGCAACATTATTTAATTTACACAAGGTTCCAGTTCCTATTTCTTTTTTACTGTGAAAAAAAAAAACTTACCTCTCATTCATAAACAATATTAAAAAATAAAATAACACGAAATGAATTCTATAAAACAATTAAATATCTCTTTAAATTCAAAATTATATATACAAATTATTTACTCTTTTATTTTCACCATCACCACCAGATTCAAAGACGTTTTGGTTATCACTGAATTCTACTGTGGTACAGGGAGATGAGCAAAAAAAAAATCAGTCAACCTAGAAAACTGGAAATAAAATAATTGAAAAAACCAAATCGATAAAAAAATTCAATTAAATCAATTATAAAATTCTAAAAAATATTCAGTTTGGTATCGATTTTAAAAGGCAAAAATCGATTAAACTAAACCAAACCGATTTGGTTAAAAGAGGCAATATAAATAGAAACTTTCTTATTCTTTTCTATTTTCTAAACTCTAACCCCAGCAACCAGCCTACCCCTCTCCCTCCCTCTGCAACTGCAACCAATCTCAGCAACCGCCTCATCTCTCCCTCCACAACTGCAATCAACCATTACCCTCCCCTCTCTGTAATATGAGTTGCATCCACTACACCCAATCCCTCTGCACCCATCATAATCCCCTCTCTGCACGGTTGCAATTTACAAAAGGTAAGTTCTCCTCACAATTCTAAGCAACCCCCATTTCTCGCTCTGGTTACTATAGTTGGGTGTTGCTTGTTGAGGACATGTCTCGAATTTTGGAATCAAACACTAAAATTGTGGCCAAAGTTTGTATCAACCCTTTTTTGTCTTCAGTTTTTCTTAGCATTTTGTTTCTATACCAGATAAATATTCAAGAGGCAGGGGAGAATACCTTTTTCATTACACTTAAGTGGAGGGTTTTTTTTAATTCTGATGAAAATTGAGAAAACCTAGCTACATCTAGCAGGGTTATAACAACTTGCTTGCTGATGATTTCCCTGTATTTGTCAAGATAGTTTATACTTATATACATGTTTTTCCAGGGATTTTGAGCTACTTGTTAATTAGCTAAGTTCTTTTGGTTATTCCTTGAACTTACAGTCATTCATTGCTTTTGCAGGAGAAGAAGCCATAGCCTACAATAAAACACATGACTTTTTCCTTGGCTGATTAATACCGAGAAGCTTTCATTTTGTATTTTAATTTTTCAAGTATACTCCCACACAAATTTTGGCTTGGAGATAACAAAACTTTATGTTTGCTCCAACTTGTAAAATGGTCTTATAGACAACAAATTGTTATGTGTAAACCAGTCTCATCAACATAAAAAAATCAATCATTATTAATATTAATTATAAACCCATCAAAAAGGCCCAAAAAAATAATTTCAGTTTCCTCTTTATTTTTAACATAAAATCCAAACCAACCTGAAAATGGTCGGTTTTTATCAGGTTTAGTTTGGTTTATTTATTTTTAAAAATTTATAATTTTGATTTAATTGTTTTTATAAATAAAAATCAAATCAAATCGAACAAAAAATGCTTACCCTTATTGTGGTATGTGGGTTAACACTTGGCACCATGTTGAAAGCATTCTTGGAAGTAAAGACTTAAGACCAATTGAATTGCAGGCAAGGCAAACCCAAATGAAGTAAAGAGCATCAACCGAGGTGGTAAATTTGTTGTTTTAACACAACATGAAAAATATAATATAAAATAAGATTGTAGAATTGTAAAATTGTAAGTGTATTTTTTAATTGTATATTGACAATTTCAACCAAAAAATTAAATTACATCAAAAATTGTTTAAGAAAATCAATAATATTATATTCAATTAGTGATCCAAATAAATAAGAAAGATAGATAGTATAAATCATGAAATCAATGACATAAAAAATAAAATATTTCAAAATCAAATTTTCTAATATAGAAAATTACTAAATGACAGTAAGTATACAAAAACCTTGTGACAATTTGGTTACTCTCATAATAACAAGTAGTAATAAACTTCTTTTAGGTTGGAAGCTAATGAATCTAAATGAATAATTAACTAACATAAATTTAATAATTAAAATAAACTATTAAACAATTTTTAATGTGTTAAAAAAGAAAGAAATTATAAAAATATATTTAACACTAGATAAATAAATAAAATATGATGATAAAAACAAAATCATCATTCTAAATGTTTTTCATGTAGTTGAATTTCTATTTTTCACAAATTCATGGTAGAATCTGGTCATGATATCAAACAAACAATTTTCTCTCATATGAATAAATTATTGAGTTCATCATATATATTTAGAAATATTAAGATGTATAGTTTCTCTCCCATTTGAAATAACAATAAAAATTTATTTGTAACTTCAGATGTGTCATAGTTTGACAGATTTAACAAAATTCATCTAGTAACTTTGACTCTCTGAAATAATGTTTTTGAACTTTGTTTAATATAACAATTTACCAAAATATATTTCACTGTATTTAATATTTTTCTATCAAATTTTATCTAAATCTAATATATAGTTTACAAAATATGTATGATCTCATAATTTTTTCAATAAATATTTTAAAGCTAAATTAAAAACTAACTTCATTCGTATGATAAATTTAATAAACTCCGAAAAATCAATTTCACCGATTTTATTTTTCTATTAAATCTCAATTTTGACAACCCCGCAACAACTATATGTTACGTGAAAAAAGCGAGCGTGAGGCAGGCTTTCCATTCAGTGGAAGAAGGACGACATGTCTCTGGCTTGCCCTCTTCTTGGCTCTTGCCTTTTTTTTTTTTACCACCCTTTTGACAAGTCAGACAATACATTAGAGAAGCAGATAGAGAATGGGAACTGCAGCCGCGCAAATTCCGACGAGCTTTGGACATGAGCTCAGAGCCTGTCTTCGTTGCCGCCTTGTCAAAACTTACGATCAGGTTTTCTTCCTTGTTTCCTCACTCCCCCTCTTCCTTGTTTCCTCCCTCCCCCCCTCCTCCTCTTCTTTTCCTCTGTTGTTGCACATTAGGTTTTTGGGCTTATTAGTTGTCTGTAAAATAACAATAATAATTGTGCAGTTCAGAGAGTCGGGATGCGAGAATTGCTCCTTTTTTAAGATGGGCGAAGATCATGAGCGTGTAGTTGATTGCACAACTCCTAACTTTACTGGGCAGGCTAGACATCCTCTTTTATTTTCCTTTTCTTATAATCTCAACAACACTTCCCTTTTCTAATAACTACTTTTCTTCTGTTTTGTAATTCCTACCCCCTTTTCCTTCCCTGTCTTATTTTTTCTGACATTGTTGTAGGATTATTTCTGTCATGGATCCGAGTAGAAGCTGGGCTGCTCGCTGGTCGAGAATCTGTACGTGAAACTATAATTCCTGACCGTTCTGCTTCCCCGCCCCCTCTCTCTTTCAGATGCTTAACATCGTTTATCACCCAATCTTCCGTTCTTTATACCGCAAAAGAATACATGGATTCATAAGAGTTCCTCCCGTGTTTTGTCCCCCCCCTGCTTCTTTGTGGTGTTAGCTCACGTTATTTTTTGGAGCTGTTTCCAACCGTCCAAATATATAATTTTGAATAATTACAGGATTGAGGCTAAGAAGTATCCTTCCAATTCGCCTAGCATATGAAATCTTGGATGGGAGAAAGTTTAGGATATTTGAGGGTGATTTTCTCTTTAGTTACTATCTGAGCCACTAACTCGAATTGTAAATTATCACAAGAAATGTTTTCTTTAGGCACAAGTAGTCGTGCTGGTCTGTGTAAGTATTTTTCCATTGGTACTTGGTGAATTTCATACTCCATTAGGAACCAAAACAAAATGATTCCATGGTTGTAAGTATTTGGCCTTTCTATCTACTTGATCTAGATACCTGAGCACTAAATTGGACGTTGAGTGGCAGGAGCCATAATGCCTAATCTGTACTTGGCATGCACATTTTGATTCCAACTCATATTGAGGGTGGAGGGAAGATTTTTTATATAATGAAAGTCATTTTTGTTGGCGTGGATTAAGAGTTGTTGGGATGGACATAGCTCCTAATCAACACAACATGTGTATAGCAGGTCCCACATACCAATGCAAGTGAAGGATTTGGGAATCTTGATATTCTGTGCATGTTCTGTTAAGACTACCATAATTCCATTCATTTCCTTCTCTGCTTATAAAAAATCCCCAAATCTATTTTCTATAAAACTGTCATGACCATGGACAATTTTTGGGGTTCCATTTCTAGTATTAGATCGACTGGATGTCTAGGTGTAGCAAGCATGGTTATGCACACAATTCCTGCCTTCCAAGCCATCATTTGATACCCAAAATGGTGATCGATGCTTTAGCATCTCATTACATTGCTCCCCCTCCAGTTCTGTAGGTTCTTTAATTTTTGCCCATTTTCAATTTTTTATCAGAATATGTTATTGGAAAAACAGTTATTTTTTCTTGATTCTTTTAAATCCGTTCCAGGAAGATTTTTACCTGGATGTTATACACTTGCTGTTTCAGAGGCACTTCCAGAGGATTTACAGGTAAAATTCATCATACTAAGTGCTATATAGATGCATTGTTTAAGCTTCACTAATATATACATCAATTTTGCATCTTAAGCAACGATAACCCTTTCCGATTAAGATAAAGTGTTAAAAACTGTGTGCTGCATTTGCATTCTGATGGCACACTCAATCTATCTATCCTTATTGGTTGTTTAGGAAATTATTCGCTGATACGATGTTAAATGTAAAAGTGTTTTTAGTCGGTGTGAACTACTACTACTTGCTACTCTTTGTTGTGGGCACCTTAAAACTTCATAGAGACCATGTATGTTGAATATAAGTTTGGAGGTTGAAAATTTTATGGGTTCATTACAGCATCATCCAATCTCTTGTTTTACTGGTCATGCCATCGTGTATGTTAAATTGTTTGTTCCCAGACAATGAGCAGTTGGAATTTCTTTCTTTCCTCATCTTCTTGGTTGCAACTTGGATCAGACAGCCTATTTTGTTTCTCCTACCACCTGAAGTTAAAAGCGCATGATGCGCTCACCCTGAACTGGGATTATTTTAAAAAAAGGGACTTTGCACTATATCCATTGGATTTCATGAGATGATAGTAATTGAAAAGGTAGCTGTCATCATCTGCTGGTGGCTCGCATTTTGGAATGGTCATGGTTGTGACGAGAAATAGATAGAAGATCGATGAATAGACTTCAATGGGATTTTGGAGATTTTAGTTTATTATTATTGTCTCTATACGTGGTTTTAATTTTCTTTCACCCTCACTATCATCAATAGTCTACATTGAATGAGCGTGTGCCCTACATTGCTCCCAAGCGTGCATGAATGAGTTGGTGAAGCTATCCTGCCCAATACTTTTTACCGTCTCAAACGATGAAAACTTGCGAGTCAGATTAGCTAGATCCATGAGACTCCTTGCACAAGTATCGTACGGCTTTATTAGCTACTCATGTAGTGTACTATATATAAGTGGAGCCTCATTTCTCCTTTATTTTTTGCTGAGAAATGGTCTCAACACTGCTAATGAGGTGAAAGTTTGGTGTAATGGAAAACGATGGATTTCAAGAAATCTCAATAGCTAATGAGTCGGATGCTTATAGGGGCTATGGATTTACAGAGGAATGGATTTACAGAGGAATTGCTTTGTTGGGCTATGGCGAGACCCATGCGCTGGAAATTCTAGACCTGATATTTCTATCCAAATAAAAAAAGGCGATATTAATTGCCATGAGAAAAAACGAGCGCGAGGAATCACTGAAAAGTGATCACGGGCCACGTTTCTATTACGAGCGTTTGGGAAAAGAAAGAAGAAGGCGAGAGGGACGGTGATATTTATAGGGGAGACGGCTGTTTTATTTATAGAGAGAAACTAAACGGTGGGCCGTAGCGAACCCGGTAAATGGAAAGCGAGGAGACATGGGAACATGACTACGTGGTAGCTTTCTTCATAGTCCCAATGGCGATGATGCGAATATGCTTTGTTCATCCAGGTCCCATCATTAATTAAGATTAAGATTAAGATTAAGATTAAGATTATTAAGATATAAGCTAAAAGAGTTCGGCCTTTTGCACAGTGGACTGGATTTCTGTCGTTCGTGCTTCGCACGAGTTCGTGCATCTCTTTTTTTTTCACAGGTTTTCTTTATGTATTTTTTATGGTGAAATTGACAAATGAAAGGTTTTGGCCGAGCGGTTGGCCGCGCGCTGGCAACACAGGCGCGCGCGAGTTCGAACCGCTCAGCCACCAATCTGATTTCGTTTTTTTTTTTTAAGTTTTTTTTTCGTTTTTTTTTAAAACTGTTTTTTTTGTAAAAAAAAATTTCTTTAAAAAAAATTATTGTTTTTTTTAATAACTGATTGTTGTTTTTTCTTTTTACAAATTTGTTTTTTTTCTTTTAAACTGTTTTTTTTTTAAAATTTTTTTTATTAAAAACAAATGATTTTATTTTTTAACGGGTTGTTGTTTTTATTTTTTTACAAAAAATAATATTTTTTTTAAATAACTAATTTTTTTTTAAAAAAGGGCTTTTTTGTTAAAAAAACAAGTTTTTTTTTATAAAATAACTGATTGTTTTTTTTTAAGAATTTTTTTTAAAAAAAAGGGGTTTTTTGTTAAAAAAAAAGTTTTTTTTTTAATAATTGATTGTTTTTTTTTTACAAATCTGTTTTTTTTTTTGAATCTTTTTAAAAAAAAAACAGGATTTTTTGTTAATTTTTGTTTTTTTTTACTAGCTGGTTTTTTTTTTTTTTTACAAAAAACAAGATTTTTTTTTATAACTGAGGTGTCCAGGCCAACTTATGTGCACCATGACTAATCTCTGGATCCACTTTTTTTCAATTTTTTTATTCCTATTTTGTTTTGCCACTTATATATTTTTTTTCTTAACCGAGGTGTCCGGGTCAGCTTACACGCACCACGACGATTATTATTATTTTCTAGAATACCTAAAGGAGATCGCAGTTCCAAAAAGTGATGAATATATATATTTTATAGTGTTTATATGAAATAAATAGAAAAATATATAATTAGTCTAACATATTTATCAGAGAAAAAATCACAAATAGTTATTATTATTATTTTAAATACACTAATATTAAATAAATAGCAAAATCTATAATTGGTGTAACATATTTATAAAGAAAAAAACTTACGAATAATTATTTTCATTATTTTCAATGTCTTATCTACAATAATTAGAAATTTCAACACCTAATAATATTATAAAAAAAATTAAAATGAATGAAAAAACAACAATAAATATTATTAGATTTTAAAAAATTATTTGACTTCAAAAATAAATAAAAAAGAAAAAAGAGAATGATAAGCCCAACCATTACGAAACACTCAACCGCCAACGAATGCCCAATTGACTACAAAAAATAAAATTATTCATCTCTAATTTATATCATCGATTGTATTTTTTCCATCAACCGATTATATAATTGTCAAAACAATTAAGACACACCAAATAATCAATCAATTGCAGTTTTGTAATCTATGAATTAAATAAATCGACACAAAATAGCAATCAACCAGAAATAATCCATCTCTGATAGATTTTAGCGGTTACAATTTTGCTATCAACTGGTTAAATCGTTCGTTGCTGTTAAAATAAACTCAATCATCAACAAGTTTGATACAAGAAAAAAATAATTCATATTTTATTCATTTTATTAATTGCAAATTTACGTCCACCAATTAAATAACTGTCAGAACAATCAAAACACGCCTACCAATTAATCAATTATAGCTTTTCAATATGCATATTACATAAATCGATAAAATATCTAAGCAAGTTCACCCATTAATGAATTGGCTATAAAATACAATTCACTCATCTTTAATAGATTTTATCGATTATAATTTTGAGAGTTGTCAACTAAATTATTATCCGAGCACTTAAACTGATAACAACAACCAACTAATTCAATACAGACAAAAAAATACAACAAAATTTAACGATTACAATTTGTTATCTACCAACTAAATAATTCTTTGCAGGCTAAATAATTAATCAGTTTGCTACATCAAAAAAGCCTAGCGCAACGCGCGACTATATTATGATATTTGTTAGGTATCAACGCCTGAAAATATATATAAAAAAATGAACTGAGTTTTTTTAAAATCTCAAATTAATTTAATCTAAGTGTTTTGAAATAGTTTTAATATAATAATATAAAAAATAAATCTTAAAAAATAAAATAAAAATCACTGTAAACTAAAAAAATATCATGTCACATATATATAAAATAAATGCAAAAAAACACAAAAATGTAACCAAAGTTTTTTAACCAAAGTTTCCGTGACAACTTACGTGCACCACAGCTAATCTCTGAATCCATTTTTTTAACATTTTTCCACTGATTTTTCCCCACGTATACGTTTTTTTATATGTCTTACATAATTCTTATTTCTGTTCATATATATACATGCTCTCTAATTAAAAAATATACGAACCACTTCCCATTTCGATGACACTATTCCTTTTAGGCTGAGGAAAAATTTATTTGTTACATATTTTATCTATTTTAATGTTACTAATTAAATATTTAAACAACTAATTACAACATGTAAAAAATCAATTCGTTTTCTACATGAAAAAAACCCTAGCGCAATGCGCGGGCAAGCATACTAATTATACCACGCAAAAAACTCATTCCTAACATATTTTTATCTGTTGCAAGTTTAGTAATTTAAACATTGACATAACTAATTATAGCACGCAAGAAATATAAGTTTCTTTCTCGAAAAAAAAATTACAATATTTTTATTTATAATGTGTCAAATTGAATATTACTGGGAAAAATATGCAACTCATAAATTTTTTTTTACCTACATCATCTACGATTAAGAAATATACGACCCATTTTGCATTTCGATTATAAAGATTTTATCAATTATAATTTTACTAATTAAACATTAAAATAGAAAAATACAATACATATAAAAACAATCAATTTTCTACATAGATAAAAAAATCCTGACGCAACGCGCGAGCATTAAGCTAGTGTGTTCACTATACTGCTAGGCAATCTAATACGGTGTTGTGCTGTGGTGGTTTGGTGCGGATATGCTAATGGAAAAGGAAGAAAGAATCACTAGAATAAGAGGAAAGAATGAATAAATAAAAGTGGAGTCTTGGGTTGTGTGGTTGGAATGGCATTTGTATGACCTCACTTGGATTTGATTTATTATTTATACAGAGAGAAAAACCAGCGGCAGTGGCAGTAGTAAGAGCCAGCCAGCCAGCGCGGTATTTTATTTTTTATTTTTCTTAAAAATAATTTCAACACCAAAACAAACTTATAACTAAAAACTAGAAAAATAATTATTTTTTTTAAAATCTAACACAATACCGGCCTGTGTGAGTTACATCACAATTACTGCTGGCGTTTGTTTAGCTTAGGGTTTTAGAGACAGAAAACTAGATATTTTTCCATCCATCCATCCACTGTAGTGAAATACTATAATAGACAGGGAGGGAGGGGGAGAGAGAGAGACTTCAGAAGAGGCGTGCTGCAGCTACTTACCCACTCTGCCCGAGCACTTTTTACTTTGTTTGGCCAAGCTCACCATTTCTTACCCATCTCCTTCTTTATTTCGTAATTCGTCCTTCTAATTCGTTGTTTTTCTCACTGTAAGTTGTCGAACCTCAATCAATTCTATTTGTTCTTCTTCTTCTACTACTTTTCTTGCTGGATCTGTTGGTTTCCAACAACGAATGAAATAGATCTATAAACATACATAGATGATAAATAGATAGATGACTTTTAATGTCGACTGTTTTTTCCGATTGATTTTTTCTTTTGCAGAAATCAAATCGAATGGCCAACATAGACATTGAAGGACTCCTAAAGGAGCACCAGGATGATGAAGAGGGGCGTGTCCCCAGGACTAAGATCGTTTGCACTCTAGGACCTTCTTCTCGATCCGTTCCCATGCTGGAGAAGCTTCTCAGGGCTGGCATGAACGTGGCTCGCTTCAATTTCTCCCATGGCACCCACGAGTACCACCAGGAGACTTTGAACAATCTCAGGATTGCCATGCAAAACACCAACATCCTCGCTGCTGTCATGCTCGATACCAAGGTTTCTGCTCTTTCCTCCCCTCTTCCTAATTATAATCTCAAACTCTCTCATCTTTTTTATTTAAACCACCATCTATTTATTGAAATGATGAGATCGATCGCCCCATCCTCTTTTTTTTTTTTTTTCCTGTTAGGTATTGAAGCACAAAATCTTTATCAGCAATGAATCAATAAGAGCATTGTTTTCCTGATAAAACACCAACTTTCCCTCTCCCTAATTTTTCCGGTCTTTCTTGTTCCTTATACTGCCAGTCCCATGTTTATGTATTCACCTCTTAAACTTTTTGTCTCAGGGACCTGAGATCCGTACCGGCTTCCTAAAGGATGGAAACCCAATTCAACTGAAGGAAGGCCAGGAAATCACCATCACTACTGATTACAGCATCAAGGGTGACACAGACATGATCTCCATGAGCTACAAAAAACTGCCCGTGGACGTCAAGCCTAGCAATACCATCTTGTGTGCAGATGGCACCATCACCCTCACTGTTTTATCTTGTGATCCACAGGCTGGAACTGTCAGATGCCGTTGTGAGAACACTGCAATGCTTGGTGAGAGAAAAAATGTTAATCTTCCTGGTGTTGTTGTGGATCTTCCCACGCTGACTGAGAAAGATAAGGAAGACATCTTGGTATGGGGTGTTCCCAACAACATTGATATGATTGCCCTTTCATTTGTACGCAAGGGCTCCGATCTTGTTAACGTGCGAAAGGTTCTTGGGCCCCATGCCAAGCACATTCAGTTAATGTCAAAGGTAGAATGCCCCCCCTTTGCATTCAGCTTTAGGACATAACAGAGTGCACACGTGTGCTGAGGCATAATTGAGCTTGTATATTCCTGAAACTGCATCTCTATATCGAGGATGTTAGTTTATATTATTGTTTTCGTAAGATGTTATTTTCTTGTTTCTCTATCAAGCTCTGTTTAATATGGATCAAATAATAAACAATCAAACCCCTTTGGTTTTGTTAGGTGGAGAACCAGGAGGGAGTGATTAACTTTGATGAGATCTTGCGTGAGACAGACTCCTTCATGGTTGCACGTGGTGATCTTGGAATGGAGATTCCAGTTGAGAAGATTTTCCTAGCTCAGAAGATGATGATATACAAGTGCAATCTTGTGGGAAAGCCTGTTGTTACTGCTACTCAGATGCTCGAGTCCATGATCAAGTCTCCTCGGCCAACCCGCGCTGAGGCCACTGATGTTGCAAACGCTGTCCTTGATGGCACCGATTGTGTGATGCTCAGCGGTGAGAGCGCAGCTGGGGCCTATCCAGAGCTTGCAGTCAAGACCATGCGGAGGATTTGTATTGAAGCAGAATCCTCCCTTGACTATGCTGCCATCTTCAAGGAGATGATAAGATCAACTCCACTTCCTATGAGCCCATTGGAGAGCCTTGCATCCTCGGCTGTGCGTACTGCCAACAAAGCCAGAGCAAAGCTCATTGTGGTGTTAACACGGGGTGGGACCACAGCCAAATTGGTCGCCAAGTACAGGCCAGCTGTTCCAATCCTTTCCGTAGTTGTTCCCGTGCTGACTACTGACTCATTTGACTGGACCTGCAGTGATGAGACACCTGCGAGGCATAGTCTGATATACAGGGGCTTGATCCCCCTTTTGGCTGAAGGATCTGCAAAGGCCACAGATGCAGAATCTACTGAGGTGATTTTGGGAGCTGCTCTAAAATCAGCAACGGAGAAAGGTTTGTGCAAGCCTGGTGATGCAGTTGTTGCACTTCATCGCATTGGAGCTGCCTCTGTTATAAAAATATGTTTAGTGAAATGAGGTGAGCATGATCGGAGTGGGCAGCATGATGGAAGTTTATTGCTATCGGATAGTATCTTTTATGCTTATAATTCCGTGTGAACAGTTATCGGATCGGATCCTTTCCTTTTAATCTTCCCGAGTCATGTTATATGATACTCTTAATCCTCGTTTTGATCTGGTGGGTAGCACATAAAATAAGGCGCAGAGCCTACCCATTTGCTTATAAAAACAAGCGCCT
>CM045909.1:741425-1007649 GCA_025169955.1 Salix arbutifolia
TTGCAAGGTAGTGAATTGATTCGAATTTGACATAGCCAATTATGCAGATTGCTTTGACATCCAGAGTATGAGAAGGTGGTGTAATAGCACCACTTTCGATCGCTCCGATTTTTTTATCATCAAAACGGGGAAGGCGGGCGGGGGCTGGTTGGGTTTCGGACAAGGCCTTTGCATGGCTAAAAGAAATAACTTCAGAGAAAAAAAAGTTGTGGGCCAATTCCTCACATTCATCTCCATGGGAAGTGAAATTTGACAAATTTCTATGGGTTACCGTAGGAAGAGTAACAGAAATGGTGTACATTTTCAAGAAGAGGAAAATTTTCTTACATTTTCAAGAAGAGGAAAATTTTCTTTCTTTTGGAGAATGTAGCCCAGATCTGGCTCTTTGGTTCGGTTTCTCCAGTCTAATGTTAGCCAAGGATTTTGGGGTTTCTTTTTTCTTACAATGGATTATGTTTTACTGGAGAAATGTATAGCAAGCTTCGATGGGAAAGGCCAGGATGCAAATAAAGAAAAAGAAGTTGAGCCAAGAGTTCAAGAAAAACAAAAGTCTCTGAAAAGATTTGGAGACCATTCTTTGTATATTATTGAATCAAGAACTTTCAGACAATTATTAATTCTACCACTCTGCTGGAGTTCAGAATTATAGCATGACCCCAAAAATTTCACTTGAAAACACCGAAAGGTGTGCCACAGAAAAAGTAGAGATTTAATTCATTAGAACTTAGAAGTAGAAGAAGCCACTAATTAATTGCAGCACTTTAGTAAGAACTGTTAAATTACTAGAGTCTGCTTCAAGCAAATTCCAAGATGGCATCTAATAAAAAATGAATATCAAATGAGGGAAATATTAGACTCGGGTTCACTGCAAAAATGGAAGAGCTTGTAAGGCTAAAGTCCATGTAAGCATCCCCAGATCTGCTGATACTGGATTATATCAAAAATCATTTTGCATTTTTTGCATGGCAAACCACTCCAAATTCCTCCCTCCCTCCAGTGTTCATAGTCATTAATGATCACCAACTACATGATTGAACTCTAAGGATAGAACCTCAACATATCAACATGGCAATAACTATATCCCCTGTCCCTGAAAACTTGACTCCTGACTGATCTGCAATTTACCTCCATTCCTGTGATTTTCAGAACTGCAGATTTCAGCTTTCCCTTCACAGATTAGTCTAGGGAGGCTATAATAGTTTTTTCTTTTGTTACAATTGATAGAAATTTCCTGTGGTGAGGGGCTTCATATAGAATGTCATGTCTTCCATAAAGTGAGCCACCAAATTCCTAAATAAGCAAAAGCAACTTGTGGGTTCAGACCATCTTAACAACAAGCCAAGAATAAGTTTTATCTCATATATGGTATTCTGAATCTACGATAAATGCAAAGTTCTGTGCCTACTTTATTATAACTAAAAAAAATAAGAGGTAGAGGTCCTGAAAAAATGGAATAAAATTAGTCAGAGTCGATCAACCCCCAACATTTTCAAATATGATATATACGAAGATAAGGACAGAAACTACTTAATGTAGAAGTGATAACAAGACTGGCTCACAAACATGTCAAGAGGGCAATAATCTGGAATCTACCAGGAAGATAAAAAATCCAAAAAAATAATGAAATTGAATCAGCCATACACACATTGAGTTCAAATCCTAGAACAGATTATAAAACAAACAAGTATTCTGAGAAAAAGAATCCAAATTGACACCCTAAACTGACAAAATTATGCAGCATAAATACGTTCTCCTTAACATCAATCACTAATCAGTATGGGAAATCACTTTAAGGAAGCACCTCATTGAAGCATCCAACAACAAGTGCAGAGATCACTGTCCTTTAATGCAAAGTTCCTTGGCACTTAAGAGTCTTCTTAAATTTTGATAAAGATATTGTTGCGTTAAGGGAATCCTTCGCTTGGATCATCTAACTGGGACTGATGGATTACCCCAATGCAACCATATCTCCTCAAAATTAAAATCCCTTTGGTGATTTATCCACCACAATCTCAAGTGAGCAGCCAAATTGCTCATACTAATTCCACCTTACTGCTGATACCTAATATCTTGCATCCCGCATCTTCATCACTTCTGAAATTTGATCCCTTGGAACATCAGAGGCAGAATCATGCTGGTGTCACTGCCTCCAGCAGCACCCAGTTTCTTGACCAGCCATTTCATTTTCCACTTTTCAATATTCCTGTCAGTTCTGTAAGAAAAAACTTACACCAGCAATCAAAAGAACACTACATTATAAGCAAACCCCTTCTTTCTGAACAGTAACACAATAGCTGCACAAATAAAAACAGGACAACGAGAAGCGCAGATAATTTCAAGTTAGCATAAACATATCACTCTTGAGCAAATATATTTAACAGCATGCATTTTAGGCAAATGCACATCACTAATTCATACATGTTCACGAACCAATAACATATGCCTTGATATCTCATGCTGTTTAAGCCGACATTGGCATAAATTTGTTAGCATTCAACACAGAAAGCGGGTATAATAACACAGCCACAAAAGCAAAATTGACCGTAGAAACAAATTCATTAGACAAATAATAAAAAAGAAACAAACTTTGACACCAATTCAATCCAAGAACTCAAACCCATTTTAGTAACTGTGAGTCCAAACAAAATTCAGTAAAAAGACTGTTTTAAGCGAGAGAAGGGCATAAACGCTGAAGATATCAAGATGTACCTGGAGCTCATTAGCTATGGTTTTGAAATCTGTGAAACGGAGCGAGGCAAGATACTGAGATGGGCTTTTAATCCCTAATATCTTTATCCTTTCTTAAATTGGTCCCTAAACTTAAAGTTAATTTCGTCTTTGATCGCTCTAAATCCTTTATTATTTTAGAATGATTTATTGTAATATTTCTTGAAATAGGCAGGTATATTTCCAAATTCCGCAAATACTTCTCGTTTACCTTCCTAAATCATTTTCCTTAATTGTTTAAATTGCGATAAACAAGAGCATCGGGGACTTATTGAATATTCTAACGCTATTGTGGCAAAAGGGTGGGATTTTTTGATGACTGACAATGTTATGCGCCTGATGACCGACACATGGCTGTGGAAAGTGTGGCAGGATGATCAACACGTGGCAAATGCAGTTGTGTTATTTAATTCAGTATTTTATGCGTTTTATTTTATGTATTTAATTAGAGTAATGGGTAGTTTAAAAGGGGAGGTTATGGCCATGACCAAGGGAGCAGTTACTCTTTCAAATTGTATTTAAATTATCACCTGTTTGAGGAAATGGGCAATCAAGAGTTTATTCCTAATTTGTGCCGTGTGCATTGGAGGCCCTGGTTCCTCGAAATACCAGAACCATTCACAAATCCTTACGTAAAATCCCTAAATTGTTATTCCCAATTTCTTAGATCATAACATTCACAAATCCTTACGTAAAATCCCTAAATTGTTATTCTCAATTTCTTAGACCATAACAAGTGGTATCAGAGCATTCCTTCCAGCGACCATGGCTGACGGCACCAGAATATCTCAACTTGCTGAAACTGTTAAGCAATTACAAGCAACATCCACAGCTATGGCAGAAGAACAAACCAAGCAAGGGGTGCTTATAGAAAAAATACTACAACAGCTCAATAAATTAGCATCAAGCTATGATAGCTTGGTACAAATCACAGCTATAAACCAGTCAGGAGGAGGCACTTCCAGCAATGTCAGAGTAAATGCGAATCCTCTGTTTGAGGGACATGGGGGAATTCAACGCTCCTTTCGGTTGGATTTCCCTCGTTTTGATGGAGGAGACCCTAGCGAGTGGATCTTGAAAGCACAACAATCATCCACCTTAAAGACACATCAAGAGACACATCAAGAGACACATCAAGAGCAGGTCCTGCAGCATTCCTCCACAGGACTCACCCCCTTTGAAATCGTCTATGGACAGAAACCTCCACGGCTCTTCCCTTATGAGCCTGGGACCATGGCAGTGCAAGCGGTTGAGGATGAAATGAGGAGTCGAGATTTAATCCTGACCTTGACCCGAGAAAATCTGCAAGAAGCTCAATCAAGAATGAAGTTACACGCAGATAAAAAGAGAACCCAGAAGGAGTATAGTGTGGGAGATTGGGTCTATTTAAGATTAAGACCCTATAGACAGATGACTGTAGCAGTAAGAAAAAAATTTGAAGCCTTCACCAAGGAGCGAGCCATTCCAAATCATCCAAAAAAATTGGGGAAGTTGCATATAGAATCGATCTACCCAAAGACTCCAAGATCTACCAGGTATTTCACATTTCATGCCCCAAGAAAAAAAATTGGGACTCAAATTAACCATAACCCTAGACTACCGAGGGTGATGGAAAAAGGAAAAATAAAAAAATCATTTTCCTCTGGAGGGAAACCAAGAGAAAGAGGGAGCGAGAAAATGCCAGTTGCTAGACCAGAGTCATCTGATTCAAGGACAAGGATCATCGCTCACGTTGACTTGGATTGCTTCTACGTCCAAGTAGAGCAGCGTAAGCAGCCCGAGTTGAGGGGTTTACCTACAGCTGTGGTGCATTACAATGAGTGGAAAGGCGGGGCTGTAATTGCTGTTAGTTACGAGGCTCGTAAGCTTGGAGTCAGTCGTCACATGAGAGGTGACGATGCAAAAGAAGTTTGCCCACAAATCCATTCCAGAAAGATCTTAGAGAGGAGGCTCAAGAAAAAAGGGAATCACGCAGGGGTGGAATGCTTAGTGCAATGGGAAGGGACAAATGAAGAAGATGCTAAGTGGATTGATGTGGAAGAGCTGCGAAAGAAATGGCTTGAACTCGAGGACGAGTTCTATTGAAGAGGGAGCATTTGTTATGCGCCTGATGACCGACACATGGCTGTGGAAAGTGTGGCAGGATGATCAACACGTGGCAAATGCAGTTGTGTTATTTAATTCAGTATTTTATGCGTTTTATTTTATGTATTTAATTAGAGTAATGGGTAGTTTAAAAGGGGAGGTTATGGCCATGACCAAGGGAGCAGTTACTCTTTCAAATTGTATTTAAATTATCACCTGTTTGAGGAAATGGGCAATCAAGAGTTTATTCCTAATTTGTGCCGTGTGCATTGGAGGCCCTGGTTCCTCGAAATACCAGAACCATTCACAAATCCTTACGTAAAATCCCTAAATTGTTATTCCCAATTTCTTAGATCATAACATTCACAAATCCTTACGTAAAATCCCTAAATTGTTATTCTCAATTTCTTAGACCATAACAGACAACCCATCCAATGTTGCGAAAGAGAGTTAGGGTTCCAAACAAGTATCCATGACTGTAAGCATGAGACTGTAACAACAGAAGATATAATGGAGATTATTGTGTTGAAAATGGCTACAATAGGGTCATGGGCTAAACGGATAGGTATCTATCTATCTGCCCAGTAATTAGTTAGACACAACATGATCAAGATAGATTCCAAGACGAGAGAAAAAAACACTGTGCACAACACAATATGAATTTGATGGCAAGAAAACTTGATTTGAAATAAAGGTCATCAAAGCCAACTTTATGGGCAAGGAGGAGATCAGGGAGGGAAAGAATGTCTTTAACATAGATTTCATGAAATCTGTTTTATCTGCTGTTGTTTTGCTTCTTTTTTTCCCTAAAGTTCGTGGCATCCATAACTCAATCATCAAAGGCTTTACTGTTCATCTTCTTTAAGAATAGAGCAGAGTAAAGCACTTCTAACCCAGTTCCCAATTCCCTTCTTCAAACAGACAGGCAGTCCTCTCTTCTTTTCCTCAGCTCCTTGGTATCAGTGGATTTGCCCTTCCTTTTCTTTGCCCTTTCTCTTTTTCTCTTTTTCATAATCTACTTTTTAGCTTATTCTTAAACTGGCAGTACATAACTCGTCAGTCATTTTATATGTCATCAACAAAGTGATTATTCCATCCATAGCCATTAAAGCTTAGTGCTTCGCAAGATGTTGCCATAATTTATAACTCCTCCCACACCACCTTTAATTTTTATCTTTTATTTTATCCACTATCCTTTATATGATTAGAGAAAGCGAAAGTTGGATATCACATGCAAACCACTTTCACATACAAAGACTGGAATTTGCCTCACTAACAAGCAAAGCACAATCCCCATATCACATAATATCTACACACACCACCTCTTCAATATAAAAAGGCCAGCAAGATTGCTGCTTTCTCATATTAGTAGCTCGACTTACAGTTTACCAAAACAGCTCCTTTCTCACACTTCTCTAGCTATCCAGTATCCACACATGCAGCCAAAACCTCTCTAAGTGATCATCTTGTTTTCCTTCACCTAGCTAGAAACCCTTGAGATTTTGCATCATTATACAAGGGAGTGAACATTTAAAACTGCAGAAAGATGAGAGCTGGAATTTGTAGTTTACAGAAGACTCTTACTCCTGGGGCTGTAAATTTAGTGAAGCAAGCATTTAATCTTGCTAGGCGGCGAGGCCATGCTCAAGTCACTCCTCTTCATTTAGCAAGTTCTATGCTTTCCTCCTCTACTGGTCTTCTAAGAAGGGCTTGCCTTCAAGCCCACTCCCACCCTCTTCAATGCAAGGCTCTTGAGCTTTGCTTCAATGTGGCACTCAATCGCCTTCCCGCATCCACTTCTAGCGCCTTCTTAGGGCCTCAATCTTCCTACCCTTCCCTTTCCAATGCCTTGGTTGCAGCCTTCAAGCGTGCTCAGGCTCACCAACGGCGAGGCTCCGTCGAAAACCAGCAGCAGCCCATTTTAGCCTTGAAAATTGAGATAGAGCAGCTCATAATATCTATCCTAGATGATCCTAGTGTTAGTAGAGTCATGAGGGAGGCTGGTTTTTCTAGTACTCAAGTGAAAAACAAAGTAGAACAGGCTGTTTCTTTGGAGATCTGTCCTCATCAAAGTTCTGTTACTGTTAGTAGCCAGTCTAGAGAATTCACCAAACCTCAAGTTCTTACTGCTAGCGAACCTCAGTCTTTACCTCTTAGTCAGTTTGGAATCATACATGGAAAGCCATTAGATCAGGTAAGGAATGATGATGTAATGAGTGTCTTGAACGCATTGGTGAGAAAAAAGAGAAACACTGTCATAACAGGAGAGTGTCTGGCTACTGCCGAGAGTGTAGTCAGGGGAGTGATGGAAAAGGTCGAGAGAGGAGAGGCTTCTGGGGATTCGAGGTCTGCGAGGTTCATAAGCCTTCCTCTCTCCTCTTTAAGAAGTCTTTCCAAAGAGAAGCTTGAACAGAAGCTTGTGGAGCTTAGGTGCACTGTGAAAAGTTATATGAGTAATGGGGTGGTTTTATATTTGGGTGATCTAAAATGGATTTCTGATTTTTGGTCAAGTTATGGTGAGCAAAGGAGAAGATACTACTGTACTGTAGATCACATAATCACGGAGCTCAAAAATTTAGTTCATGGATTCAGTGTAACGGGGAGGTTGTGGCTTATGGGGATTGCAACTTTCCAAACTTACATGAAGTGCAAAGCGGGCCACCCTTCTCTAGAGACTATGTGGGAACTTTATCCTGTAACAATTCCAATTGGGAGCCTCAGCTTAAGTCTCAAACTTGATAGGTAAGTCCTTACATTTTAATACAGGTTCTATTTCAAGCTCACTTGATTATCCTTTTTCGTGCCCGTTTGGCATTGTGATCCCATCGGCTTTTGGCAGAAATTTGATTTTTATTTTCATTTTAAATGAATATGTTTTGGTGTTTTTAGATCATTTTGATGTGTTTATTTCAAAAATGATTTTTAAAAAATAAAAAAATATCATTTTGATGTATTTCGGCACGATAAGCACTTTGAAAAGCTACCGCAACCACACTCCTAAACAGGCCCGAACCGGCCAGTATTAACATTTTTGTTCTTTGCTTTCTTTCAGTGATTCACAATCTCATCAGTCCAGAAGCAAGGTATCTATGAATGGATCCAGTTGGCCACTTCTTGAATGTGGAGTAGATAACCACTCAACATGCTGGACAGATTACTCTGACAAATTCAATAGAGAATCTCAAAGCCTAGCAGGTAGGACCCAAAACAAGGAATCCACTACTGGAATTAGTATTTCCACTAGTTCAAGCTTGCCCTTATGGCTCCAGCAATGCAAGGAAGAGACTGATAGGAACACCACCAATGATAAGGTGCTTATTTTACCTAAACTTCAAAGTTTGTTATAAATCTTGGCTTCGATGCATGATAGAAAAATTAACATTCCTTGCAATTGTAATTTCTTCAGCCGGAATATCTAAGCAATAAAGGGAGCTTGCTTTTTGGTTCAGTCCACAAGCAGTCCTACTACCCTGAGAAAACTATCAAATTTGCTTCGTCACCTCCTTCGCCGAATTCAGTCTCCTCGCATGAACTCAACACCGACTCACAGCAGACACATCTAAGTTGGCCAGTGATTTTTGAACATAAACAGCTTGAGAAAGAGAATCATATTTGGATTTCAGAATGCAGCAATGAAGTTTATGAGAGCAGTTTGAGAAATGGTCCTAAACCTGACCTTTTGTCAAATCCTAACTCTAGCCCAAATTCAGCTTCTTCAAGTGAGGCAATGGATTATATGGAAGGTGTTCAAAGCTTTAAAGAGTTCAATGACTACAACTTGAAGAATCTACGTAGTGGCTTGGAGAAAAAGGTTCCATGGCAAAAGGATATCATTCCTGAAATTGCAACCACCATCCTTGAGTGCAGATCTGGAATGAGGAAAAGGTGTTGAATTTTGAAGAAAATCTGGAACAATTGTAAAAACACGTACTGTTCAGATTTGTACGGACAATGGCAAAAGAACCTGAAACAGGTACTGTAGCGATCAAAATTCTGGGAATGAACAATTTTCCAGAATTGAAGGGAAAATTTCCAGAAATTAAAGAACTTTAAATTCTGTAATTTTAATCAAAAGTAACGTGAACATGGGCAGAATATTTCGTTATGGTTACTGCCATCCCATCAAATTTTATTTATATAGGAATCAAAAAATACAACGGCTATAAAATTCAAAATTCGGTTACAATTTCCTATTTAACAATTGTTGACCATAAACTGAAATTAACTAAAAACATTGACTCAGAACACTTAAACATACTTATTACAATGAGAATTCAATCATAACAACTGATTCTTCAATCTTCGATTCTTCAATCTTCAATTCTCCTGCGTCAGCTCCTTGTCAGCTTGCTTTGGCAGTTCTGGAATCACCTCAGGTTTCAACACTCCCCCTTGATTCCTGAGCTGCACATTCCCACCATTCTCCTTAGCTCTTCAAATCTCTCTTTTGCTAAAGTCTTTGTGAACAAGTCAGCCAGCTGTTCCTTTGAACAAACATACTTCATTTCCAATTCTCCTTCTTGCTGAAACTGCCTTATTGCATGAAATTTTATCTTCATGTGTTTTGTTCTATCATGGAAGACAGAGTTCTTTGATATAGCAATTGCAGCCATGTTGTCACACAAGAGTTCAGTTGGTTCTTCTTGATCACAGTTTAAGTCCTTCAACACTTTCCTTAACCAAACTAATTGGTTTGCAGCCACAAATGCAGAGATGTATTCAGCTTCGGCTGTTGAGTGGGCAACCACTGATTGTTTCTTCGAATTCCAGCAGAAAATACATTCTCCCATTGAGAAACAATACCCCGAAGTACTCATCATCCCTTCATCACTCCCAGCCCAATCACTGTCACAAAAACCTGTTAATTTGACAGTGTTCATACTCCTGAAGAACAAGCCAAAGTCCAGTGTTCCTTTTAAGTATCTCAGCACCCTTTTAGCTGCAATGTGATGTGTTTGACTAGGATTTTGCATGAATCTTGAGAGGTAATTGACTGAGAATACAATGTCAGGTCTAGTGGAAGTTAAATACAACAAACTTCCAATTAAACTTCTATACATTCTGCCATCTACACAGGGGGCACCATCATCCTTGGTGAGTTTCATCCCAAGCACCATTGGTGTGCTAACGGGTTTGCAATTCTCCATTGCAAACTTGTTTAGTAGTTTTGTTGTGAATTGTTTTTGACATACAAAACACCCTTCACTTGATTGATTCATTTCCATTCCAAGGAAGTAAGCTAGCAATCCAAGTTCATTCATTTCAAACTTGTTCTTCATGTTTAGCTTGAATTCATCAACAAACTTTTCATCATCACCCGTGATCAATAAGTCATCCACATAGACTGAAACTATTAATATGTGATCATCAACTTTCTTCACATAAAGAGTGGCTTCATTCAAGCTTTTCTCAAATCCCAAGCTTGCTAAGTACTCATCTAATTTGCTATACCAAGCTCTAGGAGCTTGTTTCAAGCCATATAATGCTTTCTTTAGCAAGTAAACTTTGTCTAGATTGGGTTCAATTTCAAATCCTTCGGGTTGTTCAACATATATTTCTTCACTTAATGTTCCATTCAAGAATGCAGATTTGACATCCATTTGCCAAACCAGCCATCCCTTTTGTGCAGCCAACATTAACAGCAGCTTGATGGTATCCATCCTTGAGACTGGTGCAAAAGTATCATGGTAGTCAATCCCTTGTTCTTGAGCATACCCTTTGACCACTAACCTAGCCTTGTTTTTGTTGATACTCCCATCAGCATTTAGTTTTGTTTTGTAAATCCATTTGACCCCTATCACTTTTCTATGTCTCGGTCTGTCCACTAAATACCAGGTATCATTCTTTTCAATCATGTTTAGTTCTTCTTTCATGGCTGCCACCCAAGTTTGTGATTCCATAGCTTCTTCCATATTTGTTGGTTCACTTGCAACTAAGTTGCACCTATTATATATATCACTTAGAGGTCTTGTTCCTCTCACAGGTATGTCATTTACTTCTCCTAACAATTCTTCTTCAACAGGTAAGTCATCTAATACCTCTTCATTTTCAGTTTGTATTTCAACCCTGTTTTCTTCAATTTTCCTTTCTTCCCAATTCCATACTTGATTTTCAGCCACCTTGACATCTCTTGCAATCACAGCTTGGTTGGTTTTTAGGTCATAAACCTTATAGCCCTTTGACTTTGAACTATATCCAATCAAAATTCCAACCTCTGATTTCTGATCTAATTTCCTTCTCTTTGCTTCAGGTTGCAGCACATAACATGGACTCCCAAATATTTTCAAATGATCTAAGTTGGGTTTGTAACCATGCCATCCTTCAAATGGTGTTTTATCTCCTAATGATCGTGAGATCATCCTGTTTAGAAGATATGAGGCTGTGCTTACAGCCTCAGCCCAGAACTTCAAAGGTAAACTTTTCTCATAAATGAGGCATCTTGCCATCTCCATTAAAGTTCTATTTTTCCTCTCACTCACCCCATTTTGTTGTGGGGTGTATGGGACTGTCAACTGATGTTTAATACCTTCCTTAGCTAGGTATTCTTCCATTCTATGGGAGGTAAACTCCCCCCCATTATCTGATCTCAACACTTTCAAGCTGCAGCTGGACTCCTTCTCGGCTGCAGCCTTGAACTTCAGAAAATATTCAAAAACTTCCCCTTTGGTTTTAAGGAAGTAAACCCAACAAAACCTAGTGAAATCATCTATAAACAACAAGAAGTACCTTGCACCATTTAATGATTCATTGTGCATAGGTCCACACAAATCAGTGTGCACAAGTTGTAACTTGACAGTTGATCTAAGTGTGCTTACACTGAATTTACTTCTTGATTGTTTTCCTAGTTGGCATGCTTCACACAA
Source organism: Salix arbutifolia (assembly GCA_025169955.1). Taxonomy (NCBI): domain Eukaryota; kingdom Viridiplantae; phylum Streptophyta; class Magnoliopsida; order Malpighiales; family Salicaceae; genus Salix; species Salix arbutifolia. Next base: position 753,101 of record CM045909.1, read on the forward strand.
TTCATCTTGTTCATGTATCATAGGTAGACCTTCAACCACATGTAATTCAACCATTTTCTTCAAAGAGGCATAATTAAAATGTCCCATCCTCTTATGCCATAGTACTGAATTTTCGGTTGCATTAATATTCATGCTTATGAGTTTCAGTTTTTCTTCAATACTAAAGCATCTATTAAGCATTTTGGCAGTGAATAAATGTGTCCCATGATCATCTTTGATTGTGCACACACCATCTATGAAGTATAATGCAAAACCTTCTTCAAGCAATTGACCAACACTTATCAGATTTTGATCAATTTCTGGTACATACAACACATGCTCAAAATTTCTAATACCAGCTAAGGTTTCTATGTCAACTTCCCCTTTGCCCTCTACTCTTACATATTGTCCATTAGCCACTTTCACTTTTGATTTGTAGTTTAAATCAAGGTTATTAAACATGCTTGATTCTGCAGACATATGATTTGAACAACCACTATCTATCAACCAAGTTTGTTTACTAACCTCTGTTTTGTTGCAACTGTGACTTGTAATGGCAGTAAAGAGTTGTTCATCTTGGGGTTCCTTCACCTCAGCTGCATGTGCTTGTCCATTTGCTGTGTTGTTCTTGCAAAATTTTTGGATATGTCCAAATTGTTTGCATTTTCGACATTGAGCATTCTTGAGCCAACAAAATGACTCAAGATGATTAGTCTTTTGGCAGTATTTGCATGTGGGGAATTGTTCTCTTCTCTCCTTCCCTTTTGCATTGAAATTGCTGGCATTTGATTGATTATTCTGCCATTTCTTGTTCTGCCATTGTTTCCCAGAATTGTTCTTATTTTCTGGGTTTTTGAAGAACACTTGAGTTCTTGTTCTTCCCTTGAACCCTGCTGCAAAGGCTTCTTCACTTGCATTTTCATGTCTGAATGCCTGCCTTTGTTCCACGGCTTGCAAGGCATTTATCAACTCTTGCAAACTGAGTTCACTGAAATCCTTTGAATCTTCCAGTGAGCAGATTTTATTTTCAAACTTTTCAGGTAGGCTTACAAGTACTTTTTCAACCACCCTTGCTTCTTGAATTTCTTCCCCTAGCAGTGTCATCTGATTTACTATCTTGGAAACATTTGATGAGAATTCCTTGATAGTATCTGAATCTTTCATCCTCAATCCTTCAAATTGTCTCTTCAATGTTAAAATCTGCATTCTCTTGGATTTTTCATCTCCTTGAAATTCAGCCTTCAATTTGTCCCAAGCTTCCTTAGCAGTTTCACATGTCATGATTCTTGAGAAAATCTCCTCACTTACTGCATTATGAATGCTAGTAAGAGCTTTGAATTTCTTTGCTCTTTGTTCATTGAAGTATTTCAGTTGATTCATTGTAGGATTGTTATTCAAGGGAATTGGTTCCCTGTCAGCTTCCACATCATCCCACAGGTCGAATGCTTTAAGGTAAATCTTCATCTTCACTGCCCAAACTCCATAGTTCACTCCTGTGAAGATTGGAGATTTCGAAGAAAATGATGCATCCATCTCTGTCAAGAACTGTCAGCTCGAAATTTTTCCTTTTCTTGTTAATTCTCTTTCAAGACTTCACAATGCAGAGAACAGGGATATCAATTGATGATAACTATCAATTGATTATCCTCTTAAAGAACAAATCAAGTCAACTTTCTTGATTTAAAAAAATCTGCAAATTCTCGAAAAAAAATTTCTTTCCCTTTCAAGATTAATTAATCTTGAAAAAATCTCACTCTTTCTTAATCACTCGTGTTTAACACAAATCCCTTTTCAAAGACCTAATTCTGCTCTGATACCATGTTGAATTTTGAAGAAAATCTGGAACAATTGTAAAAACACGTACTGTTCAGATTTGTACGGACAATTGGGCAAAAAACCTGAGAACAGGTACTGTAGCGATCAAAATCTGGGGACAAGAAATTTTCCAGAATTGAAGGGAAAATTTCCAGAAATTAAAGAACTTTAAACTCTGTAATTTTAATCAAAAGAACGTGAACATGGGCAGAATATTTCGTTATGGTTACTGCCATCCCATCAAGTTTTATTTATATAGAAATCAAAAAGTACAACGGCTATAAAATTCAAAATTCGGTTACAATTTCCTTTTTAACAATTGTTGACAATAAACTGAAATTAACTAAAAATATTGACTCAGAACACTTAAACATACTTATTACAATGAGAATTCAATCATAACAACTGATTCTTTAATCTTCGATTCTTCAATCTTCAATTCTCCTGCGTCAGCTCCTTGTCAGCTTGCTTTGGCAGTTCTGGAATCACCTCAGGTTTCAACAAAAGGAAAGGGAAGTTGAACCACAAAGAAGACAAAGCAGAAACTTGGCTGTTTTTCTTGGGTGTTGATTTCCAAGGCAAAGAGAAGATTGCAAGGGAGCTAGCTAGATTAGTTTTTGGCTCTCAAAGCAACTTTGTCTCAATCGGTTTAAGCAATTTCTCATCATCCAGAGCTGATTCTACTGAAGAATCTAAAAACAAGAGAGCAAGAGATGAATTGGGTTGCAATTATCTTGAGAGACTTGGTCTAGCATTGAATGAGAATCCTCATCGTGTGTTCTTCATGGAAGATGTGGATCGAGTTGACAAGTGTTCTCAAAAGGGTATCAAACAAGCAATTGAAAATGGAAGTTTGACACTTCCTGATGGTGAAAAGGTTCCTTTTAAAGATGCCATTATTGTTTTCAGTTGTGAAAGCTTCAGTTCTGTGTCCAAAGCATGTTCCGGTGACCATGGAGACAAGGAAGATGAGGGTGGCATGGAGGATAAAAGTCCTGTCCTTTCACTTGACTTGAATATTTCCTTTGAAGATGATAATGGAGATGAATATTCACTTGCAGAAAATGGAATCTTAGAATCTGTGGACAGGCAGGTTATTTTCAAAATTCAAGAATTGATGAGATAGGAGGGGGGTAATCTGTTAGGTTTCTATATTGAAGGACTTTCTTTGTTTTCTTTTTTTTGTGAATTTATGTGGGGAGAGAAAAAACTAACAAAGGGGAAAAAGAAAATTTCTTTTCTGATCTTATATGGAGGGGGAAGTTGACAGGATTTAGGCACTTAGCTTAGTAATGCTTTGCTGTATATTTATCTGTTTTTCTTTCTTAACTTGCTGTAACATGTGATAGATTACTGCATTTCTAATCATAGTTTTTCTCTAAGATTTCATTATTTTTGTCCAAGTTAGACAATCTTACATGCAAAAGGTCATCCCAAGTTGCCATATTACTCTTTAAATTGCTACGATGGTAAACATGGTGATTAAGATCCATCTTGCAGTAGGCGACTTGGCCAGTATTGAAATTGTTGAAAACCAGAAGTTCAGGGATTCATAACTTCAATGGTCATGCAAAAAGACCGGCCACTCTGGAAGGGAAACCATTGAAAAAAAATCTCCACAATGAATTATAAAAGGTGAACACTAAGCTTTTTCATTAGTGGGCAAGTGTTCACATCATTACTATTTGTTTGGTTGGTTTATATGTATTAAAACCTAACATTATAGCCTTTGAAAAGTATATATGAGGAGGGAAATAGTGGATCAGCAACCAAAAAGAGGATCAGCATAAAAACAAGAAGCATCTAATCTTTAGACCAAAAGGAAGTTTTCACTTTAGAATCACAAAAAGGAAGATCATCCATTCATGAATTTTAAAATAGGAGCATTAACATAAGGGGGAACATGTTTGAATAATTCGCAGGTACATTGGCTACATATATATGCCAGTAATTAATTAATATGCTATACCTGAAGTACAGATATGGGACCTCGCCAGCTCCTCACTGATCAAAATATTCATCCGGGTAGCTAACTAATTAATCTAGATTGGAATGAGTTTTCTGCTAAATTTCTCTCATGCTATATGTAGCAACTAGTACCTAGCTTGAAATGAGTGGTCCAAGCCACCCTATCTGCCATCAGGTGGTATAAGCACTAAAAGAGGAGGGATAGGTTTTGAATTTGCTGCTTGTTGTTCATACAAGTTAAAGATTTGTATCATTTTGTAAACAAAAAGAGGAATAAGTTTCATCTTTCAGAAAGTTTTATACCTTCCTCTACTCGTAAGAAACCGAAGGACTAACAAATGATAAGGCTCCTTGTACCTTCCCTGAGGATCTTAGCATGCCTACTGCTCTTTACAAAGAAACCACAAAAAGTAGTAAACCAAGGCTTTCATCCGGTTCATTTGTATGCTCTAAAACATAAAATCAATTGAAGAAAGCAATGGCTTATCTCCTAAATGCGATACCTGCTTTACTCATTCCCAACTGTCATGTTCTAACTTGAGCAGCACAAAAGAAGAAAGGAAAAGAAACAATACCTAACAAAAAGATGGTAAAAATTTTATATTATCTCTTGCACTATGCGTTTATTCTAAGAGTTTAGTGAACTTCACAGCATTACGATAATAACCCAGTTGACACCAATCCTAATCACCAGCAGCCCCATAAACTTACAAGGACTGCTCCACTAAGTTGATGGTAATAATGGGTAGCATTTGTCACTTGAAGAAATGACCTCGAGCTTTGTTCCCATTAAGGATAAATGATTAAAAGACTTGAGAAAGAAGTCAAAGGAATGGATGGTAGCAACTTCCATGAATTATTGAAGTTTTTAACGAGGGAGTCTTAGCTATTGGATGGTATCAAATTCCATGAAAACTTGTGTTGCTTGCCGGGACTTTGTCCTGTACGTTCATGATCAACTCCTATAGGCTTCATACACATCCTAATCCCTCCTCCCTTTTCTTTTGAATCTCTGTAAATCTTTAAAGAAACATATTTAGACATGTTTTTTGTTGAACCTATCATTTTTGCGCACTTACAATTAACAATATATCATGCCCTAGAAGACTTTTGAGAATTATAACAAACATCTTTCAGAAAAATGTTGATTTTTTGGTCTGTTATCTTCCTGAGGAGATGACTCTTTTCATGCATGTTCTACCTAACTTTTTCGTCTTCTTGGACATGCACCCTTAATCTACTGCTATTCATGTAAATCCGACACGCAGAAAACATTCTCTTAGACAAAATATATAGTGAGATGGAGATCAGCTCAAACTTAGTCAAACGTTTTCCGAACTAACCTTAATTAGTCCACTTTAATGGCTGCCGCAATTCAAACCAGCAGCTAGCTGTTGCTTGGTTTGGTAGCAGAATCCTTTGACATTTTCAGCATCTAGCTAGATCCCCATTTAAGCACAAATATAATTAAATATTGGTGAGTTTTTAACAAGACATGATATTCTTCAAGGTCTTAAGCTATGCATCTGTAATCAGCAGCAGTAAAAACTCTGGAGTTCAACAACATTTAGGTCTTGATGAATGTATCACTAATCACAAGGTCTTTACTAGCATGTCTTGTATATTTCATGATATGATGAGGTGGGGCAGGGCTGCATGGTCTTAATTGATTTCATGATTTACTTCAAGTTTGAACATCTAATTAGGTTGATGTTGCTGTACAGTGAAAACCTATATCATTGACACAAAATAATGGCGAAAAGGTTCTTTTATTTTGTGAGATGAATTATATATACTAGCCGTTATCCTGATATTATCTTAGAACAAGAACTGAAAATCATTTCGACTGATTAAAAGGAATGGGAAAAGGAAATACAAAAAGCAGGAACCCACTAGTTGTATTCTTTTTAGGGGTCATTGGGGCATAAAGTATTCAAAATGCACACTTTTCCAAGGCATTACTACTCCCATCTTTTATCTTTCATTGCAATAGGAGTGTCTCATCCAAGGCAGTTTCCATCAGGGTTTCCGGCCGAAACGTTCCGTATCATTAAAAAAACTGAGACGAAACGGCGTCGTTTTCGTCTCGGTTTTAATTCCGGCCTGTTCCGGAAATTCCGGTCAAATTCCGACCGGAATGTCTCGGTACCGTTCTGGCCTTAAAATCCTCCTTATTTTGATTAACTTGTGATTGTGTTTCTAATTTTGAGATTATGTTTGTTTGACTTTGTGTTTGTATTGTATAATTTAAAGTTAATTTATCTTGAATTTTAATTATGTTTGTTAAATTAATATTTTATTTTTTCCATATATATATATAATTAATTATATATGAACAATACAACCCCGAAACGGCACACCGAAATGCTCCAAAACCGAAACGTTCCGTACCAATAGAAAAACCGGAACGACAACTGAAACGGTATTGACAACCTTGGTTTACACACCTCAGACTTTTGATTTTGAAGGAGAGAGTGGAGGCCTTCGCCAAAAAAGAATGGCATGGAGACAAAGTTTCCACACTACGCTTTTGCAGTCTTTGGAAAAAGAAAGGTAGCTAGAATGACTGTTCTTATATATAAGTCACCACGACATAACAAGAGAGTTTTTACATAAAGTAAGGAATTCGATGGATCCTGAAAACCAATAAAGAGTGTAAAATTGAGCTCCGGGACATGGAAAAACTTTATCAAAGAAGATTCGATGCTTTTTTTATAAAAAAAAAATAGTACCTTATCAAGATTTAAACTTAAAAAGAAAAGGAAACATATCTCATCAACCGTCCATCCAATCTCTTCAAGTTTATGTGATGCATTGCTAAACACGTGAGTGGTGGCAATTGGTCTTGTCTACCTAACAGCCCATGCAATAATATCGTACACGATCGAAGATGGGAATGATGGTAGATAAAAGTGTGACAGGGGTAAAGGAGTTTTTATCCTTTTGGTTTTAAATATAGAAATATTTCTTGAATTCTTCATGGCTGCTTGGCTCTTGGGAAAGTCCCAGAACACCCTAACCATTGTTGAGAAGAACAGAAAAGAAAAAACATTCTCTGTAATCTGGTTGACCATACAGTTTACAGCACTCCACGTGGTCAGAAAATCACGTGACCAATACTAGTCGTTGATGAGAAAAAAATGTTAGTTCCTTGTAAACATTCCAGAATATCGAGATACTATTGGATTCTTTTGTGGTATGATGTGCCAATTTCCTGTACACTAACACAGATGTGTCTTACTACTTTCTATTTATCCGTGCACTTTGTTGTTTTATGCTGTATGCTTTGGTTCATAACTTTAATGCAAAGGTTTCAGGGTATGGTTTATTTGTTAATGTGGTATTTAAAGGTCTTAATCTTTCATGGTTTCCTAAGGACTTAGAAAAAAGCAAGAACCTAGTCCAATTTCCACCACTAAGGAAAGTAATTGAAGTATAATTTAGAAGAAGCCTGTACAGTCATTGCCTTTCTCTGGTAAAGCTTGCATTGTGGAAAAGCCTCTTTAAATCCTTGTAAAATTCTTTTCCCAGAAATCTGCTATTGCATTTGATAGTTTTGATGGCAAAACCAGTTCACTATCCATGCTATCTCCTTCTCTTGTTTCTTATCCTTTCTTTTCATCGGTCAAGCCAGCTGCAGCCCTTTCAATCTCAGTCCCTTCTGAGAATCCAGCAGCTTCTAAACTACCCATCTTTCTTGACCAGCTTTAACAACACCACAGATTTCTGCAACATTGAACCAACTCCTTCTCTAACTCTAGTGTGCTATGAAGATGATATAACACAGCTTCACATGGTAGGAAATAGTGGGGTTCCTCCAAATTTCTCCACAGACTCTTTCTTTGCCACTGTTGCTCGTCTATCTGGCTTGAAGGTTCTGTCTTTGGTTTCTCTTGGCTTCTGGGGGCCACTGCCTGAAAGTATTGGTCAGTTATCTTCACTTGAGATATTAAATGCAAGTTCAAACTATTTCAGTGGTTCCATTCCAGCATCTCTTTCATCTCTGAGGAGCCTTCAGACACTGATTCTGGACCATAACAAGTTCAGTGGTGAAGTTCCTGGTTGGGTAGGTTTCCTTCCAGTTTTGGCCGTGTTGAGCTTGAAGAACAATTCCCTTGGCGGGTATCTACCAGATTCTCTGACGAGAATGGAAAGTCTAAGAATTTTGTCTCTGTCAAAGAATAACTTATCTGGACAGGTGCCTGATCTTCATAACTTGACCAACCTTCAAGTACTTGAGTTGGAAGACAATCACTTCGGTCCTGATTTTCCAGGTTTGCCCTACAAGGTGGCGACTCTTGTGCTAAGAAACAATAGCTTTCATTCTGGCATACCTGCTGAATTAGTCACCTACCTATTAGAACATGTAAATTTGTAGTTTATTTTATTTTAACATGTATATGCAGCCAACGGCATTTATAGCCAAAATGGCTTTTCATATTCCAAACAGTGTATTTATTCAATCAAGCAAATCAATGAAAGGCAGGCAGTTAAAATTCTTTCATGGTATCAGAGCTCTAACCCTAGCAGCCGTACCTTTCTTCTCAATCTTCTTCTTCACTGTATTCTTCTTCTTCACCGAAATCACCATGGCAGACCAAATCTTTGATACAACAGCCTCCTCTTCTTCTCCTCCTCCTCCCAAACCTCACCAATCACACCCGGCTCTTGCAGTTTCAAACATAAACACATTTATCAAAATCACTTTAGATATTGAAAAGGGTCAATATATAACATGGTCGGAATTATTCAAAATTCATGCTAGAGCTTACCAAGTGCTTGACCACATTCTTCCTCCTTCGGCTGAACAATTAAAGCATGACTCATCTCAATCAAGCACAGACCCAGCACTCTGGTCTCGAGTTGACGCCATTGTGCTGCAATGGATTTATGGAACCATCTCCGAAGACCTCCTCAACACCATCCTTGAACGAGACTCAACTGCTGCCCTTGCTTGGGAACGATTGAAAGACATTTTCTCCGACAACAAAAATTCCAGGGCTCTCTACCTGGAACAAGAATTCTCCAAAGTTCAGATGGAAGACTTTGCCGATGCATCCTCATACTGTCAACACCTCAAATCCCTCTCCGATCAGCTTTCCAATGTCGGCGCCCCTGTCTCCAACGAGCGCCTGGTTCTTCAACTCCTCTCGGGGTTAACTGAAGCTTATGCAGGAGTAGGTTCCCAAATTCGCCATGGTGACACTCTTCCTCTCTTCTACAAGGCTCGGTCCATGCTGGTTCTGGAGGAGACGGCAAGGATGAAGAAGGCAGCCCAAAATCCATCCAACTCAGCCTTCTTCGTGGCTCCAGAGGACACTTTCAGTACCAATCACCCAAACCGTCGTCATACCCACAACCCAAATCGGAGCTCCCAAAACCGTGGTGGCAGAAACAGTGGTGGCGGTGCCCGTGGTGGCAGAAATAGGGGGAGAAGAAATGAAAGCCGTGGAGGACACCAGCCACCATTTTCACATTCTGGGCAAAATTACCCGTGGAGACCTTCTTTTAACAATCGGGCTCATGGAAACGGGCCGAAGCCATCTTGGGCTCACGGGAGCAATGGGCCACAGCAGCCTTGGGCTGCTTCCCCTTGGGCTGGGCCATGGCAGACTTGGGCCACGCCACCTTGCCCATATCCAACAGCAGCCCAGCCCACTAATCAGCACCAGCAAGGCTTACTTGGGCCTCGGCCTCCACAGGCCCACATGGCAGCCACAACATCGCCGGCCCAAAACTCTTATGCTCCGACTGATATTCAAGCAGCTATGCACACGCTCTCCATGGTTCCCCCCGGATGATCAATGGTACATGGACACCGGAGCTACATCTCACATGACCGCGCACGGAGGTAATCTTACGTCTTATTTCAATATGAGCAAAAATCGTAATATTACTGTTGGTAGTGGTCATACAATTCCTATTATAGGTTGTGGAAATGCATTATTACCTAACCCTAATTCTTCCCTTACTTTGAACAATGTCTTGCATGCTCCGAACTTAATTAAAAATCTTGTGTCTGTGCGTAAATTCACCATTGACAATAATGCCTCTGTTGAATTTGATCCTTTCGGTTTTTCTGTGAAGGATTTTACAACGGGGATGCCTTTAATGAGATGTAATAGCTCCAGTGACCTATATCCAGTTATCACCAGTTCTCCCGTTGGATTTTCAACACATTCTGCTTTTACTGTTTTTTCTCCTGAATTATGGCATAGTCGTTTAGGACATCCAGGAGCTCCTGTTTTAAGCTCCCTTCGTAAGAACAATTTAATTGTCTTCAACAAATTTCCGGATAATTTTTTTTGTCAGTCATGTACTCTTGGAAAGCAAGTTAAATTACCCTTTTATGAATCTCTATCTTGCACTTTATTTCCCTTTGATATTGTGCATAGTGATCTTTGGACATCACCTACACTTAGTTCGGGTGGTCATCGGTATTATGTTTTATTTCTTGATGATTTCACGAATTTTCTATGGACTGCTCCCATTGCCACAAAATCTCAAGTGCATTCCATTTTTCTCACTTTTCGGAATCATATTCAAACTCAATTCGAAAGACAAATAAAATGTTTCCAATGTGATAATGGAACAGAATATGACAATGGCCAATTTCACAAATTTTGTCAAAATAATGGAATGAGTTTTCGATTCTCGTGCCCTCATACATCATCTCAAAATGGAAAAGCCGAAAGAAAAATTCGTACCATAAATAACATAATTCGAACTCTTCTCGCTCATGCTTCCCTTCCACCCTCTTTTTGGCATCATGCTCTCCAGATGGCTACTTATCTCCTCAACATTCTACCAAACAAAAAGCTTGCTTTCCAAACACCCACAAAAATTCTATATCAAAAAGATCCGTCATACTCTCATCTTCGTGTTTTTGGGTGTTTATGCTACCCTCTTCTTCCCTCCACTTCTAGAAATAAATTACAAGCCAGGTCAACACCGTGTATTTTTCTAGGATATCCATCAAATCATAGAGGTTATAAATGCTATGATTTATCAAGTCGTAAAATTCTTGTTTCAAGGCATGTCATTTTTGATGAAACTGTTTTCCCTTTCTCTAAATTCCATGCTCCTACACATTCCTCTTATGAATTTCTAGATACAGGTCTTATGCCACTTCCTCCCTCACCTGCTCCGTCTACTCCTCATACTCAAGTCTATCCTACCGAACAAACTCCTCTCCTCAACCACTCATCTCAGACTCCTTCATGTCCTATTTCCCCAGTTCGGTCACCTTTACCCGTCCCATTATTTTCCCCCACCGAACAACCCAGTTCTCTAACCCCATCTCCACCAATAGAAACCTCCCAAACTCTTCCAATTGCTCCTCCACCTCACTCTCCACAAATGACCACTAGATCCCAACATGGAATTTTTAAGCCCCGTCAGCTTCTTAACCTCCATACTTCAGCCACAAAATCCATCTCTCCTTTACCTACTAATCCCATTAATGCATTACATGACCAAAATTGGAAAATGGCGATGACCGACGAATACGATGCTCTTATTGAAAATAAGACGTGGGACTTAGTGCCCCGTCCGTCTAATGCTAATATCATTCGCAGTTTATGGATTTTCAGGCATAAGAAGAAATCTGATGGATCTTTTGAGCGGTATAAGGCTCGCCTTGTAGGTGATGGTGCCGGTCAGCAAACAGGTATTGATTGTGGGGAAACTTTTAGCCCGGTGGTCAAACCTGCTACCATCCGCACGGTGATCAGCATTGCTTTATCGAAAAATTGGTATCTTCATCAATTAGATGTAAAAAATGCCTTTTTACATGGGAATCTTGATGAAACAGTTTACATGCATCAACCTCCTGGGTTCCGCAATCCTGAACACCCAGATTATGTTTGCTTGCTAAAGAAGTCTCTTTATGGACTTAAGCAAGCCCCTCGTGCTTGGTATCAACGTTTTACCGATTATGTTGCTACTTTGGGATTCTCTCACAGTGTCTCAGATCACTCATTGTTCATTTATCGTCAGGGAAATGATATGGCCTACATTCTTCTTTATGTGGATGACATAATTCTTGCTGCTTCTTCAGATGCTCTTCGCCAATCCATTATGTCTAATCTTGGCTCGGAGTTTGCTATGAAAGATTTGGGGCCTCTAAGCTATTTTCTAGGCATCTCAGTTACCAGACATTCAGGAGGTATTTTTCTGTCTCAACAAAAATATGCAGAGGAAATAATTGAGCGGGCCGGTATGTCCTCTTCTAAACCGTCTTCTACACCAGTGGATACAAAAGCAAAACTCAGTCTATCGTCAGGAAATCCTTATCATGATCCCACTGAGTATCGTAGTCTTGCTGGTGCTCTCCAATACTTGACTTTTACCAGACCAGATATTTCCTATGCGGTGCAGCAAATTTGTCTATTTATGCATGATCCCCGATCTCAACACATGACTGCTTTGAAGCGTATCATTCGCTACATTAAGGGTACTAGTGCATTTGGTCTTCATCTCTATCCTTCTTCGATTCATGCTCTACTTTCCTATACTGATGCAGATTGGGGTGGATGTCCAGATACACGACGGTCGACTTCTGGGTATTGTGTATATCTTGGGGATAACTTAATATCTTGGTCTGCAAAAAGACAGCCTACTTTGTCACGGTCTAGTGCTGAGGCCGAGTACCGCGGGGTGGCCAATGTTGTTTCTGAATCCTGTTGGCTCCGAAATTTACTTTTGGAGTTACATTGTCCTGTTTCGAAAGCTACATTAGTTTATTGTGACAATGTTAGTGCTGTATATCTCTCTGGCAACCCAGTTCAGCATCAGCGCACTAAGCACATTGAAATGGATATTCATTTTGTGCGAGAGAAGGTTGCGCGTGGTCAGGTTCGAGTTTTACACGTTCCTTCGCGTTATCAGATTGCTGACATCTTCACTAAGGGTCTTCCGCTGCAACTCTTTGATGATTTTCGGGATAGTCTCAACGTTCGGCAACCTCCAGTTTCGACTACGGGGGTGTATTAGAACATGTAAATTTGTAGTTTATTTTATTTTAACATGTATATGCAGCCAACGGCATTTATAGCCAAAATGGCTTTTCATATTCCAAACAGTGTATTTATTCAATCAAGCAAATCAATGAAAGGCAGGCAGTTAAAATTCTTTCACTACCATCTGCTTCAGAAGCTGGACCTCTCCTTTAATGGATTTGTTGGACCATTTTTGCCATCTTTGTTGTCAGGCCTTTCAATGAATTATCTTGATATTTCACATAACAAATTTACAGGGATGCTCTTCGAAAATATGTCCTGCCATGCTGAGCTGGCCTATGTAGATTTATCCTCGAATCTTTTGACTGGAGAGTTACCTCCTTGCCTAAACTTGAGTTCAGAGAGCAAAACTGTCCTGTACGCTAGAAACTGCTTGTCAAACCAAGAACAAGAGCAGCATCCTTTCAACTTCTGTCACAATGAAGCACTGGCTGTGAAGATCTTGCCTCGTGATGAGAAGAGACACAATAAGAAAGTTCTTGCATCAAGTACGACGGGAGGAGTGGTTGGAGGAATTGCGATTGTTGGCTTGGTTGTCTTGTTTGTCAAGAGGGTATACCGTAAGGATGGTGTGAAAAAACCCCAAAGAAAGATAATTGTGGAGAATTTGTCAACAGGGAACACAGTGAAACTTCTTTCAGATGCAAGTAAGCTCTAACTTTCTTCTTCTTCAGTTGTTGGGTTAGGCAGAGATTTATTCCATTTTAATGCTAAATGAGTGTTGGTGATATGGTTCAATAGTTGTTCATTTCATGACTCTCTTGCTAGGCATGTGATTTTAAGAGATTTTTCAGGTCTTTAAATCTTCCCTGTGAAGACGGCAAGTTTAACATCTGCTATTTTCTTTTTTGCTTTGTTAGGGCACATATCACAAACAATGAAGCTTGGAGCTAGCCTTCCTACTTATCGAACCTTTTCTCTGGAGGAGCTCAAGGAGGCAACAAATAACTTTGATGCCTCAAACTTACTCGGTGAAGATTCAAAAGGTCAGGTATGCAATTCGGAATGCCTAAACTTCTGCTACTTAGCTAGTGCAACAATAGAACCAAAATACTTACTTTTTTCATTATTCCCCAATTTAGCCATCTGTTATTATTGTGGTATCAGATGTATAAAGGAAAGCTCAATGATGGAACTCTTGTTGCTATTAAAAGCTCAAAAGTCAGGAAAAAGGTCGGCCAACGTGACTTCACCCACCATATTGAGTTGATTTCAAAACTCAGACATAACCACTTGATCAGTGCTCTGGGGCACTGCTTTGATTGCTGCCAGGATGATTCCAGCACCAGCAGAATATTTAATATATTTGAGTTTGCTTCAAATGGGACTCTTAGAGACTATGTCTCTGGTAAGATGGTTGTCCATAGTTCTGTGCTATAAAGCATGATATTCTTGCAATCACATTCTCATGATCTTAGCACTTTGGTAGGAATTCCAGAGAAAAAGCTGAAATGGCCACAACGAATAGGAGCTGCAATAGGAGTGGCAAGGGGTATTCAATTCCTGCACACAGGGATTGTCCCTGGTGTGTTTCCAAACAATCTGAAGATAACAGATGTCCTATTGGACCATGATCTGCTTGCAAAACTCTGTAGCTATAACCTGCCACTTCTCACTGAGGGATCGGTAATTACTAAATAATAAACAGATCCCTGGTTGATGTTTTTTTCTTCCAAGCAGAAGTATATCATATTCATGCTCTTTTGTATGCCTTTCAGGTGGGCGCTGCAGATTCTTCTGCAACAAAACAAAATTCTGGGACAAGGTCTGTGGTCGATTCCTTTCGAGCTCAAATCAGGATTGTAGAATTTGTTACTAGTTTAAAATTAGTATTGTTGAAAAATTAAATTTACTCCTGATTTTTTCGACAAATGCAGGGGTAGACATGAAGATAAGAAGGACATCTATGACTTGGGAGTAATCTTAGTTGAAATCATTTTCGGAAGGCCAGTGGTTAAAAATGAAGTCATTGTCTCAAAAGATCTGGTTAGTACTTGTACCTCTGGTGTCTCCATGAGACCGCCTCTATTCCTAGATTTGTAGTGTGTGATATCAAGTTACTTATGATTGTTGCGCAGTTACAAGTAAGCATGACAGTTGACGATGTAGCTCGAAGGAATATTGTCGATCCATCAATTCACAAGGAGTGCTCAGATGAATCTCTAAAGATAGTGATGGGGATATGTATTAGATGCCTTTCCAAAGAGCCATCTGACAGACCATCAGTTGATGATGTCCTTTGGAACTTGCAATTTGCAGCACAAGTTCGGGAGAGTTCCAGAACAGGCTAGAACAGAAAGTCTCACCATGTTCTTAGATGTAAACTATATCTACTCCCTATATTTCCAAGAATTTGATGAGACAATCATAGTCCTCTTGTACAAGTCTAATTTCCCATGTATGACATATGATTATCTGTAGTTTCAAAGTCCAATCTCATGCCACATCGTACTTCCAGGGGACAGAATAGTTCATGCTGATTATGAGAGACTATCCTATGAGTTATATCAAACTTTATTTCATTACATTCGAAAAGAAACTCATCCAACAACATGAAATGATGAAACAGTTGACATTTCAAAGCTCATATGAAATACTTTTGTGGTAGAATTCGTATTGAACTTTCTTTCTGTTGTGAACAACGCTAATTACACAACAAATTTCATGTGATACAACATTTGACACAACACAAAACTATTACAACATCTATCCTTTGGATAGCAAACAATATGTTTGAAAATCCAGGAACCAACAGCGATTACACTAGAAGAAATTTAAGAAAATCATATTTTTTATACAAGAAGATAAGGGAGATGATTCTGTCATCTATGTGGAGATCCCAATATCGGATTTGTTTCTATTCTTGTATTCCGCAACTCCCTTGGACTCCTAAACTTCTCAGCTTCTCTTGCTATCTGAATATCACAAGGACTATAGTATTGATACAGAAATTTTACAACATAACGAGGTATCAGTGCCGCTAAAACTATAGCGAGCAAGCACAACCAAAACAATCCCGTCTTTGCAACATGGAAGATGGCCCTGTCACGTTACATTGGATTGTAAAAATCAGATGCTATTTATATATATTTACATGAATAACACATGCAACTGTTTCTCAATCTAAATGCTTAAACAGAGTTTTCAAATGGTTGTATGCAAAACAAGAATCTTCCGACTGGTACATATTATATTCTGACAACAAATGTTAATTATGATATTATCTCCAGTTTAAACTAAATTCAGAAATGATACGACATTTAAGAACATAAATGAGTATATATAAAGGTATGCATTGTGTTTACAGATGGCTCTAACAGCTGAACAATATGACAAAGGAAAGGAGGCATACCAGTAACCAGAGAAAATAGGCACAGCATCAATGATTGTGACACAAATGAAAGTTGCGATTATAGATCCCCATATAACTGCATGAGTAATCCAACTCCACCGGGAGATGTCCATGGCCAAGTGCAAATTAACCAAAATGACCACTGCAAGCGTCCACAGATCTCCTATACTCGATCCGTCAATGCTGCTGGCCCAATATGCAAAGAGAGGGATGGAAAAGACAGCCACACTTTGCCACAAGGTGTCAATCATTGTCAGCCAAAACAACTTAGAGTTGTAGGCCTCTTGTCTGTGCCCTGCTCCATAAAGCTGGGGATACTTTAGGAGAGTCCTTCTACTTAGGTCCTTGTCAAGAATACCAACTACAATGGTAGGCAATGCTGTGTAGATAATAGAATACAACATGCTGCTCCACTCAGTGATTGCAGTTGTCAAAGTGAAAGAAGTAAAGATTACATACCTACACAGTGATGACAAAGTATCATTAACTGTGTTAACAAGCATGCGATAATGTCACATAAATTTTGGGTTAAAAAGGAGCACACTTTATATTTTGTACAGTCTGCAAAATAACCAGGATCCTAATTTAACTACTCTCTGATGACTGTTTCATCAGAGTAATGTTTTGGTGTTTATCAAGTACAAGAAATGAACACAAAATTTTCAGCTAACTTCATCCAGTCAGCTTCAATTCAGGAGGAGTTCACTTTCCCAATTGATGAGTGATGACTACTCTACATTTATATCAAAAATGCTTTGCATGGAACCCCTTTCTTTAACTTCTAAAGAGAAGGGGAAACAGAGTTTTACTTAAATAAGGCACATAGCCAAAGAGAAAGTTCAGAATCAGGCAAAGAATTAAGTGAAGGCTGCTAAAACTTCCAACAAATTTTACCATCGCACAGCATATTTACACATAGCATAATTCTGCATATGAGAGAGAAAATTCAAAATATGCTTTACGCAAGTTTACTCACCAAAACAAAACAAGAACAAACACTGCATTCCTGTAAAAATTATATAGTATCATATATCCCATTCGCTGGTAATTCCAATGTCCATGGACCAATAAAAGGGGAACTAAGAATCTGAATTGTCCCATTGCAAAATCTGATGCCATTACTGCTTGCTGACCCTCTCGCCCACTAATGCCAACTCCAACATCAGCCATTTGGATCATTGAGACATCATTTGCACCTGTAAACATTTAGAAGAATTTTCCAACATTGGAATAAAACACCAATGAGAGATAAGACAACGTAATTCCTTGTGCTCCCCGAAGTTTGGTTCAGGGAAGCATAAAGCTATTGATCTAACAGAAGTTGGGAAATCACCATCTCCAATGGCAAGTGTCATGTCATGAGTCCTGTTCTTCACAAGGGCAACAATTCCAGCTTTTTGCAATGGAGCCACTCGGCAACACAGAACCACAGAACATTTAGTAGCTAATTCAAAGAGCTACAGCCAAATGAATAAACTACATCAGCACACAAAACCATTGCCGTGAAAAAAGAAAGATAAAGGTGAATTCACAAGCAAGTACCAGTTCTTCAAGTTCGCTGTCAAGTATATGGACAAGGCTGGTGCCATCAATAATCAACGCCACTGGATTCACAGCAGCTGCATCACTTGCCCCAGCATTGTGTGTTATCCCAGATGTGATCGTGAGCTTCTTAGATGTAACCAAGGCATCTTCTAAACTCCTCCTTGAAGACTGCTTAGAGTTGCTATTGATTATAATTGAGGTCATTTTGCTTGTCAGGAGCTTTGAGGAGTAGCCAATTGATATAGCAGTTTCTTGCTTGTCCCCAGTTAAAACCCATGCTTTGATCCCTGCTGTCCTCAAAGATTCTATGGCTTCTGGCACCCCTTGTTGCAGTTTATCTTCAATAGCAGAAGCACCGAGAATGGTCAGACTGTTTTCGACATTGTTAGCAACCTTGCGAAGCAAAGCAGCCCTACCAATTATAGCTGTGCTAGCTGCCTCAAAGGCTAAGTGCCACTGCTCAAACTCTGAATTATTCAATTCACGGATCCCAAAAACAAGTGTTCTCAATCCCATTGACGAGTAAGTCTGAAGATGAGCTTCAGTTGCATGTATAATGTTAGTGTTCAGAGATCTATCTATCACACTAAACATGGATGTGTCAGCGCCTTTCACAAAGACTTTCACAGTCTTGTCAGGGCATCCCAATATGACCGACATCCTCTTCCGGTCACTATCAAACTCATGCAAACCCAAAACATTGAACCTGCACTGCCAATATGGGATAGTCCAACAAAAAAGGAAACAGTAAGAACCATTACTCATGGAAAGAGGTTCAACATTGCAACAACAATTAGTGGGACAAGTAACCAACTAATCCGAGCTTTGCAATCCCTATTGGTTCACATTCTCCTTGCTATTATGATGCATGTTTTTTAATGATATGTGTGTATGGGAGAGTTTTAGAGAGATCCTTCCCATAAAGAGGATTCAGAAAAGAAGACAACTTTTCATCCAAACAGCACAAACATTTTTGTGTGACCCCAACTTTCCATCACAAAGCTGAAAGTATTAATTGATTTCAATATAAGTCGATTCATTTACAAATCCATGTCTTCACTTTAAGATAAACATATTCTTCCCTAATGCTAATCCCAGAGATACCGCTATAATTAAAAATTAGTAACCAAACTGTCTCCAACCAATTTACAAATTGGCACACAATCATTTTAACAATGACAGAAGTGGCAGTGGTAATCATGATTAAAATGTTGGTATGAATATGTCCAAGAAACTGGTAGTAAGAAACCCAGAAAAACATAGTAAAAAGGTACCTCTGTCTTTCTCCTTGAATATTAATAACTATATGACCAGAAGTTCGTTCTGTAAGCATAAAACCATATGCAGCAGCAGCATATGCGAGTGCTTGCTCATCTGGAGACTCCCCTTGGTAATCCAACAACTTAACTGGGGAATCAGATGTGTCATCTACAACAAGAGGCACAATTGTGTTACATGCTGCCAATGCAAGGAGGAAATCATGGACATGTTTGGCTCCCTTCGTATCCTTTCCACTTCTTGATAACTTTAGGAGCTGAGGGTCAACCTTCACCTCCATCTTTGGCTGCAAAATCTTCCCATCCACTGCTGCCAGAGACAGCAAACAAACAAAAATGAGAAAGTTGTATACAAAAAAATCAAAATGTTGAAAACAACAAAACTCTTGCCACCTTGAACAGGATCATTTCGTGAAATGGTTCTCCCACCACTGTAATCTACTCCCCATATGCTTGCACGTTGAAATTCCATCTTGTTCTCAGTAAGAGTGCCAGTTTTGTCAGAGAAAACATACTTTATTTGCCCTAAATCCTCATTGATATTTAAAGACCGGCACTGAAATCTTGAATTTGACTCCTCATCATACAGTAGCATATCTCGAATCATAAAATAAGCCTGACCAACCCGGACAAGCTCCATGGAAATGTACAAAGAAATAGGGATCATGATTTGGAATACAATGACCGACATGAGGAATGTAAAAATTATTTCCAACCCCCATCCATAATAATTAAAATTCTGTGGAGCCCCATGTGCAAAGTCCTTTCTCCTATAAAAAGGCAAGATATCTAGCTCATCCTTACGGTGCCTTAACCACACAGCAGCGCATATAGAAACAATACTACACAGAAGAATAAGGAACAGAGAGAGTATGATGGTCTCAAAATTCATACGTGTCTCAAGGTGGCTCCTCTTCGATGGAGCTCCTGAGCTGTTAAGCATGGCCTTAGTTTCACGGCCACAATAAACAGCAACTCCAATTGCCCATGCAGTATTCTTGAGCTCACAGCCACGAAGAAGAATGTTTGAGGGCCCAAGTGACAGTCGTTTCCCCTCAACTTCCATGTTTGCCTGAAATCCATATATGTTTCTATTAGGCCTTTCGCACTTAATCAACCCAATAATCATTTCCTCTTCAGGAATCTTTGAAATGGTCTCTTGCTTTGCATACCGAGTCTTCAAATTCGATTCTCCATCCAAATTTACAGTCTGCACAAAAGCAACCCCAGTTGGCTCACTAGTTGAGAGAAGTACAATATCACAAGGAAAGGTTTCATTAGCCTGAATCTTGAGTATCTCGCCAACCTGAATATCCTTCCATTTCTTTTGTTGAAACTCATCATCAACTAAAACCCAAGCTAATCTATTATTCTCAACTCTATCTGACCTATGCCTCCTCCAATCCTCGTAAGCATCCTTGACTGCCGTAACAGACAGCACGAATGCAAGTGGCATGATGGAAGCTCCCCGGCCGAAGACTGCCAGCTGAGGAAGCTGATTAAGCACAGCAATGATGAGAAAATATATGTACGCTACTCTATGAAACTGTCGAAATAAGTTCCTTGGAAGAAATGAAAATACTGAATATTTACTAGTTCGAATCGAATTACCAGCAAACTCGTATCTCTCATTACTCTTTACAGGATCGTTCAAGTAAACCAATCTAGCATCATCATCACCAATCTCCTTGTGCGACAAACCCAACAATTCTATATCACCCCCGCTTGATCCATGCCTCACTTCCCTAACTGAATTCCCTCCCTTCCTTCGATTCAATGAGATCTCCCCCTCAAATGGGTTTTGAGAATCCATCTAGGAAACGGATCTGGGGCTTTAAGATTGACTCTTGATAGATTATTCCAGAGTCAAAACAGATATGTCATAGCAAATATTGGGTATTTACTGGTTTTGGTGATTGAATCAGTAAAGACCCCTTTTAGACCATGATGTAGAGATCAAGAAATGTCATCTTAAAAGATTTATAAAAAAAAAAAATGAACCGACACCCATGTCGCGCCCATTAAAATGAGTCCATCTTGTAGAGATGTTAAAGTTTCAAAATTTCATTGAAAAACAAACCACATTTTGTCTTCTTGAGTGTAATTCTCTCAGTCTCTCAACATGGGAAAAAACAAAGCCCACTTACAGATTTATGGATGATGTATCACCGTCAACTTTGGAGCCAGCAAAAGGGCTTATCTCGAAAAAAAATAGAGAAGATATTCAAGACCCCCTTTCAAGATCTTGAAATCTACAGAATTCTGTTTCTGCAAGTGATTTTTCTCGGTGAGAAGAAAGGAAGGGAAGGGAGAGAGAAAAGGAGAAAGCTGCTCTTTAGTTAAAGCAGCTTGGTTGGTGATGATGACATAAAGACAGGAGAGGGTTTTGCCAAGGAGTAAAGACGACACCGTTTTTCTCCACCTGAAATTACATTCTGAGGTAGCCAGGCAAAACTGCGATTCAATTTTATTCATCTATTGGCTAGTTTAATTCTTTGAACTATTTTTAATTAATATCTAAACAGATGTTTCTTGAACCATCGTACGTACATTTCGAATATTTAAAAAAAAATACTATCATAGGCCTGCTGGTCGACTAAAATTGTTGTTCGGTAGGGTAGTTAAGTTAAGGTTGTTTTTTAAAGAATTATTTATTTAAAAATAGTATTAAAATAGTCTTATTATTTTTAATTTATTGGTTATTTTTGTTTATTAAAATAATACAAAACAATACAACAATATTTATAAACAAAATGAAATTCAATGTCAAACACAACTAGCTTGTAAAGTTGTTTTATGACAGAACTAAAATCAAAAAAAGTTTTGAATGATAAAAAAATCTAGGTCATGAAGAACTATTTGATATTGATATTAAAATTAATATGACATGTTAATTTTAAAATATTTTTTTATTGTTTAAAATTAAATCATGTATGAGTTGTATGATGTATATTGATTGATTTTTATTTTTATTTCGATAAAATAATATTTTTTCAGAAATCTATTTTTTTATAAAAAAAAAAACATTTAAAAACAACTAATTTCTATCAAATAAACAGTATTTAGTATTACTTGATGGATGCATAAATAAAACATGTTTTGGATTCAAGATTGAAATGGGACTAGCCTATGGGCTCTTCATGTGAGTTTAGCGGCCGGGACGCAGGTTATTTTTATCTGGGCCTTGTACAACCCATTGTTATTTCTCGACTGACTGACTTTAAAGGCCTAGTGAATATGGGCCTGTAGTAAATGAACACACACTTGGCCCATTTATCCAATTTAAAATTAGCGTAAAATCCCCGCCAGCGTAGCAAGCACGCGAGGCTTCCCTATCCGTTATAAATATACCAAATATCACCTCTGTCCACCGAACTGCCGCTGCTTTCTCTTCCTTTTGTTCTTTTTCCTTCGTTTTCTTTTCATGGAAGTTTGCCCTAGGGATAGGGTTTTAGGCTCATCCTGGGGAGCTCCGTTCCCAGAATCCGGGAGGGCAGGCTCTGGTCGAATAGTTGTTTTGAATAATATGAGTATTATAGATGATAATAAATCAAAAAATTCAAAAAGAGATATTACAAGTGGAGTATAATCAAGATGACATCTTCTGTTATAAAGGAATATTTGCAGATAATGTTAATGGACAGAAGAAACACACCAGATTCTTTCATGGGAAAATTCATGTACATGTATACATCTACTTTTATCTTGCTCTAAAAAATGTTAATTTACAATAATATTTTCATGTGAATCAATACAATAAATACCTGCCTGTAGTAAGTATTAAAACCTCTATGTATCCTTCGGATACCAAACAATGAGAACCCAGGAACTCGAGTGATCATGCTCCCAAGATGCCGAAAAGAATGTGATATTTTTTATAAAAAAAGAAAAATGTATGATGATGTACACGGAACCAAGATCACCGGCTATCATCATCTCCGAGGAGAAGGCGGTTCCATGATGGGATTCATTTCTACTTCTACCGCTATGCCCCTTAGACTTCCGAGCTTCTCAGCTTCTCTTGCAATCTGAATGTCATCAGGAGTGAAGTGTTGATACATCACTTTTACAACAAATCGAGGAAGTAGTGCTGCTATGATTATACCAAGCAAGCACACCCAAAAAGATCCCTGCCCCATTATGTTGAAGATCGCCCTGTCAAATTACGTTCGAGTTGGAAATATTAGTCAGTCCACACATACATGGCATAACTAAAGAAGATATACAAGTAATAATATCTAAGTCTGTGGAGGTGAGAAGGGCATACCAGTAACCAGCAAACATGGGAAAGGCATCGAGGATCATGACACAAATGAAAGTTGCTACTATAGATCCCCAGATAACTGCATGAAAGATCCAATTCCATCGGATAATGTCCATGGCCAAGTGTAGATTAACCAAAATAACCACTGCGAGTGTCCAAAGGTCTCCGATACTTGGCACATCGATGGTGCTCGCCCAATATGCAAAGATAGGGACGAAAAAGACAACCAAACTTTGCCACACGGTGTCCAACATTGTTAGCCAGAACAGTTTTCTGTTATATGCCTCTTGTCTTTGTCCAGCTCCATAAAGCTGAGGGTACTTGAGGAGATTATTTCTACTTACATCCTTGTCAAGAATAGCAACAACAATGGTGGGCAGTGAAGTGTAAATTATAGAATACAGCATGCTGCTCCACTCGTTGATCGCGGTCGTCAAAGTGAAACAAGCAAAGAGAGCATACCTGCATGGAGCGCACAAAAAGAACATTAAAAGCCATGGTATCATGGGCTGCAGGGTAACATCCACTTCAAGTAAGGTAAAGAAGGAAGGGGGTTAATTTAGAAATACACTTATATAAGAACAATCCACAAGAAGATAATTAGGTATGCATTCAATTGTAGATAAGCAAAGAACTGTCTGTTTCTTCGTAGATAAGCAGAGGAGTAGTTTAGGTTTGTGCAAGGAATTAATTTATGCCTGCTAACATTGCCCCACAGATTTTGCTAGCTAATCTGGTTGGCATATTTAGAAGAATTTTGCATATATAAAATGATCAAAACATGATTTAACAAGCATTACTCACCAGAACAAAACGAAAACAAAGATGGCATTCCTGTAAAAATTGTAAAGTATCATGTAGCCCATGCGCTGGTAGTTCCAATGTCCATGGACTAATAAAAGTGGAACCAAGAATCTGAATTGCCCCATTGAAAAATCTGATGCCATTACAGCCTGCCGACCCTCTTGCCCACTGATACCAACTCCCACATCAGCCATTTGGATCATTGAGACGTCATTAGCTCCTGTGAAGTTTCAGAAGATTTTTTTCCAATGTCAGCCTAAAACACCCAAAAAGAGAACAGGAAAAGTATATTCCTGGGCTCCTAAAGTTTACTCTTTGGAAGCATAAGATAGTTATCTAACATAAATGAAGAGAATACCATCTCCAATGGAGAGTGTCATGTCAGAAGTCTTCTTCTTTACTAGCGCCACAATGCCAGCTTTCTGCAATGGAGCCACCCGGCAACAAAGGACCACAGAACATGTACTAGCCAATTGGAAGAGCTACAGCCAAGGAGAAGTAAGCTACATGAGCGAACAACAGCTTTGATATGAAACAGAGAAAGATAAAGGAGAATTTGTAAGTAAATACCTGCGCTTCAAGTTCACTGTCAAGTATATAGACAAGGCTCGTACCATCGATAATCAAGGCCACAGGGCTTCTAGCAGCTTCAGAACTTGTTCCAGTGTTATCTGATGTTTCAGACATGGTCTCGAGCTTCTTAGACATGACCAAGGCATCTTCCAAACATTTCCTACATGACTGCCTAGAGTTGCTATTAATTATAATCTGGGTCATTTTGTTTGTCAGGAGCTTTGAGGAGTAGCCAATTGAAATGGCAGTTTCTTGCTTGTCCCCGGTCAAAACCCATACTTTAATTCCTGCTGTCCTCAAAGATTCTATGGCTTCTGGCACCCCCTTCTGCAGTTTATCTTCGATGGCTGATGCGCCCAGTATTGTGAGGTTCTTTTCAACATTGCCAGCAACCTTACGAAGCAAAGCAACCCTTCCAACTACAGCTGTGCTAGCTGCCTCAAAAGAGAAGTGCCACTCCTCAAACTCTGACTCACTTAAGTCACGCATCCCGATAACAAGTGTTCTCAAACCCAGTGAGGAGTAAGCGTGAAGATGACCTTTGGTTGTCTGTATTACATTCTTGTTCAAGGATCTATCTATCACACTAAGCATGGATGAATCAGCACCTTTTACAAAGACTCTCACAGTACTGTCAGGGCACCCCAGTATAACTGACATCCTCTTCCGGTCACTATCAAACTCATGCAAGCCAAAAACATTAAACCTGCACGGTCAGTGGAACAAAGTAAGAACCAGCTTTTCAGGAAGAAAACTCAAAGTGACAACACCAGTCAGTGGAACAAGTAACAAACTGTAGCAGCTCCTTGCATTGCCATCACTATACAGATCACTTCGTCGATCCATTATGATTCAAAAATAATCCACAGTGGAGATAAAACAGAGAACGGGGTCTCCTCTATCTCAGAAAGCAACTCCTTATGGAAGGGATTTTAAAAAATAAAAAATTTTCATCCAAACGAGTAAAAACTTTTTAATCCTCCTCAACCAAAAGGCTGAAGGTAGCAGTAGATTCTAAAATGGCTAGAAATATCACGCCTTTCAAATGCTTTGTAATGAAGTGGTGTACACCTTAGTTGCAGCAGTACTTGTCAGTGAAGTGATTGCAGAATAATAACAGTAATAATGCAAAGCATGGAAAAGAAATGGGAAAAATAAAAGAGTGAAGCAACGGAAAAATTGTACCTTTGCCTTTCTCCGTGAATATCAATAACTATATGGCCAGAAGTCCGTTCTACAAGCATAAAGCCATACGCTGCAGCAGCATATGCCAGTGCCTGTTCATCTGGAGACTCCCCTTGGTAATCCATCAACTTCATGGTAGGATCAGACTTGTCCTCGACAATAAGAGGCACAATTGTGTTGCAGGCTGCCAATGCAAGGAAGAAATCATGGACATGTTTGGCCTCTTCTGTATCCCTTCCACTTTTTGATAATTCTAAAAGCTGAGGATCGACCTTCACGGTCATCTTTGGCCTCACAACCTTCCCATCCACTGATAACAAACAAGGCACGGAAAGAACAGTAAAAAAAAAGGAGAGAATTTAGATTTTGTGAAACAAATAGAAAATTTCAGGTTTAAAAATCATGGTTAATAACAAAGATGACTACCTTTGACAAAATATCTAGCTTGCTGATTTTGTGTGTTGGCCTTCCCATCACTGTAATCTACTCCCCATACGCTTGCACATTGAAATTCCATCTTGTTCTCAGTGAGCGTGCCAGTTTTATCAGAGAAAACATACTTTATCTGACCTAAATCCTCATTTATATTCAACGCCCGACATTGAAATCTTGAATCGGAAGCCTCGTCGTACATTTGCGTATCTCGGATCATGAAGTAAGCCTGGCCGACCCGGACAAGCTCCATAGAAATGTACAGAGAAATAGGGATCATGATCTGGAACACAATAATTGACATGAGGAACGTAAAAACTATCTCCGCCCCCCATCCATAATAATTATAGTTCTCCGGCTCGTCCTTGTTGAAACTTTTTCTTCTATAAAAGGGTATGGTGTCTAAGTCATCACGGTGGCGCCTTAACCACACAGCAGCGGAGATGGAGACGACGGTACACAAAGCAATGAGAAACACGGAGAGTACAATGATCTCTGAATTCATACGTGACTCAAGCCAGCTCCTTTTTGATGGCGATCCCGAGTTGTTAAGCATTGCCTTAGTCTCACGGCCACAATACACTGCAACTCCAATTACCCAAGAAGTATTTTTGAGCTCACAGCCACGAAGAATAATATTGGAGGGCCCAAGTGACAGTCGTTTCCCATCAATGTCCATGTTTGCCTGAAATCCATATATGTTTCTATTGGGTTTCTCACACTTGATCAACCCGCTAATCTTTTCCTTTTCAGGAATCTTTGAAAGGGTCTCTTGCTTTGCATACCTGGTCTTCAAATTCGACTCTCCGTCCAAATTTATGGTCTGCACATAGGCCACCCCAGTTGAATCGCTAGTGGAGAGCAGCACCATATCACAAGGTAGAGTGTCATTTGCCAGAATCTTGATTATCTCACCAACCTGGATGTCCTTCCATTTCTTTTGTTGAAACTGATCATTAACCAAAACCCATGCCAATCTATTGTTTTCAACTCTATCTGACATCTGCCTTCTCCAGTCTTCATAAGCATCTTTAACTGCTGTAACTAGCAGCACAAAGGCGAGTGGCAAAATGGAAGCTGTCCTGCCGAAAACTGCGAGCTGGGGGAGCTGATTGAGCACAGCAATAATAAGGAAGTATACATATGCAACTCTATGAAACTGCTCGAACAAATTTCGAGGGATGAACGAAATGAGAGAATATTTCGCAGTATGAACTGAGTTCCCAGTAAACTCGAACCTCTCATTTGACTTTGCAGGATCATTTAAGTAAACCAGCCTGGCATCTTCATCGCTAATTTCTTTCTGGGATGTACTAAACACCTCTGAATCACCCCTTCTAGACCCCATCCTCACAGGTTTTGATCTGAGATCACGAAAACTCCCTGCTCCAATTGAATTCCCGCGTGAAGCCCTTGATGGGTTTGAAGAAAGACTTCTTATTGACGCAGATTTAAGAGAGATCTCATTACTTGATGAACTTTCAGTTGGGTTTTGAGAGTCCATCCCAGAAACCAATATGGGATTATCAAGATTGACTTTTACTCCACTATTAGATAAAACAGGAAAACTAGGCAAATCCTGAGTACCTTTTGGGGTTCTTGGTGATGGGATCAGTAAAGCCCTCTCTGCGGCCATGGACTAGAGCTAAAATAACTCTCTGCCAGCATAAAACTTGATTCTAACCTCTCTCGGTGAAAGATCACAGCAGCAAAAATCGACGTTTAACCAAAACCCAGAAACTAAAACAAAGCTACAAAAAGACCCCTCTTTCTCTACAGGATTGAAAGAATAAAAAAATCAAGAGTTCAACAGAGACAGACACAGAGCAAAGTCACCTGTACTGTGACGGAGCTCCCCTTTACACTTTGAAACGGCTAGCACTTACTTCTCGTGCAAAACCAAAGACGGGGGTTGTAGCAAAGTTGAGCTGGTGCAGAAGAAATGGAGGTCGAAGAAGCGTGTTTAATGCTGTACAAAGTCAAAGCCAATGTTGAACAGACGGCCGGGCTTGCAAGGAATGGGGAAAGAGTCAGCAATGGAAGGCGACAAGATAGAATCTAGAAAGAAAAAAAAGTGTACTTGTTATTAGATTAAGAAACAGTGATGTCGAAATCAAAATGGAGAGAGGGTTTTAGGTTTTTGATAGTATATTTCACAATGAGTGTGTGATTTTGTATTATTAATTATTTTTTTATTTTAAAAAATATTAAATTGATGATTTTGTGTTGTTTTAATGTGCTAATATTAAAATAAAAATAAAATTTTAATTAAAAACTATTTTTAAATAATATTTTATAATACAATAACAAGCACCCTCCAAATCATAATGAATTTTAGCTAATTCTAAATTAAAAAGATGATTAATTTGATAAGATTTAAGTTAAAAGATATATATTATAAGATAAGTTAACTCAAAATTTGTAAAAAACAATTAATTTTTTTCAAAATCACTCTTAAAAAACGGTGTCAAACCTCCTTAAATCGTGTTTTATTTTAAAATGTATTAAATTAATATTTTTAATTAAAAAATATTTTTATAGAATTACATTATTGTACCTAGAACACACGATACATATGATGATTTTCTCGATGCTTTATGTGTGAGCTTTGCATGGAGCCATGGACAGAGGCGTGAATAAATTCCTTGTAGTTTTAGTAATCTCTTTTTCCTTTGGATTGCAATATTTTTTTTCCAGCTTCAAGATATCTTTTAATATTTCTTTTGTCGTTGTCAAAAAAAAATTTAATAATCATTAGCGGTCTATCAGCATAATTATAAAAAAATATATTAATTTTCAAATGAAAAGATATTATATATTGAATATATTCCAATCATTTCTCTTTTGTATTAAACTTAGCCTAAAATGGGGTTATTTTTTTTAAAAAAAAAATTAAGTTGATTTTTAAAACTCTGTTCGGTACTGCGTTTCTAAAGCATTGATGAAAAAAATTAAATTTTTTATTTTAAATTAGATTCTTTTAGTGTCTGTAAATTATTTTTATATAATAATATTAAAACTAATATTTTAATACATTTCTAAATAAAAATAACAATTAAAAACAATTCCGCAAACATACATGTTTAATCATTTTAATTCTTATCTACTTTAATTTAAAATATAATTATTGCTATATTTGGGTAAAAAAATCAACCCATCGAGTTCACTAACACGGGTTTGATCATCACTTGTCATGAAATAATTTTCTAAGTCGTGTATTATTACGAAGTTGTTTGGTTTTGTGTTTCAACCGGTGTTTTATGAAAATTTGAAAATTTTGTTATTTTAAATGAATATGTTTTAATATTGTTAGATCATTTTGTGTGGTGATGTCAAAAATAATTTTAAAAAAATAAAATAATATAATTTTTATGTATTTCAATACGAAAATCACTTTAAAATACTACCCCAACCGTTTTTTCAAATAGTAATTAAAATAGGAATGTCACCTTCACACGACCCACGCATGACTTTGATGATTTATGTTTATATTTTATTTGTAATTTTTCCACAGCATTTACGTGGCCACGTCAGAGGAGGGGGGATATATACATGAAGGAAGAAAAGTCTCTTCTAGAAAGAAATATATAAAATGGGTTTTCAAAAATTCCTGATTCTAGAAGGGCTGCCAGTGAGCCAACGTGGAGATATTCGATTGAACAATTCAAGGGTTTTGTCTTCGTTTGACTAGCCACCTTCAATTCAAACATCCACCTGTCTTTGATTCAATTTTCCCCGTCTCTGAAGACCTGGAACCGGAGAGCTGGCAGTTTCCTTGAATATAACTGGAGCATTTCGATGGAGGTTACAGGAGATTCCGATATTGTTTGGACACCACGTAGTGTTTGCTTTGATTATTTTTATTAAGAAAAAAAATAACTAAAACACCAGGAAAACAAAAAAAAAATAACTAAAAAAACTGAATTGAAAAAAAAAAACTAATTAACACTGATTCAAATTAAAAAATATGCTATGATTTTTTTATTCTTCCGATTTACTTTAAATTTTTTGATTTGTTTTTATTTTGATTAAATTGGAAAAGAAAAAACTTCGTAAAAATAAAAAAACGAGTGGTTTAAATCGAGTCCGGTTTGTTGTTTTTTTTTTTAAATTTGTTTTTGAATTTGATTATTTTATTAATAAAAACAAAATTTAACTGAAAATATTCATCCCTAATACGAATAGCGAATAGAAAGACGTTGTCGGGTACATATTAGACGTGTACAAATTCAAAAGAAAAGAAAAATCATTTTAAAACATTGTTGAACCGATTTATTTATTTATTTATAATTTAATAATAAAAAATAATTTCAAATGTGACATTCAAAGCTGGGAATGAGAAGGAACATGACGAGAAAAATCCTAAGCTAGCCATCATCTTCATCAACATCAAGGAAGGAGGTCACGATCTAACGAAACATCAATTCTTATCTCTACCGAACTGAAAAGGAACAAAGAAACTTCCCCCTTTGATATTTGTTTATAGTGGCCCCACTTGCGGGAGGATTTCGAATTTAAAAAAAAAAGCAATTACACACACACACAAAAAAAGCAAATCCAATGTACAAGGTGAGTGAGAGATCTGATTTGACCATTGGCCAAGAACTTAAATAATCTGAAAATAGTAATTATGCCTCTTTTGTCTATTTTCAATGTTAAAATATAAGTTAATGCTATAAGCTATGTTTTTTTCTAGGTTTTACTCTATAGTTAAGGTTATTTATTAAATTAATTTTTATTTAGAATAATATTTTTATTTTTTAATTTTTGATATCATCTTATTAAAATAATCTAAAAACACGGCCGTAATTAAATCAATTAGTCTGAAAGAAGTAATGAACATGGATTGGACAAAACCACAGACCAGGCCGGATATCATCTCCATTTGGCCCACAACGTAGCCCACAGCCCATGTTCATGCCCGATGAGACCTCTGGCATTTGTCTGACGTTATAACTCTCGGTTGATACAGGGACTGTTTGGGACAGCTGTTGCTATAGCTTTTCAAAGTGCTTTTCGTACCGAAATACATTCAAATGATGTTTTTTTATTTTTTAAAAATCATTTTTGACATCAGCACATTAAAATGATCTAAAAACACATAAATATATTCATTTAAAATAAAATAAAAAACTTCAAAAGTTGCGGCACGGCTTGAAAAAAACCGTGCCAAACACCCTCTATATAATATCTCTTGAACCGAGTGATGAGTAGATGCACATTTTTGAAGAAAAAAAATGTTTCCTTTAGAATTTTCTGTAGAGACAGTAATGGTTACCTGGCACAGTTGCCAATGGTGGAAGAGGCAGGGCACATATCCACCGAGGAGGGTGATTTTCCTAGCGAGTGATTTTCCTGGCGATAAAGTTTTACATTGTGTTTTAAAAATATTTAAGAAAAAATTATTTTTTATTTTAAATTAAATATTTTAGATGTTTTTATATCATTTAATTTATTGATGTCAAAAATAATTTTTAAAAACATAAAAAATATATTTATAAACAAAAAATATTTTTAAAAATAACTTTAATCACACTCTCAAACAAGCACGAACACGGATGGAAAGGTTTTGTCATGGTCATGAACCAACAATTTTGGAGTTTTTTTTGAGGTTACTTGATAATTAATTCAGGTATCTCTCAACCCTTCCATATATGGCAGTACTCCATGAATTACTAGCATGTGATTCAAAGAAAAGAAAAAAACTTATTAGCAAGAACATGTGATAAATTAAATAACACCAGCAATTTATATTTTTTTATTTTTTTGGTAGGAGACACTAGCAAAACACAATCATGTAAAAGATTATAAGAATATATTCAATTATAATTATAAAATTGCATATTACCTGACTCACTTAGAACGGCCGGCTATAGCTATCATGTATGGTCGACTGAAGGCTCCCAAGAACAAAAACTAGCATTACCAAACCAGCCCCAGCCAATACGCTGCACCCCTCGACCAGGCTACCAAACCAGACGTTCTGCTCCCTGCCATTGCCTTCGAGGAGTGGCAATAGCCAGAGTGCTAGTTTGCATAGAAGCAATAGCGTGACTGGGAGAAGGAATTTCATTTTCCCTGAAAAACTTAAGGGGGGCTGCAAATTGTTGCTCCATGGAATAAAATCCATGGCTAGGAACACTGCGAGAAAGACTATGGCCAGACATGCCTCGTTTCCAAGCGTGCTTAACCACTCTTGGACGTAAGAGAATTTGCTTCTGCCATGATCTGCCATTGAAAGAATTGGCTTGCTCGAGGAAGAAACGTGGCCCCCAGCAAGCTTGAATTACTGCAAGAGACTTGTTGATTAGGTTAATTTGGTGAGCGAAGGATATATACATGCTACTGTGTGTATTGTATTAATGGAAAGGACAGTGCTCGATAGGGAAACTGATCATGTACCTTGCGAGCCAAGTTTCCTATTGTGTTAAAAAGAGAGGGGGAATAGAAAAGGAAAACCTAGTTCCACATGTAAATTTGTGAATGGGAATTATCACCGGAGCCAGAATAAGTTTCTTCAACATGTTTCTGCAGGTTGTTCTTGAGTTATTTTGTTTTTAATTTTGTTATTCGTCATTTTATATTTTAGGTATTGAGATTCATATTTCTTTTTATTTTTCTTTCTATGCAATCATTTCATTCTAATTTAATTTTTACTTTGTTAACAAATTAATAAGATTATTGAGATGTTTTTACAAATAAGTTTGGACTATTTTTTTTCAATTCTATTTTTTTTTAATGTCATCCTCTAATATTGGGTTTATTAGGTAATTTATTTTGAATTGTTTTTCACGGGGTTATCATAGTCTTATGACTTGAGTTGTGAGTTTTGCAAGTTAATCATGTTGATCTTGATATTTTTTTTACTTGATCATTCAACATAGAGTTTACTAATAATTAATGATTGTTTTGTTTTTTATGAGACTATTATGGTCTTATGAATTGGATTGTTTGTTCCACGTATTAGCTAGGTTGACTAGTTTCTTATTCCTTTTTAATTATATATATTGTTTTTTTTTAAATCATTTACCATTGTACTAATTATGAATTGGACTTTATAATTTTCTCGGTTTGCTTTATACGGAGTTATCTTAGTTTCATGAGTCATGTTTGATAGGTTACTCGAGTTGACTCGTATCACTTTGTTATTATTAGTTTTTTAGCTTTATCTTTGAACATTGAATTATTAATACATGGATTTCATATTGTTTTTCTTTATCTATTTTTATGAGGTTATTAGAGTCTTATAATGTAGGTTACTGAGTTATAGCATTTTGCTTGGGTTTTTTTTTGTAATTTTTTATAGTTGAGTTTTGTTTTTCAATTTTTTACTTCAATATTAAGTTGATTGAGAATTAGGTTTCATGATTTATTTTTATTTGTTATATGATTTTGACCTAGTCATGACTTTGATCCGTTGACTCAGGTGGTTTTTTATGTTCTTTTTTAATTTCACCTTTTAACATCGAGTAAATTAAGAATTGAACTTTGTGATTCGTTTCAATTTAATTTTTATAGGATTATCTTGGTCTCGTAATATAAACTCCAGGTTGTAAATTTAAAAGATTAACCCGAATTAGACCAAATCGATTGAATATATTTTCATTTTAATATTATTTTATTAAAAAAGTGTTTTCATACATTCTTGTGAATCAAAATATGTTTTTACGGTTTATCTAAATTATATTTAAACTCATAAATTGATCAAGTAATATAAAGTGATCTTCATTCGGTTAAAATTTCTTTTATATCTAAAAAAAAGGTGGTTTTCTAATATTCTTAGCCGTAAATATAGGAATTCCATTGTTGTGCTATCTAGGAATTAATCGAGGAAGAGGAGTCAGCTTTGATTGGCGAGTCCATTAACGTGGGACCCAACAAAACCTTATATTTATAAAAAAAATCAACCGCAAAGATCGGGAGTAGAAAATCCGCCACCATCACTACGCGTTTTTAGCCGATGGTTCAAACTTCCAACACAACTCAACAGTACACACATACCTGTCTGTTTATTTTATCATGGTCAGAGATACAACCCACACCTGCAATCAGCGGAATTTATCCATAAACAAAGGCGAAGACTTATGCACGTACCAGCACACACCAAAAGACATTCGTATCCCACCAAAAACCAAGTCGTTCCTTTCTTTCTTCTTTAATTCCTAGCGGATAGACCTAGTAAACGAATTACTATGCTTTAACTTTGATCAAGTTCTTAGCTTTCTGTTTGTTCACCCAATTTGCTAACAAGGGCAGAGCCTCTTTTGTTCATCTGTTACTGTTTTTTTGGGTTGTTGAATCTTGAGTTTTTCTTTGTTAATCACCATTCCTTGATCTATCAAGTAAAGGGTTGTTGGTGTTTTTGTTTGTTGTTGTATTAATAGTGGATTGAATCACTGATCAAGAAGGTTTGAGTGTTTTGGGATTCTTTATTTATTGTATTCTTTTTTTAAAAAAACTCCGGTATTTACTGTGATTTGTCGACTAAAGGTCAACCATTTTGTATTTGCAATTTCATACATGTTTTAGAAAACAGATAATTTCAAGAATCTGGGTGGTAGTTGCTTGAATCTTGATTCTATCTGTCGATATTTTCCCATAAGCTGCTGGTGTTCAAGTTTTCAAACTGATCATATTGTTAGTAATTCAAAGTTCAAATCAGTTATGTGCTGTATTGGTAGAGCCTGTAGGACTAGATTTTGATGTTGAGATCATTGGGAGTGGTTAGAAGTGATTGAGTTCAGGATAGATGGGTAATACTTGTGTAGGACCGAGCATTTCCAAGAATGGTTTTTTCCAATCTGTGTCCGCTGCTATGTGGCGGACTCGATCGCCAGATGATTCAATGTCTCAGACTAATGGAGAGCCTGTCCATGAGCATGAGGCAGCATCTAGAGAATCTGAATTGCCTGTGCCAGTTCAAAGCAAACCCCCGGAACAGATGACCATCCCAAAACCCGAAGCACCAGAGAAATCTGAAAAATCAGAAGAGCCTGCAAAGCCTAAGAAGCCCCCTCAAGTGAAAAGGGTGTCCAGTGCTGGGCTTAGAACTGAATCTGTTTTAAAAACTAAAGCTGGTAATCTGAAAGAGTTCTTTAGTTTGGGAAAGAAACTAGGACAGGGTCAATTTGGGATAACATTTCTATGCGTGGAGAAAGCGACAAAGAAAGAATATGCATGCAAATCGATTGCTAAGAGGAAGTTGTTAACTGATGAGGATGTTGAGGATGTAAGAAGGGAAATTTCGATAATGCACCATTTGGCTGGCCACCCAAATGTTATATCTATTAAAGGGGCTTATGAGGATGCTGTGGCAGTTCATGTTGTTATGGAGTTATGTGCTGGTGGCGAGCTCTTTGACAGGATTATTAAGCGCGGGCATTATACTGAAAGAAAGGCAGCTGAGCTTACTCGGACTATAGTTGGAGTGGTTGAAGCTTGTCATTCCCTGGGTGTGATGCACCGAGACCTTAAACCAGAGAACTTTCTGTTTGTTAACCAAAATGAGGACTCACTTCTAAAAACAATCGACTTTGGTCTGTCAATATTCTTCAAGCCAGGCATGTTCTATCTTTGGTTTGTCAATTGATCTTGTGTGATTTTCACTACCATTTCCTCTTTGACAACTTGCTTCTCGATTTTTATGATTATGTTTCCTCGGACAATTATACTGCAAGACCTTGTGTAAGAAGCCATAAATCTGACTTGAAGATTCTAGTTGGAAATTGACGGTTTTCTTTCCAGGAGAGAGATTCCACGATGTGGTTGGGAGTCCATACTATGTTGCTCCTGAGGTTCTGAAAAAGCGTTATGGTCCTGAAGCAGATGTTTGGAGTGCCGGGGTCATCATTTACATTTTGTTAAGTGGAGTCCCTCCCTTTTGGGCTGGTGAGAACTTTGTCAATTACTAGCTTCCTAAATTTAGATGATTACGCAGTTTGTCTTAATGTGACCCGAATTTAACTTAAAGAATCCCCACCTTCTCTTGTTTCATTTTGCTTGTAACGGTTATCCAGAGGCCGAGCAGGGGATATTCGAACAGGTCCTGCATGGTGATCTTGACTTTTCATCAGACCCTTGGCCTAGTATCTCTGAAAGTGCCAAGGATTTAGTGAGGAGAATGCTTGTTCGAGACCCCAAAAGCCGTTTAACTGCACATGAAGTTCTGTGTGAGTCTTGACTGTTCTTTTTTTCTTACCTCTTGATTTACAGATAGTTATTTTATATTATTGCCTGAAATAAAAAGAAATGAAATACTTAAGACTGGCAAATTAACCCTGTGAGAAAATTGGTTTTTCTGAGTTTTGATGCATGACATGTCAAAGTAATACTATATCGCGACAAATGGCAGTTCTTTTACATGGGTTTCGTATCTTTTGAATGAGGGGGAATCCTGCATTCTGAATGGTTGTATGTGATCTTTAAATCCTAGACAGATTTTGTATTGATGTGATTAATATCTCAATTAGATTATTAAATTCTGAATCCTGGATATGGTTGTTAGAGTCATTCAGCCACATCTCCCCAAGTTATCTACGGTGTTGATAGATTCTTATAATCAAGAACGGAGGGAAGTATTTTAAAAATAACAACCAAACCTCTTGCTTTTTTCCAGACTTCCTTGGAAAGCTCAGTTTGGGTGGTTTTCTGTTTCTCTTTCATTTCATGTTAAGAAAATCTTAATATGAAACCCAGACCTCATTTGTTATCCAGTACAGTAGGGTTCTTTTTCATCTCTGATGTGTGGCTCATACTCCCTGCAGGCCATCCTTGGGTGCAAGAAGATGGTGTAGCGCCTGACAAGCCTCTAGATTCAGCTGTATTGAGTCGTCTGAAGCAATTTTCTGCTATGAATAAGCTAAAGAAAATGGCTCTCAGAGTAAGTCTCGAGGGCCTCGGAGAAAATCTCTGAATGTGCAAGACATGATGTTGTCATGAACCTTGAAGCATTTGAATATTATATATTCTGGAAATGTTAGGATCTGGAATTAAAATGACTGTATTCAGATGTCACATCATTTGTGCAGGAATTTTAAAGTAGAAGTTTCTGACAATGTAGAATGGATTTGTCTTTTTCCTCTTACAGATCATTGCAGAGACCCTATCTGAAGAAGAAATAGCTGGCCTAAAGGAGATGTTCAAGATGATAGACTCTGATGGCAGTGGTCAGATCACTTTTGAAGAACTCAAGGCTGGATTGAAAAGAGCTGGAGCTAATCTTAAGGAATCTGAAATTTACGATCTGATGCAAGCAGTGAGTATCATAGGAAATCCTGATTCAATCTTTAATCTAGGAAATTAACTATATTGTATTGACAAGAAAGTGAAGATGTGTGTGGGTGGGTATTCTAAATGTGATCTCAATGTATTTCATGAGAATAACTATAAACTTTTATACTGTCAGCCCAAGGAAAAGTATTGCTGTGACTTATTCCATTCCTTGCGGGCTATACTTCATTGCTTGAAGAAGAGTTAGATACTGTCGAGAGTTTTTTAAAAATCTCGGGCGAAACTTTTATGTCTAAAACCTTTTTTTAATCTATTGCATACTCTTAAATTGCAGGCTGATGTAGACAATAGTGGCACAATTGATTACGGGGAGTTCATTGCCGCGACACTTCATCTAAACAAAATTGAGAGACAGGATCATCTATATGCAGCTTTCTCATACTTTGATAAGGATGGAAGTGGCTACATTACTCCAGATGAGCTTCAGCAAGCTTGTGAGGACTTTGGACTAGAGGATGTTCGACTGGAAGAAATGATCAGAGAAGTTGATCAGGACAATGTAAGTGAAATGAATATCTTTTGTTTCCCCCTTTTCTTATGAAGATTTCATTTTAGCTGAGGTAAGGATCAGAAGAGGTTTTGACAAGAATAGAAGCGATGAATGACCTATTTGGTGACCTTTGAAGAAGATACGCTCAAACACCATGCATAGTAAATGATGATGATTTGCTTTGCAGAGGCTTTACTGGTCGTATAGAAACTTTATGTGGATGGTCCACTAATATCTTCAATCAAGAATATGAATTTAGTTTTCTTTCATGGTTTTTGAGATACATTTGGCAGAGTGGATTGTGCTGAAAATGCTTCTGCTTTGCATCCTATACTGCATATATATATTGCACGTGAATGAATTCTGTGCTGTCTTTGAAAACTGCGTTGCATGCTGAGCTTGTAATCATTGATTGCTTATAAATATTGCAGGATGGACGCATAGATTACAATGAATTTGTGGCCATGATGCAAAAGGGAAATGCAGCAGGTCCAGCGAGGAAGGGCCTGGAGCATAGTTTCAGCATTAATTTTAGAGAAGCTCTCAAACTTTAGTTTAATTATTTCTTCTTTTGTCGAGGGACTACGGTGTACAGTAAAGAGCATGGCAGCTCCACTGTGAGAAGCGAGCAGGCCTTCTGTTTACATGGCAGTGTTTACATTTCGATTGGAATTTACCTTGCAGTCTTTGTAATAGTTTTGAGGTAGAAAGAAAACCTATATGAGCCTCATGTTATTTCTTCAGATCCCAAATATGCTGGCAAAACATTCTGGTGCCCTCAGAAATGCATTATTTTTTCTGGGTTTTACCTTCCTTGCTCTATTTCCCTATAGTTTTCCATTTTCCATCCTCTATTTCATCCCAATGGAACTTGAAAATAGTCAAGGCGTGCATTTCTTCTAAAAACCTGGAACAACCAGGATTTTATCCACTCATCTGAATCGATAAAGTGTGCTCTCCGTCAGGTATGACTTCCTCGAATCCAAAAAAAAACTTGAAGATAGGCAAACCAATTCACTTTTGGGGTGTGATCTGCCCACATGGGAATATTCAAGATCTTGTGATATATTTTCATGAAACTTGTTTAGTAAAACATCAAGCAAGCTAATATTATTTAAATCACATGATCTAAATTGTGAGGTTGGTGGGATCTCTCAACTCTGATTAACATGTCTTCCATAACTGGTTTCTAATATTATTTTTTAACTCAACTTCATTGCCCAAACATTATTTTTATACAAAAAGTAGCATGGTCTCGCGATGAAGTATAGAAACCAAAGCTAGTAGCACTAATTCATTCAACACGTGCGGTCGTTTCACAATCACCGTTGAATATTTTATTTTTTTAATATTATTTTTTATATCTTAGGCACAAGTAATATGACTAGTAATATCTCATATACTAGGTTATAGCTTTTAAGTTACTTTTTAAGATGCTTTTAAAAATATTTTTTAGTCTAAGAAATGCTTTAAATCAATATTTTTTTTATATTTTTAATTAATTTTGTAAAACCTGGAGGAAATAATAATATGAGTAAATAAATAAATAATCAAGTTTCATCATGGAGGGATAAAAACTATAAAAAAAGAAAAAGTTGAGCCAAAATTGAAATACATAAGTAAATGAGGTTAGTTTTTTTAGTTGAAAAATACTTTTACAAAAACATCCTCCATTAAGGTACCGAAAGTTGTAAAGGAAACTTTCATTTGTTTTCTTTAAGGAACAAATAATGATGGTGGTTCTGGATTCGGAGCAAACAATGTTTGGTAATGATTTTAATTTTTTTATTTTTTATTCTAAATTAATTTTTTTAATATTTTCAAATCATTTTGATATACAATATTAAAAAATAATATTTTTTTAATATATTTTCAAACAAAAATAATTCTAAAACAAGCCCATCAATACTCAAAAACAGGCTACTAAATGCTCAATTATGAAACTTTTTTTGACAATTACACGAGCCCCCGCACAGTTGCAAGTTGCACCTCTTCAGGCTCCCATCGAAGTCCCGAAGAGTATATACCCTTAGATTGGAGGATCCCAGGTGTAAAGGAACCCTTAGATTGGAGGATCCCAGGTGTAAAGGAACGAATGAATAAAGTATACCCACACTACATGATATCTTAGCGCTGCTCTCTAATAAAAGCAAAAAAAGCAAAATACCAAACAAATACACAAAACGTGGGCGTACCTGCGTGTAAAATACGCACGAATACATACAGAAATACTACTTTCCCCCCTCCCCCCCTCTCTTCTTTTCAATAAATAATAAATAAAAACCCTAAATAGGTTCCATTTCAGCCTCTTTTTTCTCTCTCTACAATTACACACACGCTCTCTCTCTCTCCCCCTCCATACCGTAACCCTAATTTCGCGGTTCTAAATGGCGGCTGCTGCTCGGGAAAGTAACGAAAGGTCGTTAGAGGACCGAGGAGGTTACGGGAAATCACGAAAACGGCCGTTTCGAAGGAGTACGCATACGACGCCGTATGATCGTCCTGCGACGGCAATTCGAAACCCTAGCGGGGTTAGTGATGGTTGGTTGTCGAAATTAGTGGATCCGGCTCAGAGACTCATTGCTTATGGTGCTCACAAGCTTTTCGCCTCTGTCTTTCGTAAACGACTGCCTGCACCTCCGTTGGTGGCTCCTCCGTCGCAGTCTCCTAATACGGAGCGGGAGACAGGTTGGATTTCTTTTGACTGTGGTTCGAAAATGTTTCATTTTTGTTTTTTGGTTGAAGTTGGTTTCTTTTTGTTTGATTTTTGTCGTAGAATCGTTGTGGCTAGGTTTTTGACTCGGTGAACTTTGGGAATTAGGATTTTTGTGCTGGCAGAATTGTTAGCTAGGGATCTCTCTTTATTGAGTCGGGGTTTGTTTGTTACAGTTAGTTAAAATTTGTAATTAACGATACTTACTTAACTGTACTTCCGTTAGTAAATTTCTTTTTGCTTGTGTTAAAGCGAGAATTTATCTGAATCATGTGTTGTTTTAAACAGAGGTGAACCGCGGAGCATTCGATAAGCTGAAGGGAATGTCTTCCACAGTAAGTGATTGCTTTTGTGTTTCTTTTTGCCATCTTTTTTCTTATAATCACCAGCACTTAGTTATTTAGTTGTTTTTGATGGGGTCATGCTGTCGGAACTGGGAATTTGGGAAGAATATCAATGTTATTTGAGGGACTAAGTTCAAATCTCGCAAAGGTCGTGGGTTATTTTAAAATTATTCTGTTGGTTGACAATCCTGTTTATGCTGGGGAGTTTTAGAAACAGTTACGAGGAAAAAATGCATGTCTGCATTTTCCCTTATAATGTAGATATAAATCTATTTTAAGATTCTTACATGATTATGAATGTCGTTGCTGCTGTGCCTTTTTTTTCCTCTTGACAAAAAATGGACCTGAGGTATTTTAATACCTGATGTTAGTTCCTTTTGAGACTTAAACTAGTTAAATCGTGAACTTTCGGTAGCTTTTTACAAGTACTGTTTCAGGTATGCAATATTATTAGCCATTAAATTTTCAGGATTAAAGAGAGGATTGATGGGGAGAAAAGGGCATGAGTAGTTGTATATTCCTTTTTTTTCCAATGAATCTAAAATCAGCTATAAAGAATTTTTCTCACGTAAAAGAGTAAATTAAATGTGTACTTGTATTATGGATTATAAAGCTTCACTTTCATCAATTTTCATGCACGAGTCTGATATTTTCATATGTTTGCAGTTGTGGTTCATGTATTTTCATCATGTGATTTATGTGTTGCAAGTTTGACTCATGTTTTTGCTGTTTGCAAAATTGTTCTCAAAGGATTGTCTTGAAGTGCATAAAGAAGTCATCAATGCAAGCAGTGGTTTGATTAATAGTTCGAGTAGAGGTGGGGTCTCTGAACTGGAATTAATTCTAAAACAGAAGACCTTTACCAGGCAAGT
The DNA here is from genome assembly GCA_025169955.1 of Salix arbutifolia. Lineage (NCBI taxonomy): Eukaryota > Viridiplantae > Streptophyta > Magnoliopsida > Malpighiales > Salicaceae > Salix > Salix arbutifolia. The sequence goes on from CM045909.1 coordinate 795,023, forward strand.
TATTGTAAAATTAAAATCCACTTGACTTTGAATTAGCTTTTATGTATGTATTGTAACATCAGTGACATGCACAGTGGAAACTTTCTTCATCTGTTTATTTATTTGTGATGTCATAATTCTCTACATTTTATAATTTTTCTCAAGTGTTTATTATGATGTTGTGGTGATGACAGACATAATTTTTTCTTTATTAATTTCTCTACAGGCCAGAGATTGATCGATTGACAGCTTTGCTGCAATCTAGGACTGTTGATTTTCCTACTGGAAATGAAGAGAACAGACCTGAAGTGATTCCTTCAAGAGCTATGGTCTCTGAAGGCAAAAAGGAGTTATTGACTGCTCCTGTTACTAATGGGTTTGAGAGTGGCTATTATTCAACACCTATTGTCGGCTCAAGTGTAGGAGAAACTCTCATGCTTCATCTTTACTTTTATTCTGCACACTTGCAAGTATTTTTGTTGGTTTGCTGTGCTTCTCTTGTTTCATAGAAGATGCAAGAGTGTGCATACACATGATACGTGTACACAAGCATTCATTTGTATATGCAAACCTGCACATGCACAGTCACATGGTTTTATGCTGTGGGTCTTGTTTTACATTTTGTGGCTTTGCACCATTGCTTTTGTTTCACATAGATATATGATTTGACATGACTCTCTTGTTTTCTTAAGAATATAAGAGTTTGCCTATACATTATGTGTGAATTCATGCTTTCATGTGCATATGCACATCCACACATGGCTTTGCTCTGTGGCTCTGTTTCACATTTAATGGCTAAAATTCTATTCAGGTTCTCAATGAGGATGTTGCTTCACCTACAGAGCTTGCAAAAGCTTACATGGGTAGTAGGCCTTCAAAAGTATCACCATCAATGCTTGAATCGCGCTGCCAGCCATTTCAGGATAATTCAACAGCTCTGATCAATCATACATTTACTCCAAAATCACCAATGATGTCGCTTGCGCCACGTTCTTCTGGCTGTCCTGGGGTTCCTGAGAATTATTTTGTGACACCAAGGTCTCGAGGCAGATCTGCTATATACAATATGGCTCGAACACCATATTCCAGAGTTCGTTCATCTACTGGCCTCCAGGTTGGTGTGATATGAAAATCTATCTGTTTGAAATTGTGATTTAAATTTTGATTATTTACACTTCCCCCCTCATTTTCCAGGGTACTGGAACATCCAGTGATGCTTTCACTGGACTGTCATCTTCATCTCAGAATGCATTGGAGAACAGCAGATTCTCTGAATCTAAACAAGGGGTACCAGTGCTGAAATCAATCAAAAACATTTTTGTAGACATTTAGAATTCTTGAGCATTATGTGACCACATAAGTTTTTTTTCAGGCTTTAAAACGGAGGAGTTCTGTCCTGGAGAATGATATACAATCTGTTGGTCCCATACGTAGAATTCGTCAGAAGTCAAACCTCTTGCCTTCCTGTGGCACCTATTCTATTCGTGGAGCTGGTATTGGCTCTAAAGTGGCTCAAAAACTACCCTCAACTGAGAAGCCTGTTTTAGTGGGTGAACCATCGAAGGATAATGGGGATAACAATGTCCATGGTACTAGTTTTACTCCTGTTCCCTCCAAGTCAAGTGAGATGGCATCAAAGATATTGCAGCAGCTGGATGTGTTGGTCTCATCAAGGGAGAAGTCTCCTGCCAAGCTGTCACCATCCATGCTACGGGGACCAGCTCTTAGAAGTCTGGAGAATGTTCATTCTTCAAGGTTCGTAGAAATTGATGATGATACTAACAAGTTGGCCTTGAAACATGATACCTTGTTATCTGATGCAAGAGAGTTTGTGTCTCATAAGCAAGACAAAATTGAAGAAAAGTGTCCTAGCAAACCCATTGCTCCTTGTGGCAAGTTAGCCTTGGCAGGAAATGGTATGGATGCCACAGGTTTATTGAAGAATGATGTGGCTGGGGTCAAAACATTAGCTTTTCCTGTGACAAGCACCTTTGCCCAGGCCCCTCTACAAAAGAAAAGGGGTTTCCAGATGAGCGCACAAGAGGTATTTGTTACATTTAAGTTATATATGGTTCTTACACCTAAGTTGGATGAAGGTCCTTTACTAGTCTCCTTAGCCTATTTATTTTCTCTATATTTCTTCACTTATCTGGAATCACCTCTTCTTTTTTCTATAAAATAGTTTCCTTTGCTTGTCCGTGGACCGAGTTGCACCACGTTGGGTATCTTGTCCTTCCTTTACCTATAATATGAGGTTTGAGTGGGCAGTCCAAGTGACTGAAGCATGCACCTGAGATTTGTAGTTTGCATTTTGCCGTGGTTCTATCCATTGTCTTCCACTCATCTAAAGTTGGTTGTGCACTTTTTTTCATGCTTAATAAAAAAGGTAGATTTATGTAGTGATAATCCAGGCTTAGAAAATGTAGTCATCTTGATTGGAAAATCCTGGCATTATACTAAACATTAATATTGGGTCGTGGACTGGAGTGGGGGGAAGTTAGCCATCTTCCATTTTTTGGATGCAATTTTTGTGTAGCCCTTCAGCTTTCAGATACTTTATTATTATCCTTTCTAGTTGTAAGCCATTCCATCACTCTGGGTTTTATGGTGGGTTCACGTTCTAATCCTTCAAGTGTAATTATATTCATTGTAGTCCCTGCATGTAGGAGCAATTGAAGGGCAAAAAAACCAGTGTATTTGTTTTCATATGCAGTTAGGCATTTTCAATCCTTCAAACTCTAATTTTGAATAATTTAACCATTCAAGGATCAGTAGACCACAAATGTTTTCTACAATTTCAACCAAAGCTTGTATCTGATTATATCCACATTTAAACTGAAAACTTGGGGTGATGGCGGTCATTGTTGTTCCACAAGACAAATGGAGATGAAACCCATTAGCTGCCCCCCCCCCTCCCGAAATAGAATTTAATTTAAAAAAATGAAAGTAATCGTATGAGAGCACATGATTGTCTCAATTTTAATTGTTTTGATTTTTGAACTTTGTCTAAAATTATAATATGTAGATAAAATAAAAAGAATATAAACTGCAATAATTTAGCCATTTAAGACAAACAGCATTTCTTTCAGAACTTCAACTATTTTTTTTTCCAATTTATTTCATCATGTACCTTGTAGATTATAAAAATTAGGCAAAATAACAATAATATGTTTTTTTTTGCATTATTCCACTTAATTAATTTTACATACATGTATGGGCAACTGTGGTTATTCATGATTTACTACAATGTCATTCAACTGATAGAGGTCTACATAACCTGTGGCAACAGCCACAAACCACCATCTAGTTGGTTATAAATTCAGGATGCTCTATATTCTAGTACTAGTGTATGATATTTTATTTTATCTTTGGAAGGATTTTCTGGAGCTTGATGATGACGACTACTCTAATGGGACTGCATCTGGTATGTTGGATGAAGGGAGGGAAAAGTTGGATACCAAATTGGTAGAAAAGAATAATGTTATTGAGGCTTTTGTAGTGGAGAAGTCTCCAGCCCAATCTGAAGCCATCTCCCCATCAAGTTATACATTGAACAAAAAAAATGCAGGGATTGATGGGTCTGTGGTTGTGGAAAAGAGCATTGGCTTTACCTCTCCAGCAGCACCTTTGCCTACCATTACTGATAAGCAGGCTGTGGTAAACAAGGTAGTATCAATATCTGATGAAGCTGCCCTACCAAAGTACTCGAATCCTCTGCCTCAAATATTTAGCACTGCGGAGAAGGTTGCTTTGCCAAATGAACCAAATGGCACCTCTAAAACTTTCAATTTTAGCAATAAAACTGGTGATAAAGCCACACCACTTCCTGTTTCCCCGGTCATGAGTGACCCATGTGTCCAAAAGTTTGGTGTATCATCTGATGCCAAACCAAAGGGTTTCAGGTCAGTAGATATTTGTTAATATTTTTTATGATTTTCATTTTCAGTCTTAAAGTGTGAAGCCAATATATATGTGCTATGAAGCTAAATGCTGAAATTATGGGTTCACATATATGTCGTAACTTGTGAAAAAGATCAACCACAGGTATTAATGTGCATGCCAAATTGATGTTACCTTAATCCGGTTCAGTTATTTCCTTTTCTTCGTCTCCCAAGTCAACAATTCAATGGCATTTCTTTTGATACTTGGTAGCATTGAATTTCCCCAGATTGTAATTTTTAGGCTTATTAACTTACTCTCCCTTGCCTTGCCTAATGTCCAGCTTTACACCTGTTGCTACTGGTTCTACTGAGTCCGAAACCAGAGTTCCTGGATTAAATAAAGGTGATGATAAGAACTGTTTGAAGATCGGGAGTTCATTCAGGACAGCTGAAAATGTGCTTTCTACATCAACTTCATCAAGTGGAACCCTATTCTCATTTGGCATCACCCCCGATAGTTCAAGTCTAAATAATGGATTTCTTGCTTCTACTGTTCCATCTTCATTTTCCTCTCCCGGTCCACCTCTGTTTTCCAGTAACTTCACTGGTCAAAATTCATCTAGCATCCCTGCCAACAGTGTTGCTAGCAGTACTAATGCCATTACCACTGCTTTCACAGCTGCATGCACTAATGGGAATAGCAACTTGTCTGTTTCAGCACTGGCACCCGAATCTACCTTGACAACTACATCTATTTTTAAATTTGGGACAGTACCATCAACTACCGCTGAAACAACAGAAGCCAAGACCAAAGAAACAAGCTTTATTACTTCTAGTGGCACATCGTCTGCAATGACAAGCACAGCTAGCAGCATTTTTGGTGGTACTTCTGCAATCACGAATGCAGGCAATAAAATTTTTGGTGATACCACCGCAGTTACTGGCAAAGAAAATAATCTTTTAGGTGGTACATCCCCTGCAGTTACAAGCACAGAAAGTAGTGTTTTGAATGCCACATCTGCAGTTATGAGCCAAGGAAGTGGTCCTTTTAGCTTCAATGCTGGGAGCACAACTTCAGCTGCTACTAATCAATCTCAGGGTTTTAATCCTTTTAATGCTGGCAATACTCAGGTTTCTGCTGCTGGAACTGGTTTGACAATTTCAACACAGAGCATGCCAATGCAATTTAGTTCACCTGCATCAACTCCTAGTTTGACTGCGAGTTCAACCTTATCTTCTGGCAGTTCCACATTTGGTTCTGTGAATACAGCCTTCTCGTCTGGCAGTTCCACATTTGGTTCCTCTGCATCTAAATTTTTAAGTTCTGGTACTACTTTTGGACTTAACTCTTCCACCTCCTCTTCCGTGTCCAGCTCTGTCAGCTCCTTGGTGAGCCCTGCATCTGGTGTATTTGATTCCAACTGGCAGGCACTGAAATCTACTGGATTTAGTTCCACACCATCCTCTTCTTCCTCTATGCTGTTTGCCTTTGGAGCGACTTCTAATACTGGTATGAGCAGTGCACCCGTGTTGTTTGGATCAACCCCTAGTGTCTCATCTGCCCCCACTTTCCCCTTCAGTTCACCTGCATCCGCCACTCCATCACAGTCTGTGTTCGGTGGCCCAAATCCTAGCTTCACATTTGGTTCTTCTCCATCTGGTAATAATGACCAAATGAGCATGGAGGACAGCATGGCAGAGGACACAGTTCAGGCAACCACGCCTTCACTTCCTGTATTTAGTAATCAATCAGCTACACCTGGTTCAAGTTTTGGATTTCCAACACCATCAGGTGGGAATCAGTTTGGTTCTACAGGTCCATCAGGTGCAAATCCCTTTCAATTTGGAAGCCAACCAAATCTTGCCACGCCACAGAACTCATCTGTCCAGGCTTCTGGTAGTCTAGAGTTCAATAATACTGGAGGAAGCTTCTCATTTGGCACAGGTGGTGGTGACAAGTCCGGTAGAAGAATTGTCAGAGTCAAAAGATCACAGCGCAAGCGGTGAAGACACCTTAGAATTCCGGTTTGGTTTTGTTGTGTAAGTTCCTGGTTATTCACGGAGACAAGTAATTATAATGATGAGAGATACAAAGCATGATTTGCTGTTTCCTAGGTCACCCGTCGATATTTTGGTGACAAAGGTAAATCTGCCTTACCAGGCACTAGAGATGTGCCTGGTCCTGCTTATGTCTTTACAGTTCCCTTATCCCCTCATGACGATGGTCCAAAGGTGGGCTTATTTTGCAATTTTGTACTGTTCTTAGCAAACCTGAGAAATTTTACCATGTACTCCTAGTGGTAGCTCATAGTTGGGTAAATTTGCTTGTGACCATGCTCTCTGTAGTCTTGTACTCTACAACCTGTAACATAAACTGCAAATCATATCGATTTGTTGAAGAAAGTGTCATGTCTGGTCCTGAGCATCAGGTATTTCCAATAATCATTGTTTTATCTCGCCTGTAATCTGTTTTCTAACATTCCTCTCCCTTGCCTAGTTTACTAGCCACAGAACTTAGAATTGAATAATTACACTCGAAGGTTTGCTGAAAGACAAGCAGGCCGACCCAGACAATTCAACCCCTGAGAGTTCAGGTTGACTGCTGGTATCAAAATACACCTTAATTATTAAGTGTTAGCCATCTTCCATGAAATAGGAGATGACAGTCCTACAGTTAAAAGTATATGATTTAAGATTTGGCTGTTGGAGCCTACAATTAAAAAAACATGCACAAAATTACTGGCAGGAAGATATAACTTGTAGCGCGGGAGGCACGAAATGAACCCTTCATATAGCGAGTTCTTGAAGCACTATATATCACTTCCAATACAGGCAATTCGCAATCCTTAATTACTAAAACCATAATCAAAGCAACAAGATGATTAAACGATCAGAATTGAACTCAGTTTGTGTATACAGATCTAGCCAACCTACTGAACAGCTTCGCTTAAATCACTAGTAATGTCTGGCTCCAGCATTATTGTAAACACGGCCCTCTGGGTATGGGATCCTTACCTCGTTTCCTTTAGCTCTTCCACCCCCACTGAACTGAGGTCGTTCCCTGTGGGACTCATATTGACTGCTGGAATAAGCCCGAGGTGTTTCTCCAGCACTTATGGGTCCTGTAGCAGCTGCACCACTATAGCCACGGGCATCCTGCAAACCTGTGTTTCGGTAGTGGTTCATGGTGGCTTGTTGGTACTGACCTAGTCGTGCTTGTGATTCCTTCCGAAGAAGCTCTTCTTGTCTATTGGCTTGTTGAGCTCGAAGGGCGGAAAGCTTGTCCTGGTATCTGGTGTTGATCTCAATAATTTTCTGAAGCAGCGAGAATATTGAATGGTTATTGTTTGGCCAGTCATCTATAATAGGAACAGTAAAAAAATAAAAAGAAAGTAAATGCTATCTTTGTAAACTAGTAAGATCAAAGGGGAGAAGATTTCAAAACCAGCATAAGAAGAGAAGGGCATGTTAGAGAGACAGGAAGCTTTGCAACATACTAAGCAACAATTAGCTCTTTGTAAATTAATTTGCTTAAATATTTATTTGATTTCTTCAATCATGCATGGTCATTGAAGCTAAAGTTATTAGAGTAACCCCCCTCCCCTTCTCTCCTCCCTGTAAGAGCCTTTACTGGCCCCGGTTTAAAATAGTTGCAGCCCACAAGGGGGGGAGGCCCGAATAATTGAAGAAATTAATTCATAGAAGTCTCACCTCCCTATGCCTAGCATTTTCGGCAACCTCTGCATCACCTTGTTCCTTTGCCAATTTCGTTACTTCATCAAAAAACTTCCTTTCAAGACCTTCAAAAGACATTGGTGGCAATGTATTGTCCTCGAAGCCAAGCTCCATGTCTTGGTCACGATGCTGGATTCTACCAGCTTCCTTGTTGGACTGACTTTCTAGACCCATTTTCAGATCAGGTGGCTGCCCATGGTAGTAAGATCTTGCCCCAGAACCCACTTGACCTGTAAAATGAAGCAAATATGAACGAACATTCATAAAACCAAACACTACATTTTTTTTCTCTCCCAGAAAAGCCACAACTTTCTTGGTTATCAAGCTAGCATCCTAAAGTTTGTTCATGCACGAAGCATCCAAATTACATACATATATCAATCTCCACTTTCTGATTGCATCTTGACTATAATTCAATCTTCAATGGATCACCATCAATCCTAACACGTCAACTCAGCTCACAGTTCTAGGTTGTAAATAAGTTCATAACTTACTTTGATCATCTGTTTTCTAAACTACACTCAAAAGGGTCAAGATATCACCCACTTCAAATGAACTAAGGTTCTGTTTGGTATGACTTCTGTGCATTGATTTAGGTTGGGTTTTTTTTTTACCTTTGAACTCGTGGAAATGTTATAAATATATATTTGATTAGACAACTTCTGACTGAAATGAGAAATTTGTTACAAAAGTGATTCAAGTTTTTGATTTAATCAAAAGTTTATATTTTTAACTTTTAACTCGGATTCTACTTAATACCTACCAATTCTTAACATTAACACCCAACTCCTCATTGTCCTTTCACCATCACTGTGATAACTCCAAAAGCATAACATTAATTTCTATATCGTCAAAGAAAGTTCACACTTTTCTTCCATGTTGAAACCAAATTCATTACCTTCAGCAACCAAAAAAAACCTTAATTTCTAACAACCATTACTTTCACTCTCATAGTTAAACATCAATCAAGCACAAGATCATCAAGAGACACACGAAATTCACTCACCTTCACTGAAACCATGAGTAGGCAATTGATTGTGAATATTCTGTGACTCTCTGTCCCACTGCCACTGCCCTTCAGCTTTTGAAGATTTATACCCAGGATGCTGCTCTGCCTCCACACTAGAATACCCATCCTGCCTTCCTCCTCCATGACTATTATTCATTGACCCCGTGTTTCCTCTCATTCTCTGTCCACCTCCTCCATACGGGCTCATATTCCCATCCCCGTACCCCGGCGGTGGCTGCCGTTTCATTCTCTCAAGCTTCTCTCTCTGTAGTCCAGAAGGAAACGCAGCAATACAAGAATTAGCAACTGTTTGAAAACAACGTTGCACTATCTGGTATAATACTCCACTGTACCTCCGGTTTGCTTCTTTGTTTTCCTTTTCAGGATCGATTTGTGAGTGACTCGGAGAGACGCAGGATTGGGAGCGAGCTAGCGATGGTTGATGTTTGCCCTTGAAAGAGATGCCAAGTTTTCTTTATGGGCCAAGGCCTATTTAGTTTAAGGCCTACCATGCTCATGAAAGGCTACATGTTGAATATTATTATTCGTTTCAGTTTATGCGTCAATAAAAATAAATATTTATTTCTCGTTATTTTAAAATTGTACTTTCATTTTATCCTAGTATATTGATATATTGATTTTTATTTATTTTCTTTTTATTTCATATGATATTAATTTAAAATTAAATTTTATAATTTATTTTTTATAAAATCATTGTAATCTCACGACTCAAAGTTTTCAATTTGACAAGATAACCCACCATTGATATAGTATATAGCCATCTCAATATTTAAAATAGAAAAATCATCTAATATATTATAGTTTTAATATATATATTTTTTAATACACATTAAATATTTAATAAATAATTTATTATTATTATAAAATATATTAATAATGTTTGCATAATTTTTCTTGCATTAAAAAAAACTCGGATATGGAATGGGAGCTGAAACCATGTTCAATTTCATGTATTGTCGGATCGGATAAAAAAGGGTATTTTTTCTTAGTAAATCATGGCCGGTTCTCTGTTGGACTGGGCCTGATTGCCCTCTGTAATTAAATCTTCATAGGCCCGCTATCTGAAGACAAGGTAAAAACGGGTCGGGTCATGAAACATCCTTCTTGATTCTTCTGCTCTGTGTCTGTATCTCTTTTGCTGTACACAAGAATTAAGTTTTGAAACTTGCTCTTGTTTTAGAGAAGTGAAAGAGAAATGTGGAAGAGAGCGTTAAGAGAAGCCACAGTGAGGCAACCATGGAGCGCGATAACAAGTAAGAGTTGGTCATCAACATCACCACCAAGCATATCCGCCGCTGTGGACACACTGCTGCTTCGATCTCTGAAAGAACACTATCTCCAAGTCTCCAAAACGAACCCTCCTCCTGTAAGAAAACACAAACTTCACTTAAAAACCCTTTTTGCGTTTTGTTTTTCTTTAAAAAGCAAAACCCTTTTCCTGTTTTTGCTTTTATAGGGATCACATGAAGGGTTTAGGGTTTTAGATAGATAAATACTCGCATATGTTAGCTCAACAGGTTGCTTGGATTATAAATGGTAATCCCAACTTTGTTTTTTTATGATTACTTTTGGTGTGTATGTAAGGTTTTGTTGAGTGAAGTTTGTGGCTTTAGGCAATTTAAGGAGTGAAGTCACCTTTGACTCGATATTTTAATTTATTGAGGTTATTTATGCTTATGTACATGCTTGTATGCCTGCTTTTGTTGAGTGAAGTTTGTGACTTGAGGGAATTAGAAAGATGAGATTATGTCTGTCTATGTATGCATGCTTATATGTTTGTTTGTCAAATTAGAATTATGCATGGTTTTGCGCGTCCAATTGGGTTTTATGTGTACGAATATGTGAGAGAGAGTGTGTGAGATTTTTATTGCCTAATGCGATATCTTGAACTTGAATTTGTTGTAGAAAGTGAACCCTCCACCTGCCTTTTCGATAATAAAAGGTGCTCTGGATGGGGATGGTCCAGTTTTGATTCGCACCTTTGGCAACGAGGAAATTAAACTCTCTATAATGCGGATGGCTTATATTCCACCGGGTGATGGGGAGTCTGATGAAAATGACGAGGACATGAATCAGTTTTTCCTTCATGTGGATGTTTCGAAGCCTGGACAAGATAAATCTCTGCATTTTCTATGTGGACTTTACACAGATGCGCTGGGAATTCACTCTGTTTCTTTGAGGCCAAAGCTTGATGGTGCTGACTTTCTTGATGATACAACTACATACAATGGCCCGCATTTTGTGTAAGTTGTCATTCTTGTTTCTCTTTTTTTGGTCGATGACTCGATAAATATGAAGTCATAATGTGTCAAAATATGAAAAACAACGAGGCATATAATGATTAAAATGGAACCAATTTCTTTGTTGCGAGGATACCGTGACTCATTGGAGGAACTTTTGTTTCCCTTTCTCAATTTTCAGTGTTAAACTATTGGAGAACAATGAGGCATACGATGACCAAACAAGAACCATTTTCTTTTAAATTTAGATAATGTTACTGATTAGATGAACTTCAAGAACCACTACTTTCAATTAGCTTCCACTGGCTTGTACTAGGATGCTGCAACTGAAACCACTATTCTTCATTTCTTTAGCATAACTTTAAATGTAAATGATTTGATTGTACACCTCAACAAACTGCTCCCGCATTGACAGGGAACTTGATGAAAGGATGAGAGATGCATTCCACGGTTTTATTGAAGAACGAGGTGTGAATGAGAATCTCTTTAATTTTCTTCAAGCATGGTTGTATCTGAAGGAGCACCGGAGTCTTGTGCGGTGGTTTAAAACAGTGGGCACATACATCAATGAAAATAGGCCAGCTAAAAACTCTTGATATTTTTACAAAGGGGTTTCATAAGAAGATTCATTTGCAAGCAAAAATGCTGGACTACTACCAAGTTGTTGGTGTATTTACTTGAGCTGCGTTGCTTGCACTCTTCAGCTTTACAGCTCTGCTTCTATCTTTCGAAAACAAGTATCAAACTGTTTTGTCATGGAGATGACATTTTCATGTTTGAGCTGCTTCTTTTTTCCCCTCTATGATGTTGTTCCTGACCTGGGCAAAGATGTGCAACATTCTTCTCAGACATGTTTACTTACAGTGTCTGACCTCAAATTGCTCGAACAGTATGTAATAATCTACACCTCCTCTTTAGCACTGTCTGACCTTTTTGTATCTTGTGATATCTGCACTTTACCATTTGAAGATCAAAGCAGAACGGATATTATAAAAATGAGCACCGCATTCTTCAGCTCTGTGATTCGAATCAAATGAGTTTTAGCTTAAAAGATCCAATGTATTTTGAATCCACCTGGAAGCAGAAGCTTTCATGGCTTGAGCAATTGAATATTCATTGAGCGTTGGATGTATGAAGGAAGTAGCTGCATTTACGCCAGCCTGCCTGACAGACTTGTTGACAGAACAATATTTCTCAGGAGCGTATCCAAAGAGTTTCTCCTACGCACCGTTTGATTTGATTAGTCTTTCAAATATCATAGATTAAATGTCAGCCAGGCCCTTTAAATCAAGACTCTTTCCAAAGAATCAACATAAAATTACATGAGCATCCCTTTCATAGATAGTAATTTTCTTAAAACAAATAAATAAAAAGCTGGAAACTTGATTTTTTCAATTTTTTATATTAATTTCTTCTTTAATCTAAGACCGTTCCAAGGCGTCGCGTAGCTGGGTCCAACGAAGCTAGTGCAAATGAAATCGATCAATTTTGTAAGAATTAATTCTCCTTTTTTTTATATAATATATTCTTCTCAATCTCCATGTCCAATCAATTACATGACTGTTTGACATTGTGATTCCACTAACTTTTGGCTGAAATTTAAAAAAAAATTCATTTTAAAGATCGGTGGTTTAGTATTTTTAGATCATTTTGGAGTGCTGATTTCAAAAATGATTTTTAAAAAATAAAAAAATATTATTTTGATGTATTTCGGCACGATAAACACTTTGAAAAACTACCGCAATCGCATTTCCAAACAGACATAAACAGACATGTAGTTCAGATTTCTAGCAAGGGGCTGTGTGGGTTTCAAGTGAAGTGTGGCCACAGAAGAAGGCCACTATTAAATTCATTTTCAAAATCTACTAGCCATGATCATGATGCCAACCCTGTAATGTCAACCCTCCTCCATTGTTTTCAAGGAAATGCAGGGGCAAGTCTTTGTTGATGACAGCAGTGATGGTCCATTTTTGGAACCCACTACCCTGATAGTTGACCTTTATATTTTATGGGACACGTCATCGCACCCGCACCGATCATAAAATAACCAGCAGAAGCAACGGAGGGTGCTGCCAAAACACTGCAGATATCACTGTGCGTACATATTCAAAGAGAGGCGATTCACTGTGACGCTTAAATAATGCTTTCATCTTTTGAAGAAGAGGAGGAGGAAGAAACAAAAGGATGCCCTGGTTTGGTTTGGGGGTAGTTTAGTCTTTTCAGCAGTGAATTTGTCCTTCAAGAGTTGTTAGGGGGTGCTTTCTTCCTCGTCCACTTTTTTAAACGATAAAATGATTTATTAATCTTTGTCATCACAAAAATTAAATATGTTTTAAAAGGATATTTTTGACCCTTTTCTCTTAAGAATAGTCAATTTACTTTTTTACCCTTTTTTCCAGAAAAAATAAAGTCATTTATTCAAGATGATTTTATCATTTCACACTGTGTTTTTATTCCATAATCCTAAAGGGTATTTTCAATAATTATTTTTTAATATATATCTATATATATATATATATATATATATATTGCAAGTATTTAAACTTGAAGAGGCAAACTGGTTCACGGCTCCGTTGGCAAGAGCCATAAAAGACCTTTATTTTTTTTTGTTCTTTTGCCCTTGGAGGTAAAGGTCCGTCGTCGCTATCATCATGTCATGCAAATTTAACGGCTCTTATAATTTGTAATTTATAATTTATAATTTATAATTTTTATTCATTTTAATATATCTAAAGGGAGACGAGGAAATTATGACAAATGGCAGAATTTAGCAGCTTTGGAGGTGCATAGGCAACATCACCATGGATGTTGCAAAATTGGGTCATGAGATTCTGCTCCTTGTATTCAGTGATCGCTTATCTCATTGTTTTTTTATTTTATTTTATTTTACTATTCTTAAAAAAGAAATATCTCACGTGCAAAATTATTATCCTCCTAGAAGACCTTGTAATTAATTAACTAAAACCAACATTTTAATTAACTAATAAATTCCTAAACTCACCAAGCATCCCTAAACTATATTTATCACGCTAATTTTTTATATCAAGCTAAATTGTATTTCTACTCATTATTTTAAAAATACATTAAAATAATATTTTTAATACTTTTGAAACAATTACAATATCCCTAAATGAAAAGAAATGTTGGCTGAGAAAAGACAAGAGAAACAGCAAGTAGACAGACGAGACAGGGCATGCAATGAGCTAGCTGGAGAGGAAGATGAGGTCGTTGACTAGACACCATGTACACGAATGGTCTTCTCAACCTCCATTCAATCAACGACAGGAAGCTGATAATGGCGCTACACGTGTCCCACCATGTCTGTGCCGTGCTCACCATGAGATGCCTTCTGTTTTCCACACAGCAACTAGGGTTTTTAATTTTTATCCCTCTCTCAAGAAGAAGAAGAAGAAGAAGAAGAAGATATCTTCTTTCCTTCTCAGCTCAAACAATCACGACGTTCGTCAAAGGTTTACCAATCACAGCTCGTTGGTACGTGAAAACCAGACCCACCAGGCAAGTTTACACAGGATTAATTAGATTACCGTCAAAGGTTTAAATCAGCTGTAAGAAATCCGCTGTTTTAATTAATAAAATGAGTTGAATAAAAAAAAGATACACGCGGCGGCTCTTTTCTTTGTGGCCACAATGTCCTCCTGCTAACGCATCTAGCATTAGGCGTTGGCTGTTGCGAGTCAACTCAGCTGAGCCACTAGCCAGTTTTTATTTATTTACAAAATTATTTAATTATTTCTGGAATGACCCTTCAAAAACTGTATATTTTATAATCTTTCTTTTAAGCCGTACATCCACACCTAATCCCACTAGCGGTCAAACTCATGCTCGTTCAGCAAAGTTGAAAAAAAACAGCAAGGAAAAGAAACCTTCAAAACTGGCATTTATTTTTTTTAGTGGCCACGCTAATTTACAGGAGAGAACGCCGCATTGAGAGAGAATTTAGTAGAAAATGCATACTCTTCTCTCGTCATCTCTACACGCAAAACAGATGAAAAGAAAAAAGAAATATAAACTTTCTAGAATTCAAAATCTACACGACAGATCTCAAGTTTTTTATCATCGAACTTTTCTCATTAGGAACAGGACCACTATTTGAATACTAATAGAAGCAAATCATCCTGTCATTTTTACATGAACACATGAGATTAAGGGCACCGATTTTGGTATGATAACGAGGGACAAGGACACCATCATTGTGACTTTATAATGGCTGGTTATGATTTTAGCAAACAAGAAATCAAACACAAGGCCGTTGATCCTTGAATTTGAAACCAGGTTGGATGAGAATCACAGGATTGTAGGGATTCACCACACAAAATGCCAGTCGGTTGCCATCAAGTAACTGTCACCTATGACCATGTTCATATATATATATATATATATATATATATATATTAAAATAATAACGAAACACTATAAAACATTCGAGCCCAATAAATTATTACGTTCTAGAACTTTTGCTTGGAAGTTATGATTGCAAATACTAGTGGTTGGAAGCTAGATAAACACCGAACACGGGAAGGCCCTTTATAAGTGGAAAAAGAGACGTTAGTTCTTAGGTTTATTTTATGTCTTTTTTATATTCATTTGCCGGCCTATTCACCTCTCTCTCTCTTAACTGGAGTTTTTGTATATCGTTCGAATAACCAACGGCATATCCCTCGCTTATATTTGCCAAATTCCACCTTCTCCCTCGCCAATTCTCCCCTCTTCTTCAGTCCCCTCCATTTTAGATCTCAAAATCCTTCGTATCCCATTTCCCGATTTCAGTTTAAGTTAAAGTTCACTCCTTTATCATCATCGCCACATGTTCCCTTGAATTTTTCTTGTATAATCTATGGCCAAATCTTATGATCCAACAAGAAAATCCTAATCAAAACCATACCCGGATTTTCTTTTCCACTAAAATATAGGAAAAGAAAGCCAATATATCTTGTAATTATCTGCCCCTTGAATTTGTTGCAATCTCAACACAATCTCCAAAACCCATCTCATAAAACTCTCTTTATATCTCTGAGATCACAAAATCACTCCAGTTCTATCCTTTTTGATCACCACACATTCTCATTTCTGTCTAGACCTTGATAAAGCAACCTTTTCTGTTTTTGGAAGGAAAAGTTTACATCTATAAGTCAAAGAAATGGTGGTGAAGATGATGAGATGGCCACCATGGCCACCTATGTCATCAAGAAAATTCGAGGCCAAAGTCATCATTCACAAACTGCAAGGCCTGAATTGGGTGCAAGATGGAGAACAAGATAATGATGAGAGCAAGAAGAGATTGGTGGTTGAGATGAAGTGGAAAGGTCAAAAAGGTATTGCTTTAAGGAGGTCTGCAAAGAGGAATTTTACAGAGGAAGGTGGTTTCTGTGGTGATGGGGTTTTTGAATGGAATGAAGAGTTTAATAGTGTTTGTAATCTTTCTGGAAATAAAGATGGTGTTTTTCTTCCTTGGGAGATTGTATTTGCAGTTTTCATTGTAAGTTTCTTTTTTCTCTTCTCCTTCTTTCCTGCTTTGGTATTCATTGATTATCTGTTGGTAGATTGTTGAATTTTGATCATATCGAAATTGATTGTTGTCATTAGGATTTGGCTTTGGATAATTGAGTGTTCTTGTGCACGCTTTTTTGACATCTTACTCCCTCTGCTCCGTCTCTGAATTATTGATCAATACTGATAAATGTTCTTTTTATATTTTTCTTTAGGCTTTCTTCTTTAATTTCCATTCTTTTGAACAAAGATGACTAATTAAGGGAAAAACCTAGAGCCAATGAAGAATATCATGTGTTTTTCCATGGGGTATTACAACACAGGATAACAATGGAGGTTTTCCTTTTTGTGGGTGTATTATTGAACCTCTATGGACTGTAGTTTCAGTCATCATATAATAAATTCACATCAATTTTTTTTTTTTTGTTAAATCAAAATTTGCAACATGTATAAGAATATGCTTATGCAGATTAATCAGGGGTCAATATGCAAAATCCTTGAGGGATTCGGTATTCTTTTTTAGTATCTGTAGCTTTTATATTTCAACACTTTTGAGGCCTTCTTTTTTGGCTTATATGTGTGGTGATTATTTCGAAGTGACTGGCTTCACACATGGTGGAAATTATTATCATGCTTGATCATGTTAAATGGCATATTCCTAGAGTATTATCTCAATTTGTTCTGTTTATGCTATGGGTCCTTCAGCGACTGATATATTAATAATCTCTCAGTATTGATTTGACGATAAGATAATTTTGCTTCGTTTGGCTCAGGGCTTCAAACAAGGGCCAAGGAATAAAGCTCATTTAGTTGGAACTGCTACATTAAACCTCGCGGAATATGCTTCTATAGCTAAGGAGAGAGAAGCCAAAATTGATGTTCCTTTAACAGTTCACAATGGCACTGTTGAGGGCACTCCCTTGCTTCATGTAAGTCCATTCCTTTCAATATGTTCTACAAGGAACATCTGTTATGAACTACTGTATCCTATGGTAATGGCTGTTTCATTTCTGACACTAGCTCAAATTTAATGCAGTTGTCTATCATGTTGATGGAATTGAGAGCTATTCAAGAACCTCTACAGGCAGTACAGAGAGTGATAGAAACCGCCCCACCGACCTCACCCTCACCCTCATCCTCTTCTCTAGAAACATTATCACCAAGGAGAGATGAGCTTTCTGTCATTAAAGCAGGTCTGAGAAAAGTGAAAAGCTTCCAAGTGACAAAAAAGGCTTGTCATGAAGAGAACAATTATGATAGGTGTCGTTGGAGAAGTGAAGATGCCGAGGAGAGCTATCCATTTGATACAGATTCACTCGACAATGATGGGGAATCAGAGGAGAGTAATGGGGATTCTAGTGCTCAGTTATCATTCAATTATGAAACTTTGGGGCATGCAAACAAGGCTGGAGGATGCAAACAAGCCATAACTAATGCTGAAGATGAGAGTTGGATATACTATAACCACCATAAACAAGATATGGGATCTCTGTATGTTGAATCCTCAATTGCATCAGACCATGAACAATCTTTGAGACAGAGTTCAATACGTGGAATCTTAGCTTGGAGGAAAAGGAAACTAAGTTTTATATCTGCAAAGCCTAAATCTAAAGGAGAGCCTCTCTTGAAAAAGGAATGTGGAGAAGAGGGTGGCGATGACATTGATTTTGATCGCAGGCAGCTTAGCTCCTCTGATGAGTCCAGTTCTGGGGTAAATATCAACCCTTTTGCTCCCCCCCTTCTTTTTTTATTTGGCATCTTCTGTCTTGGGCTTTATGCCTATTAATGTAATTATACAAGTTCAAACTTCACTCTAAAATATTTTTGTTCTGGCAGTGGAATAAATTGGAAGAAGGTTCCACTACTACCAGATCCTCATTCTCTGAATTTGGCGACGACAAATTTGCTGTTGGCAGCTGGGAGACAAAAGAAGTAATAAGCCGTGATGGACACATGAAGCTCCAAGCGCAAGTCTTTTTTGCTTCAATTGATCAAAGGAGTGAGCGGGCTGCAGGAGAGAGTGCCTGTACAGCCCTGGTTGCTGTCATTGCTAACTGGTTGCAATCTAACCAATACGAAGTGCCAATCAAGTCTGAATTTGACAGCTTGATCCGAGTTGGATCTTTAGAGTGGAGAAACTTGTGCGAGAAAGAGGACTATAGAGAACGATTTCCCGACAAGCACTTTGATCTTGAGACAATTCTCCAAGCAAAAATCCGTCCTCTTTCAGTAGTCCCAGAAAAGTCATTCATCGGATTTTTTCATCCAGAAGGCCTAGAAGAAGGGGATTTTGACTTCCTTCATGGTGCAATGTCCTTTGATAGTATTTGGCAGGAAATTAACCATCATGGGTCATCAGACTTGTCTAGTAATTGTGATCCTTTCGTCTACATTGTAAGTTGGAATGACCACTTCTTTGTCCTCAAGGTTGAGCAGGATGCCTACTATATCATTGACACATTGGGCGAGAGGCTTTACGAGGGATGTAATCAAGCCTATGTCCTAAAATTTGACAAAGATACAACAATCCGGAAACTACCGAAGGAAATTAAAGAACTGGATGAAAAAACTGCAGGCAACAAAGCGCAACAAAGCAGCTCCAAGGGAAAAACTCGGGCTGAAAGGAGTCCGCCGTCAAGTCCGAATGAAGCAGAAAAGACTCAGGTGGAAGAAGAAATTGTGTGCAAAGGAAAGGAGTCATGCAAGGAGTATATTAAGAGCTTCTTGGCTGCAATCCCTATAAGGGAATTGCAGGCTGATATCAAGAAGGGTTTGATGGCATCCACACCCCTTCATCATCGGCTTCAAATTGAGCTCCACTACACCCAACTGACACAACCTTTAGATGAAAATTCATCAAGAGATGTTACAATCTGCTGATGCACCAGCATTGTATTAGCTGTTGTCGCAGAGAATACTTCCCATAGAGCTGAGCTCTGGCAATTTTCTATACCTGTGATTATTCTAACCCCATCCCCTCTTGCAATGTATGCTTTTTTTAAGCAATAATTATGCTGATACTGCCATTTACCGATCTGTTTTTGAGGTTCTTTGTATATTCCACCTGTAGTTTCGGACGAAGAATGCAATTATCTACCTGTATTTTAACATTCTGGTGACTTCTTGTTACTCTGGATAATAGTAAAATTTCCACGCGTCAAGGCACATGAAACTTTCTTTATTTAAACCTCTACTTCACGTGCAAACGATGCCTTTAATTACAGTGGAATCATAACGTAGCTGACACCTTAGCTCATTGACTTCTCTTTCACAAGAAAAGTGGCTCCCTGTATCGTGGCTTTTACAGCTTTCCCGGCGGGATTCACCAATTATTCTAGCTCATGGCTTGTCTGGAAGAGCTGTTGTGGTAGCTTTTCAAAGTGTTTTTCATGTCGAAATACATCAAAATGACATTTTTTTTATTTTTTAAAAATCATTTTTGACATCAACACATCAAAATGATCTAAAAACACCAAACCATATTCATTTAAAATGAAAAAAAATAAATTGAAAAGCTGCGGCGCGGCGGGTGAAACGCCGCGCCAAACAACTTCTATATAACATACGTGGACTCTTCTCCTGAAGCATAACCCCCCTTCTCTTGTATTCAATACAGTCGTTTTCCTCTCTCTGTCCAAGAATGCATAGATCAGCGAGTATTACTCGGGCCTCTGATGGGTTTTTGATCAGCATGGAACCAGCGGCCGATGAATCGTCCCCTCCGAAAACTACAGATTACACAGAGTTGCCAACCCATGATCCCATATCTGATGTGACCAAGAAGGATCTTGCTTGGCATCACAAGTCCATGGGAGAAAACGCCGTTCACCTCATCCCGGTTGTCCTGATTCTATGTGCTTTGACTCTCTGGATTTTCTCTCGTCCGTATAAACTGTAATCAAGCAATGCAAATCAAATCATATTTTAAATGTGCTTCCTTTTCTTGTCTTGCCTTTCTCTCTGTAATGGAATTATAATTTCATATTCCATCTATATGATAAACACCTAGTTTTCACAATGCGATGTCTAATTTGTCAGGATTTCTTACATTTTAGTATGTTACTCTGATACCGCCTAGCCTTGACTAGTTTTCACTCGTGAAAACGTCTGCAATGAGAACTGTTTCAATTATGCTGTACCATGTTCTTGGCATAATTTCAGCTTGCCCCGACATGTAAATATCTTCCTTGTCATTATTTCTGGTTTTCATTCACTCAATTTTCATTGCCAGATAAAAACAATTTACCGGTGATTCTTTGAACTGATATTTTATTTTATGATGTAATGCCTGGTTAGAAATAAGAATATTAATGAAGGAAGTCATGCTTGGCTAAAAACAAAAGATGGCATCAATGATGAATCATGACAAAATTGTAACAGCAATAGAAGAAGACCCTGCAGAAGTTCTACCACTCACGTAACAAGGCACAGAAGACAATCCATGCAGTGGCTCTGCCTTATCCTCATCCAGTAGTGTTTCAATAGGACTCTTGTATTTTATACGTAACGTGCTATAACAAACATGTAACCTGTACACTATAAATATACTCGTGAGAACTAGTGCAGGTCATCACGAATTATTCTGAAATCATATTGTTCACATGGTATCAGAGCCCCTTGGCTAAAAACCTTTAAAAGATCCCTTTTCTTATGGCTTCCTCCAGCTTAGACATCACGTCCAATCCTGCTCCTCTTCCATTCACTTTTCCCACCATTAATCATCTAATATCTGTTAAATTAGATGGGTCCAATTATCTCAGCTGGGTATCACAATTTCTACCAGTTTTAAGGAGCAATGATCTTCTGGGTATTGTTGATGGCTCAGAACCTTGTCCTTCTAAATTCTCTGTTGATGCAAGTGGACAAACCACTCTCACAGTAGATCCACAATTTACTCTATGGACCAAGAAGGATCAGTATCTACTCAGTTGGCTTAATGCCACTCTCTCGGAAACAATCCTCCCATCAGTATTTGGCCTGAATACTTCAAAGGAAGTATGGGACTCAATGGCCAATCGATTTGCTGCCCAAAATCGATCCCGTATCTCACACCTCAAAAGACAGCTTCAAAATCTACAACAAGGAAATACACCTTGTACAGATTATGTTCAAACAGCTAAAGGATTGGCAAATCAACTTGCCGCTGTAGGCAAGCCAGTAGAAGATGATGATCTGATATCCTACATAATTGGTGGACTCAGTACTGCCTATACACCCTTTATCACGTCCTTCTCGTTTGCAACCAGAGATACTTCCCTCTCATTCAATGAATTTCAGTCTGAACTACTCAGCTATGAAACCTTGCTGGAAAACCAGTTCAAAGCAGTACCTCCAGAAGGTGGGCAATTTGCGTTGTTTAATCAATATCGAGGATCACCAGGATTTAACAGAAAACAGAGATATGGACAAGCCAAATTTAATCCTCGCAATCAGCGTCCTTCATATCCCTCTCGACCACAGCATCCATCTAGAAATAACAGCATCATCAACACAAATTATAGACCTTTCACTCGCAGTGATAATCAGACTTCGCCCACGGTTTTCAACAAAAATCAAATGGCACCATGTCAGATTTGTAACAAACCAAACCATCAAGCATTGGACTGTTATCATCGCATGGATTTTTCTTATCAAGGGCGACATCCACCATCTCAACTTGCTGCAATGGCAGCACACACTCATACTGCTAATACTGATGATGATCCATGGTTTGCTGATAGTGGTGCCAACACTCATATCACTGCTGCATTGGACAATTTGACTATGCAACAACCTTATGAAGGTGATGAAACTGTTACCGTGGGCAATGGTGGTGGCTTGCAGATCTCCAATACTGGTTCCACTCTTATTCAAACACCTACTTCTACACTTCAATTAAATGATGTTCTTCATTGTCCTGCAGCTTCGGCTAACTTGCTTTCCATTCATCGTTTTTGTGTTGATAACGATTGCTACTTTAAACTTACATCTAGCCATTTTGTTGTGAAGGACATGCAGACAGGAGAAATCCTACTACAGGGACCGAGTAAGGCTGGACTATATCCCATGCACTTGAAACAATTCTCATCAAAACAAAGCCGTAGTCTGGTTGCCTTCATTGGGATCAAAGCCCCACTTTCAATTTGGCATAATCGCCTTGGCCATCCATCTTCATCAGTTCTTCAACAGTTACTGCATCATTCTAACTTGTCTCTGTCAGGATCACAACATCAAAATTCCGTGTGTGAGCCTTGTCAATTAGCAAAGAGCAAAAAACTTCCTTTCCCTAATTCTGGTCGCATATCGAAATTTCCACTTGAGCTTATACACTCTGATGTGTGGACTTCTCCAGTTGAATCAATTAGTGGCTGTCGATTTTATGTTTTATTTATTGATGACTTTTCTCGATTTACTTGGCTTTTTCCATTAAAACACAAGTCTGATGTTTTTGTTTGTTTTATCAAATTTAAATGCTTGGTTGAAAACCTGTTGTCCCGAACAATCAAGCAGTTGCAAACCGATGGGGGAGGGGAATACACTTCATCACAGTTTAAAATTTTTCTTGAAAGGAATGGCATTGTTCATCGCATTTCTTGTCCCTACACTTCCGAACAAAATGGCATAGCTGAACGCAAACATCGACATGTGGTTGAAACGGGCTTAGCACTTCTTGCTCATTCGCATTTATCTAATCATTATTGGGTTGATGCATTTCTTACGGCTATTTACCTCATCAATCGATTACCCACACCAACATTAAACAATAATAATCCATACACCAAGTTGTTTAATGCCGAACCCGATTATTCAATTCTTCGAGTCTTTGGGTGTGTTTGCTATCCCTTATTGCGTCCCTATAATAATCATAAATTATCTTTTCGTAGCAAACGCTGTCTTTTCTTGGGTTATTGTTCTAATTCTAAGGGTTATCGATGTCTTGATCCATTAACCAGTCGAGTTTATATTTCACGCCATGTTACATTTGATGAGAATATGTTTCCAGCTAAGGATAAAATTCCAGTCACTGTCCCGCAACAGGATTCCTCCTCTGCTATTCCACACATTGATCTGGCTAGTAAGTTTCTCTCTCTCCCATTATCTTCACAATTATCTGCTTCTATTACTCCTGCTGCTATCACTTCTACAGATAATAATTCTGAAGACACTACTTCACGATCTATGCCTCCTCCAACAGCTTTGGTGCCATTAGCGGAACCTACACAGTCATCTTCTCATGCCACTCTTCCTTCGGCACCACTGTCCAGTTCTCCTCATTCTCATCAAATGATCACCCGCAGTACCACTGGTTCCCTCAAGCCAAAATCATTCCCTGATTTTGAACTATATCACTCTACTAAACACCCTCTCAAAGCCCTTCACACCAACTTCTTGCCACCTGAACCAACCACCTTTATACAAGCCTCCAAACACTCAGAATGGCAAGATGCAATGACTGCAGAATACAATGCATTGATTTCGAATGGGACTTGGACACTATGTCCACGACCCTCACATAAAAGAGTAATTCGAAACAAGTGGGTCTACAAGCTTAAGCAAAAATCAGACGGCACCATTGATCGCTATAAGGCAAGACTTGTTGCCAAAGGTTTTGAGCAACAAGATGGAATTGATTATACTGAGACATTTAGTCCAGTCATTAAGCCAGCTTCTATCCGAATTATTCTTGCAATTGCAGTTCACTATGATTGGCCAATTCGGCAACTAGATGTTTCTAATGCATTCTTACATGGACAGTTGACAGATGAAGTATTTATGGAACAACCACAAGGATTTGTTGATACCTCCCAACCTGATTCTGTTTGCCGCTTGAAGAAATCCCTTTATGGCTTGAAACAAGCCCCTCGCGCTTGGTTTCAACGGCTCTCCCAAGCACTCCTTGATCTCGGTTTTGTGGGATCCATGGTGGATACATCACTGTTTGTCTTTCTTCAGGAAGCAATTCGAATTTATGTACTAGTTTATGTTGATGACATTATTGTCACCAGCAACATGACTACTGCTATCACTGATCTCATCTTCAAGCTCCAGCAGGAATTCTCAATGAAGGACCTAGGACCACTGTCTTATTTTCTGGGCATTCAGGTACAACGCAGTGCTCAAGGAATCCATTTGCACCAATCCAAGTATGTTGTGGATTTACTCACTCGCACACACATGACTGGAGCTAAACCATACCAATCACCATGCATTTCGTCAACTAAGATGTCCAAATTTGATGGTGATCCCTTGCCTGACTCTGCACTCTACCGTCACATAGTAGGAGCCCTACAATACTGCACGTTAACAAGGCCTGATATTGCCTTCAGTGTAAATCAACTTTGCCAGTTCCTACATGCTCCCACTACTACACACTTCACAGCTGCAAAGAGAGTACTCAGATATCTCAAATCAACAGTGGAGCATGGCATTTATTTTCCCAAAGGTTCGTTACAATTGCATGGCTACTGTGACTCTGACTGGGCTGGCAGCCCTGATGACAGGAGATCAACCACTGGGTATGGCATTTTTCTAGGTCCATGTTTGATCTCATGGGCGGCGAAGAAGCAACCTGTGGTCTCGCGCTCTAGCACTGAAGCTGAATATCGGTCTATGGCCATTACCACTGCCGAACTATACTGGATTCGCATGCTCTTCAAAGATTTGCATCTTCCCTTGACAGCGCCACCAACTCTCTGGGTTGATAATATGGGTGCCCTTGCCTTGGCTTCCAATCCTGTGTTTCATGCTCGAACAAAACACATCGAAATCGATTACCATTTTATTCGTGAGAAAATTGCTGTCAAGGACATTTCTGCACAATATATCAGTACGGTTGATCAAATAGCTGATATTTTCACTAAAGGCCTCACTACAGCACGTTTCCTTATGCTTCGAGACAAGCTAATGGTTCGTCCTCTCCCCATTAGCTTGCGGGGGGCTGTAACAGCAATAGAAGAAGACCCTGCAGAAGTTCTACCACTCACGTAACAAGGCACAGAAGACAATCCATGCAGTGGCTCTGCCTTATCCTCATCCAGTAGTGTTTCAATAGGACTCTTGTATTTTATACGTAACGTGCTATAACAAACATGTAACCTGTACACTATAAATATACTCGTGAGAACTAGTGCAGGTCATCACGAATTATTCTGAAATCATATTGTTCACAAAAATATCATCAGTTCAAAGAACCTTTCGCTTGCAGGGCGAATTATTTTATGCAAATCGTGCTGACCACGGTCCCTTTATACCCATTGCAAGCTACTCTGCTCCCGAAGTCCATTTGCAATGAGATTGAGAAGATCTGCCGTAAATTTATTTGGTCAGGTAACAAGGAGGGTAGATCAATCCAACTGATCAATTGGAAAACTGTTAGAGGATAATATAAATCATATTATGAGATCTCATCTATTAGCTTGAGCTTTTAGGTGAGATGGTTCCTTAACATGGTATCAGAACCTTGTTGACCCAGTGGTCACGAGTTCGAATCTCACCACCCCCATTCTATTTGATAAAAATCAAGTACAAGGTAATGTGGATCTGTGCAAGTTTCAAGCCCAAAAAGCTTTCACTTGAAGGAATGTGTTAAAGGATAATATAAATCATATTATAGCTTGAGTTTTTAGGTGAGATGGTTCCTTATCAAAACATTTTACCAACCGAAACTTGAAGGAGGTTTGGACTTGAGAAATACGAGTTCCATGAATACCGCCTTTATGATGAAGATAGGATGGGGTATTGTAAATGATCCCAGCAATCTCCGAGCTTGCTTGTTGCGAAGCAAACATGTAAAGGATCAGGAACTTTTTTTCTCATATTCAAGCTGAAGGCAAAGATTCTCCATTATGGAAAGCCATATGCAAAGTATGGCCTCAAATTTTGGAAGGATGGAAGGGTTGAGAAGATAGCCCACACTGCTCCAGCTTCCAGGGATCTGTGGAAACGATAGTCCATGCTCTGACGGATTGTCTAGTAGCCCAAAACACATGGCGGTGAGGATTGTCAAGTCCACAGCAAAGTGAGGAGTTCTAGTCTGACGGAACACGAAAACAATACGGCCAATAGAAGCAGATGTGAAAGCATGGTGGGATGGCTGAGTTGGATCAAGTGGCTCGCTATCAACACAGGTATGTGTTCTTCAGACCGGGCTGAGTTGTGGGTAGTGATTTCTGGGTTAGAACTCGCCTGGTCTCCTAGAAGAGTATGATTACGGTAGTTTTTTTCAAAATATTTATTGTACCGAATGGAATCTGGCCAACCGTTGGCAGAGCACCAGATCACAAAAAACACTGTCATTATTTTTTAATTTAATTTAAATTATTTTTTAATGTTTTTTCAAATTGTTTTAATGCCCTATAGGCCTATATTAAGAATAAATTTTTTTTTAAATCATTTAATATGTTTTTAAATAACACATAATTTTTTTTAAACAGGCCTAAATTTCATTTTCATTCAAAGAAAATATACAAAATTACAAATCAATAATAATAATAAAATAATCCCATGGGAAAGCCGGGCTTAATTAGGGGTGAACTGACTTATATTTGGGCTACTTACTCAATCTCTTCATGAGCCTTTTCAGCCGTACTAGAATGGCATCAACATACCAATATAATTTATTTATTTTTTCATTATCATTTCCACCTTAAAACAAAAACACTTAATTACACTAAAATAAAATGTTACACTTCTAAGGTCCACCCCGTAAGTTAAAAAGTTTCTAATATTACCCCATATTTTTTAAAATTCCATTGTTATTGCCTCTAGCGAAAAAACAGGCTACAATTTTTTTATTTTTTTATTTTCTATGATGCATTACAAAAATTAAAAGGATTTAAGATGAGGGAAATTTGAAAGAAAATGTGAATTTTTATGAGTTAGTGAGTGCTCAAAGCGTAAATTGAAACCTTTTATTTACTATAGGAGTAACATTGAAACGATTTAACCTACAAGGATATAATTGAGAACAATATAAATATATAGGGACTATATTAAAGTTTAGACATCACTCCATTGTACACAGGACGTTTTCTCTTCATTGGGAGGTTGGGATTGTAAGGATTCCTGGCTTTGAAGGCAACAACCAGTTCATCAAAGCACACAGCTTCATGCTCTTGAACTTCAATTCCAGTTTCTTTTTCTGAAGACAGAGAGAAGATACTTAATGCGTTTTGTCTTTCAACAATTTTGAGCACTCGTTTCTCAAATTAAGAACCGCCAAGGTAACAATTTGTTCTTCCTTTTCCGAGATGGGTTTTCCTTGTTTCGCTTTTATTCTCCATATATTGTCTCATTTAACTTGAAGTCAATGATCTTGATTGATTCTGAACATGAGTTTCTTTAAAGTTTATTTTTTTCCATGTATTTTCATTGCTGGTTATGTTTTTTTTTTTTTAACTTTTAAGCGAATATTTTGATGGATTTTGGACTTTTGTTTAAAGATCACCTCTTTTTCACACATGTGTGATCCTAAATGGTTTTCTTCCATTCAAATTTGATGCTGGAAGCGAACTGGTAGCTTCCAACGGAAATTTTTCACCTCGATATTAAATTTTGATGGTGGGTTCTTGTATGTTAGAGCTTGTTGGTCTAATAGGTCCTGAACATACTAGCTAGTACATTTTGTGGCCATTTTCACATATCTTAACAGGGTTTTGATGGATAAAGGTTAACTTAACGCACTGTTGTTTTTGCATAGATATATAGATAGGCTATGTCAAAAGGGTGTTGACTTTGGTTTGTGTATCTGAATAAGGGTTACTTGACTGGTTTTTGCAGTTTGGAATAGTAAGATGGCTAGACAGGCTAATACTCTTTTCCTTGAAGAATGGCTTAGGACCAGTAGTGGTAGCATCATCAACACTTCTGCAGACCAATCTTCTTTGCCGTCTGCCCGTGCCATCATTCAAGCATGGGCTGAGCTTAGAGACTGCCATCAACACCAATCATTTGAGCCCCATCACTTTCAGTCTTTGAAAATTCTTCTTGATGCTCGTGCATCCCTTCATGTCGCTGATCCCCAAGCGAAGCTTCTAGTTTCAATTTTATCCTCCACAAACCTTGTCATTTCTCATGAGGCATATCCTCTCCTTTTCCGGCTTCTCTATATCTGGGTCAGAAAGTCCTTTAGACCCTCTTCTGCACTCATTGATTTGGCTGTGGAGACACTGTCTCACCTTTTAGCTACTGGATTGGGTTCTAAGAAGAGCCCTGAGTTTTTCTCAGAGGGTGTACTGCTACTGGGTGCCTTTTCTTTTGTGCCTTCTGTATCAGAATCCTCTAAAACAGTCTGCTTGGAGTTACTCTGTAGGTTATTGGAGGATGAGTACAGAATGGTTAGTCAATTTGGTGGGCTCATTCCAGATGTTCTTGCAGGTATTGGGTATGCTTTATGTTCTTCTGTGATTGTTTTTTATGCTAGAACTTTGAATGCATTGCTGGGGATCTGGGGAAAGGAAGATGGGCCACCTGGTAGTGTTTCTCATGGGCTCATGATTTTACATTTGGTTGAATGGGCAATGTCTAGTTTCATCAAGTCACGTTCACAAGATAAATTGCAAATATTTGCTAAGGAGACTTTAGGCACTTCGAAGAAAGACCATGTTCCATTTGCTGTTGTCATGGCTGCTGCTGGTGTTCTGAGAGCATTGAATAGATCTGCACCAAGTAGTCAGGGATTGCAGATCCTTTCCAGCATAAGGATTTCTGCAGAAAATAGGATAGAGTCTGTGGCACAATGTTTCATTTCTAAAAGTAGAGACTTTGAAAATTCAGGTGGTGATTATGCAACCAGTCTTTTGCTTCAGTGCATTTCATTAGCTTTGGCTCGGAGTGGTTCAGTGTCTTCCCGGCCTGCTCTGCTTCTATCCCTTGCTTCAGCGTTATTAACCGAGATATTTCCTTTGCGGCGTCTATATGCAAGGATTCTTGAGTCAACAAATGGAAGTTCAGGAGGACTCGAGCCTGGCAAGATTAAAGAGCATCTAAGCAGTGTCACTTTCAGGGAAGCAGGGGCCATTAGCAGTGTTTTCTGCAATCAATACATTTCAGTGGACGATGAGAACAAGATGATAGTGGAAAATATGATATGGCGATTCTGCCAAGAACTCTACTCAGGGCATCATAAGGTGGCTTTCTTGCTACATGGGAAAGCAGACGAGTTGCTTGAAGATGTAGAGAAAATTGCTGAGTCTGCTTTCCTTATGGTCGTAGTGTTTGCATTGGCTGTTACAAAGCAGAAACTGAATTCAAAATTCTCAACTGAAAGTCAGATGGAGACATCTGTCTTGATACTAGTTTCATTCTCCTGTTTAGAATATTTCCGGCGCATGCGTTTGTCAGAATATATGGATACAATTCGAGGGGTTGTTGTCAGTGCACAGGAGAATGAGACTGCATGCATCTCATTTGTAGAGTCTATGCCCGCTTATGGTGATCTGACAAATCCTCAAGGTATGTGTTCTTTGAATTGTCATTTCAATCTTTTAACATGACGAATTAGGTCTCATAATGGTTTTACTCATTTCACTCATAAAATTGTTGCTAGTTCACAAGATTTGCAATGTTCTCTTAATGTCTTTATAGAATTCCAGCAGAAAGTGGATTACATATGGTTCAAGGATGAAGTGCAGACTGCCCGCATTTTGTTTTACCTGCGGGTTATTCCGACTTGCATTGAACGTTTACCTGGATCCGTTTTTAGCAGAGTTGTTGCTCCAACAATGTTCTTGTATCCTTCATTTAACAGCTAATTAGATTTATTAGGGAGATCGTTTATTATCTAGTGTGTTCCTTATTACAATTGTGATTGATTAGATATATGGGACATCCAAATGGAAAAGTAGCTCGAGCTTCACATTCTCTTTTTGCAGCATTCATATCCTCAGGGAAGGACTCTAATGAGAATGAAAGATCATTACTGAAGGAGCAACTTGTTTTCTTCTACATGCAGAGATCTTTAGCAGTATGTAAAGCTGTTAAACACCGAATAGGCTAAACATTAACATGATTTGCGTTGTTAAAGAAAATCAAGGCTCTAGCTTTTTCCTTTTGAATGAATGTAGGGATTTCCTGGTATCACTCCTTTTGAGGGTATGGCTTCTGGAGTTGCAGCCTTGGTTCGAAATCTTCCTGCAGGAAGTCCAGCCACATTTTATTGCATCCACAGTCTTGTTGAAAAAGCAAGCAAGCTTTGCACTGATATTGCCACTCAAAAGCCTGAAATGTGGAAGAACTGGGAAGGGGAGTCAGAGCCCTGTAAGAAAATCTTAGAATTGCTTTTACGGCTTATTTCCCTTGTTGATATACAAGTAAGTGGTGGTCTTTTCATTACACTTTCCATGTTCCTTTGTGTTCGATCTCCATTTGGAACATTTGTTAAATTAAGCAGTGTGCTCTGCTTTGCAGCCATGTTCTTCTGACCTTTGGGATTGATGATGTTATCATTTTCTTGGTTTCAGGTACTGCCAGACTTGATGAAGTTGTTGGCGAAGCTATTTGTTGAGTTACCAAAAGAAGGACAGAATGTGGTTCTAAATAAGTTATATGCACAGGTTGCTGAATCTGATGATGTTACACGCAAGCCATCATTAGTTTCATGGCTGCAGTCAGTATCGTACCTTTATCAATCAACTAGTGGAAGTGCACCGTCAAAAGGCACTGGGGGTGAAGGAAGTCTAGCTTCATCTCTTAGAGACCCATCAAACTGGGATGGAATAAACGCAAGACTGTGAACTATTGAGGTGCACATTTCATTCACCTTTTTTTTTTTTGTGGTGAAGGTTTTTGTAGTTTAATAATAAAGTCCAGCTAGTGCTGCATTGCTGAATTAGAATTTTGGATTGTTTTAAAGAATTAGAATTTTGGATTGTTTTAAAAATGCTAAGATGAAAACAAGGGAAGGGCTACTTTTACCAGTATTACTTCATACATATTTTCAGCCTACATTTATAATACATTACATTTTGCTTTTCCAGTTTCTGGCACTGCAGATTTTTGGATTCATATAACATCGTGTCAGATGCACAAGCGAAGGGCTTGTCAGGTTCTCTTGCTACCTGTCTGCCTGCTTGGGTTTACATGGTGTTCTGATCTGTTAGATTATGTTATAGGGTATCTTTCTTTCATCTGTAAACTGATGCAACCTTCAACACCATGTAATTAAATTAGTCTCCAGGCACATAATGCTTCCTGTCAAAAGCTCAAGAGTAGTCTTTGGAATAGTTGAGAAGCTAACAGTGTAGGGCTCATCTTGGAAGTGAATTTCAAAGAAGTCCCAAGGCGATTGCTGTGTTGCAGTTGGTGTCAAAATTTGTGGCATCACTTGATTGGTTGCAGTGAGACATCAGTTCGGGTAAAGGCATATGGGCAGAAAATGGCGGCGAAACAGCTGAGCACCAAATTGGTAGTTCTCGAGAGATGTTGGAGGTGGTGTACTTGTGTTAGATGCTGAATGCCGGAATTCGCGGTGGTGCTGGTCGTCGAAACTGTCCGTTGTCGCTGCTGGCCTTTTGGATGGCCAAGGTGCATCATACCTTTCCTATTTGGCCTGTTGAAAAAGCTTGGGAGGCATTTAATATACGGTCAAGAGCACCAAATCTGATGCATGCTTTGTATGCTAGGCTGGAAGAATATTAGTTTGACGTTTATCTCTTTCTCAATATAAAGTGCAGGATTTTTTGCCAGGTTATGGAATGGATCTAGTCATAACGATTTAGCGCTTGGTGATCATGATCTAAAAACAATCATGGCACATTATCGAAGTGCCGTTTGGCATTGCGATCCCACCGGTTTTTGGCCGAAATTTGAAAAAAAAAATTCATTTTAAATGAATATGTTTTGGTGTTTTTAGATCATTTTGATGTGCTGATTTCAAAAATATTTTTTAAAAAATAAAAAAAATCATTTTGATATATTTCGGCACGATAAGCACTTTAAAAAGCTACCGCAACTACACTCCCAAACAGGCTCGAAGTGTTAACTCATGGAGCTGCTTTTCTTCAAAGCTTGGTTTTGTTGTTGAAAATGGGGCGAGAAATGAACTCACAAACTTTCATGCTTAAAACATCAAAATGGCCCAGTTGCTACTTTTATAGTAGTTCGTCAAGATACCTTGTTTCACAAAGAATGGTGGCAAGAAAATGATTATAAGCTTTCTTGAAAAGGTATATAATATGCATATACTTTTTAAATTTTACAGAGGTGAATATGGAAAAAACTGGTTCCAATTCACAAACTAGTGCAATAAAACACAGGAAGATTCCATGTTCTGCCACAGTCATTACAAAAAGAATAGGAAAGAATCCTTGTAGTGACAACACCCTCCAAACAAGCCTTGAAAGATATTGAAAAAAAATATTCAAGTAATACACAAGGGACAATTCAATACCATTATCTTCAACAGCAAAGGGGACAGATTATCAGACCATTCTCGTTACAGTCCTGGCATATATTTGACAACCCATTTTCGGCAACCACCTTATGGCTGCCATTGCAATTGAAACAGAGAACAAACCTAACACCAGCACATCCTTCACATGGTGAACCAATGAATCTATCAATCGGGATCCCTTCAAAGAGCACTCCAAACCAGCCTTGCTCATGCAAACCCAAAACCTCCTCAGATCCTCCTACATATCTCCCCTTGATGAAAAGCCTTGGAGGGTTCACCTTGCCGTCCAAAATCCTCCACAACTCCTCCTTAAACTCCATGTGCATTGACACATCCCTTTCAAAAAAAAGTACCTGGAAGCTCTCTAAAAGAAAACGAATACTGTTACAATCCTCAAAAGTTTTTCTTATCCCTCTAAGTGTTGTTGTGTAGAGAATTACTGAGTCACTGCCTCCTGGTGGACACTTCACTGGGAAGCCTAATATAGGGTCACCTGTATCATCACTGTCTTTGATTCGACAAGCTTTTAATGGTGGCTCTTCTTCTTTGTCTTCCAGATTCCTCCCTGCTTCTCGGCTCTTTTCAGGATATTCTTGCTGGATTCTTGATTGTGTTTCTGCTTCCCTTATTCTTTCAAGATTCTCCCTGTCAATACTTTCGCTTTTCTCTTCTTCACTCACAGTCGTATGCTCTTTCACTGCCTTTTCAAATGCAGTCAATAAATTCGGGTTAAAAAGGCTACCAGAATTCAAATCCGGTCGCTGGAAAGATGAGATATCAATCTCTGACAAAGGGATTTGCCTAAATTGAGACCTTTTTGACTCCACCTTATCTTTAACGCCAAAAAGACCCGCTCTTGCCTTCACCACTGGCCTAACATTTTCCTTATCTTCATCAACCTCCATTTCCTCCCCCTCCTCTTCTTCAAGATCTCTCATAAGCTCATTTACATCAATAACATCAGGTTCTTGATCAGCAACAAAGCTACAATCTTTAACACTTTCTTTCTCCACTTCTTTGCGCACCATCAACTCTGGGGTTTCAGCCTCAGCTTGAGCTTTGAAACTAGGATTCTCTATCACCGTCTCAATTAACCCATCCGCTGCATTCACCTGGAGAACTCTAGTTTCCTTCAAGTACCCTATTGGCTTCATTGACTTCCACTTCTTCATCAACTTCCCTTTCATTATTCCTTTCATCTTTTCAGGCCCTCTAAATTTGGGTCTTCAAAATTTGGTGTGTAGAACAAAGCAGAGATATGTACAGGACGATTTGAAACAGAGTTAAGATGGTTTAGGTGGCAAGCTATGGCAGAGATTGAGACAAATTTCTCACCTTTTTGTTCTCTTTTACAAAGATAGAAGAGAGGGTATCAGCCTCAACGGCTATAAAGCTGTTTATGGCTTTAAAATCTAAAAAACAATTATGGGGAGAGAAGGGAGACCACGTGAGGTAGGATCAGAATTAGGGTATCAACAGCCTACCGTCATGAGGAAGTGATGCGAGCATCTCCTCCTGGTTATGGAGGTTTGGTGTGGTGGTGATTTTATGGGGGTAACGGTCATAATTAATGTTTGGGGGCCTTGCTGCTCTTTGGCCTTTACTTGAGTATATCCATGATGCTCTTTGTCTGCCTTTCCCACGTTTCCTTTTCAAAATGAAATTTCAAAAGTCTCTCCTACTTCTTGCAAAAAAAAATAAAAAAAAATCTTGCATTGTTTTCCCTTTTGTTTAGTGAAAAAAAGAATTCTTAAAGTAGTTTTATATATCAATCAAAATTAAAATTCTTAAGAAAAGATAGTTGTTTAACCATTTAGCCATTTAGGTCTTGTTTGACACTGCATTTTAAAAACACTTTAGAAAAAAATTAAATTTATTTTATTTTTTATTTTAAATTAAAAAAAAATAATATTTTTAAATTATTTTAATATGCTGATATCAAGAATAATTTTGAAAAAAAAAATATCACACTGATGATATTTTTCTAAACAAACAATAATTTCAACCACACTATCCAACACATCCTTAGTAAATCCCTTGATATTTTAAAAACCTTTCAGTAAATGAAAAGCTTTTCATATAAATATTTTTCTTACATATTTTGAGAATTATTCAACAATTTGAGGGAAAAAAATGAAGGAAAGTCAAAATATTCAACCATTTGTACGAGCCCATTTATGAAGGTGGACCTTTTCGAGCTTGCCATGTCCACCAAAAAAAAAGCCCATTTTTAAAATTTATTTTGAAATGATTTTGAGGGCATATATTTTATATCAACTTAATATATTTATAAGAAAACAATAAATTATATTAAATATTTTAATATAATGCCTTGCTTGTTAAAATAAAAAGGGAAACGGATGGAGTAAAATCGCAAAAAAAGAATAGAAGAAGTAATGGGTTCAATATATATCAGCTCGGCCCATGAAGTTATAAATTGAAAAACCTTAACCCTTATATATGCACGCTTCCTTCGCATCCATGGCATGCAGCCGCTCCTCGTTCTCATCTGTGCTCGCCTCTTCTTCTGATCATCTCTCTAAGACAGGTTTTGTTTTTCTGTTTTAAATATTTAGTTTCTTGTTTACGGATTTTTTGTAGTGATTGATTTGTTTGTTTCCTGAGAAAGTGAGATTGGAATCGGTTTAATTGATTATTGTACTGTTTTGAATGGTTAAAAAAGTGACTTGGATGTGTTTAAAAATGATTATAGTTTTGATGGTTGGAAACTTTTCAAGTTTCGTGTTCTGGTCTGTAATTTTGATGTTTAGTGCATGCTGGATGTCGTTTTTTGAATAATTGAGATATTTTGAAACTGGGTCAAGTTATTTTTCAAATAAAGTTATCATTGCTATTATGTTTATGAAAAAAACTGCTTTATGTAGTTGAAAACACTAGTAGCATTTAGATTCTTTACTTTGAATCTGGGTTTTCTATCGGGTTTTGTTTTTTTGTATTGAATATTTAGTTTCCTGGCATTGGGAATGCAAAACTATTGTGATATTCCTCTTGTTTACGGACTGTGTAGTGATTGATTTGTTTGTTTCCTGAGAAAGTGAGAGATTGGAATCGGTTTAATTGGTTATTTTACTGTTTTGAATGATTAAAAAAGTGAGTTTGGATTTGTTTGAAAATGATTATAGTTTTGATGGTCGGAAACTTTTCAAGTTTTGTGTTCTTATCTGTGATTTTGATCAAGAAGCGCTTCTTGTTTTATTATGTAATAACTGTTTAGAGTACAAGAATAATCAAGGGCTCTTTTGTTTTGTTTTTCACGTAGATTAAGTGTTCATAAAGGAGTGATGGCTACATGTTTGGATGGAAAAGCAAGTGAGAGCTACAGCTGTGCTGGTTTTCTTTTGTCAAATTTACCGGATGATGTGCTAGTTGAAATTCTTTGTCGAGTTACTGATCACAAGCATCTCACTAGACTTAAAAGCGTGTGCAAGTCTTGGAGCAATTTGATTACCGATGCTTGTGTTCCCAAAATCTCAGCGTCTTCACCTCCTCGTGGCTTTATCTACAATGTGAAGAAGGCCAGAAATGGCAAACCAAACAATATTGATTATTTCCCTTGCCCCATGACTCCGGGAGTCGCACCGGGACCCCATGAATTTGTCAAGTCCTATTCTTCGTTGTTGCCCTTTCAACCTACCCGGAATGATTTCCTTGACTGTTGCAACGGTTTGCTTCTGTTCGTTGAGGGTTGCACTCTGCAGTACTATGTATGCAATCCCATGACAAAACACTGCGTAGCGATTCCCAGAGGTTCTATGCTCGAGAACATAATATTTGCGTCCCTGGCTTTTGATCCTTCCAGATCACCTCACTACAGAGTCGTTTGCATTGAATTTTCAGAGTTTAACCCCCCTATGAGATTGCACGGGTTCTCATCCGAGACTGGTAATTGGAGCATGCACGAAACACCTTTTGGATATTCATTTAGGTGTACATTGGTCAAGCGTTGTATTTACGTGGATGGAACGTTGTACTGTATATCTACCTCAAAACAGCTTATATGTTTTGATCTTAACAGAGGAAATTCTCGTGCCATTAGGCTTCTGCAGTGGAAGAGACTTGATCCTGATGGCTTTGGGTGCGCTGGGCCGTCAAGGGGCCGTTTATGTTATTCTGATCTTATCGGCACTACGTTATACATTTGGTTCCTTGAGGATCATTACAAGAACGACAGATGGACTCTGATTTACAGAATCAGTGTCGATTATTTGGGAAAACACCAGCATCAGCTGGACAGGATTACTATTAGCAGGTATGGTAAAATTTCGCTTTGCATCCAACTTCGGATGTTATTTTCTGCGGGACTCCGCGTGTTATGCTCAGTTATCATCTTCAAGACAAGAGGTTTAAACTGATTTATAGAGCAAGGGAAGACAGGCAAATACTTTTGGGGCAGCTCTTGATCTTTCCATACACCCCATGCCTGGTGAATTTGAAACATTTCGGCTAGATGGATTGCAGTTTGAGCCAGCTTTAAGTAGCTAGACGTCTTTTATCTCACTAGATGATATTATCCTCTAACCTGGTGCTCTTTGTTTTCCTTTTATACCATTTATGCTATTGATGGATTATCTTGTGTGGACTTCGATACAATTCTAGGAGTACAAATTTTTGTGATTCAGTTATTTTGTGTGTGTTTGGAGGGGCAGGGTCTATAAGTTTGGTTCTTAGTCCGTAGATTCATACAAGCAACAAGCAATCTTACCATCTATTATAAAAAAAAAAAATGTAGTGTAATCCCATCCCTTTTTAATGTTTTTCTCTAACAATCTGAGAAAGATAGGCCATATATATGTAGTGTGGTGCAGGCCAAGTTTGCTGCCATTCCTACATGTTATTACAGTGTTGTAGGGCTAGTTTGGCTTTAACAAGTATCTATCTGCCGTCTCCAAAAGGCGTGATGACAAATAGCTGGAAAATATAAGTTTGAAAGTTGTAGATCATAGCTATTGATTCTCACCAAAAAATAATGAAAGATTAGGGAGTGGATTGCAATTATGGATTCCGCTTCATGGGTTTTATGTAAAAAGGAAACGGATGAAGTAAAATCGCAAAAAAAAGTAGAAGTAATGGGTTTAACATATATCAGCCCGACCCATGAAGCTATAAATTGAAAATAAATCAGTGAGGAGAAAACCCTTAACCCTTAAATATGCACGCTTCCTTCTCATCCACGCCATCAAGCAGCCGCTCTTCGTTCTCACCTGTGATATCTTCAAGGTAACACTCACTCTCTTCTCTTCTGCTTCATGTCTCTAAGACAGGTTTTGTTTTTATGTTTTGAATATTTAGTTTCTTGGCAATGGAAATGCAAAACTATTGTGATCTTGCTCTTGTTTACGGATTTTGTGTAGTGGTTGATTTGTTTGTTTCCTGAGAAAGTGAGATTGGAATCGGTTTAATTGATTATTTTACTGTTTGGAATGATTGAAAAAGTTACCTTAGATTTGTTTGAAAATGATTATAGTTTTGATGGTTGGAAACTTTTCAAGTTTTATGTTGTGGTCTGTAATTTTGATGTTTAGTGCACGCTGGTTGTCGTTTTTTTGAATAATTGAGATATTTTGAAACTGAGTCAAGTTATTTTGCAAATAAAGTTATCATTGCAATTATGTTTATAAAAAAAATTGTTTTATTTAATTGAAAACACCAGTAGCATTTAGATTCTTATTTTGAATCTGAGTTTTCTAATGTGATTGAAAAAAACTCAAGTAATTCATTGTTTTTTTTTAATAAAATTAAAATTGATGCGAACCTATTAACCCAAACCTTACTAGAAAGTCCCATGTAGAAAATCCATGGAGATGGGTCGGTGGCATACAAAACAGTTCTGATTATGTATTTCTACTACCGTTTCTGTAATTAATTATTCTGTGAGTTGTCAGTCTGTAAACCCTAGTTGTACACAATACTTATTTAAATAAGTTAGTTACTATTCCTATGTATCTCCTTCTTATCTCAAAAGTTATGATTTTTGCTAAGAAGACTTGTTGTAGTGTGCTGCTCTATAAAATGACATGTGAAAATAAAATAAAGGAAAGCTTCGTTTGAATGCAGTGACCATCGTCATTGACTTCATTCCCTCTGTTGCACCTACATAAGACAAAATAAGTAAGAGGCTGTAAATTAATCAATTACCATTACCAATGACTACAAAAATGCATTTTCTCTGTTTCCAGTTGATCACTTAGACTCAACATTCATATAGTTAGGTTTTTGTGGATAAGGATCGTGCTCCAACTCCCATTGGCTTTGCTCATGTTCATTAGAACAATGAATTGTCGTTGATTAATGTATAGTCATGATTTGTGTGTGAAATCAAGAAACGTGTTTTTCAAATTTTAATAAGAA
This sequence comes from Salix arbutifolia, assembly GCA_025169955.1. Classification (NCBI taxonomy): domain Eukaryota; kingdom Viridiplantae; phylum Streptophyta; class Magnoliopsida; order Malpighiales; family Salicaceae; genus Salix; species Salix arbutifolia. The sequence goes on from CM045909.1 coordinate 834,134, forward strand.
ACAAAAACTAAGCAATCAGCAAAATCTGTTTGCGTTTAGAGCCTAATAGTGGTTTCTAGTTTACTTATTTCCATAACTGATGTTGCTTCTTGTATAATTTGATCAATAAATATGCTACTTTGAGTTTGCCGAATAATATTAGCATTGTTATCCCGTATTTTCTTGATTACCTTCTGTTTTCTTGTCCTGATATGTGTATTACTATGTTTAGATTGTGTTATTCTACATCCTCATGGTTATGTTCTATTTTCTTGATGTTTAGATTGTGTTACTCTTAATCCTCATGGTTATGTTTTCGTGATATTTAGATTGTATACTCTACATACTCATGGTTAGCTTCAGTTCTCTTGATGTTTAGCAGACAAGTCATTAGTATACTTGTATTAATTAGCAGAAAAAACATTAGGCTTGATACTTATCAAGGCTAAAATTCTTAAGTGAAGTGCCTTCATCTTTAGAATTCTTTTTGTGCCTTTACTGGTATTTATACTAATATTTTGTCCATTGGTTCATCTTTCTTTGCCTTTGTTGGTATTTATATTGATGGTTTTGTCCAGTGTTTTATCTTTTACAATAGAATGTACTGGATTTGATCAAGAGTTTTGTGAAATTAAACACATTAGTTGATATTTTTTTTCATCATTATTTTCAATAATACTGTCTTTAATCAAATTTATAGGGTCTAGTTCATTAAATATTTCAGGATATGGGATGTATGGAACGGTTTTTTCATGCAGGCATAAGTTGGATGGACAAGTGTATGCTATAAAGATCATAGAATTTAATAAAGATCATGATTAAGAGAAAGTGTTAAGAGAAGTGAAAACGTTGGCCAAATGCAACCACATAGGTGTGGTAAAGTATTTCACTGCGCGAGTCGAATGGAGGATGGCACGATCTTCTGATGAAGATGAAGGTTATGATGGTGGTGGGGGGTGATGATGCTCCTCCCAAGGTTCCAAATGCTATGCTTTTGATTACTTATTGACAACAATACTCCATTTGTATGAAAAACATAGCGTTCGAATCTTTGGGAGGAGCATCATCATAACTTTCATCTATATCAGAATCATAAAATCGCATCATCCTCCATTCTATCCACGCAGTGAAATAACTTACCACATTTATATGGTTGCATTTAGCTAATGCTTTAATTTCTCTTAATACTTTTGTCTTGATCATCATCTTTATTAAATTTTATGATTTTTACCGCATACACTTATCCATCCAATTTATGTCTGCATGAAAAAACTGTTCCATACGCTATATTGATCACATAGATGTAACATTGTTGTCATAAAATTTAATAAAATTCATGTAGACATAAATTGGATGGACAAAGTATTAAAAGAAGTGAATGAATTATGCACAACATAAATGTGGTAAGATAGTTAACTGCGTGGATAGAATAGAAGATGGTGATATAGATGAAGGTTATGATAGAGCTTCTCCTAAAAATCTAGATGCTATATTGATCACATAGATGTAGCATTATTGTTAGTAAGTAAATTTTTAATAGTAAAACTGTTAAGTGTGTTTTAGAATAATGGTTGTTTATTCTTTCAAGCTTACTCTTCCGAATGAATCTTGACTGTTTTCTAGAGCAATCAATCATATCTAAAGGTGACGCTCTGAAGTACTTTCGAGGGATGGTGAGAGGTTTGGATCATATACATGGAAAGAAAATAATCCATAGGGATCTGTCAATGAAAAACATCTTTATTGACGCTAACAACGTGATCAAGGTTGCTGACTTCGGCTTCCTTTTCAAGCTAATAAAATTTTAGGTTTACTTTCATTTTTACAAAAAAAGAGCTCATGTTTGCAGTCTGACTATTGGACAATTTTGTTATTGCTATTAAATCTGGAAGTTCCAAAACAAAGGCATATCTAGCTTTTAAAGCGGAATAGAGGCTCCTATCGACGAAAAAATGGACATATATAGTCTTGATATCTTGTTATTGAAGTTGCTCGGGAGTTTCACCACGATGTCTGCACAGGCCCATGCCATTATCAATCTACGAGAAATGAGAGTGTTGTCTCGGAGCGTATCCACACACGAAGATTACATATTATAGTTATAGACAATGTCTTAATGTTTAGATTGTGTTACAATGCCAAAACATTAATGTTGATTGGCCAAATGAGAATGAAGATATATGAAGTATCAGATGTCTTAATGTTTTAATTTTAATGGCATGGGCCCGTTCAAACATCGTGGTGAAGCTCCCGAGCAACTCCAATAACAGGATGCCAAGGCTATAGATGTCAATCTTTTCATCAATGGGAGCCCCCGTTTCTGCTTCAGGAGCAAGATAAGCTTTTGTTCCGGAACTTCCAAATTTTATAGCAGTAGCAGAATTGTCCAATAGTCTAGCTGCAAATATGAGGGTTTTTTATTAAAAAAAAAGTAAAACTAAAAGTAAACTTAAAAATTTATTAGCTTGCAAAGGAAGCCGAAGTCAGCCACCTTGATCACGTTGCTAGCGTCAATAAAAATATTTTTTCTTGATAGATCCCCATGGATAATTTTCTTTCCAGGTATGTGATCCAGACCTCTCACCATCTCCCGAAAGTACTTCAGAGCTTCACCCTTAGATATGGTCGATTGCTCCAGTAGATGGTCAAGATTCCTATGGAAGAGTAAGCTTGAAAATATAAACAACCACTATTCTAAAACAAACTTAGCAATTTTACTATGAAAAATATACTTACTGACAACAATGCTCTATCTGTATGAAAAACATAGAGTCTAGATCTTTGAGAGGAGCATCGTCATCCGTACTTACATCATAACTCCCATCTTTGTCATCAGAATCGTAAAATTGCACCATCCTCCACTCTATCCATGCGGTAAAATATCTTACCACATTTTTGTGATTGCATTTAGCTAATGCTTTTACTTCTCTTAACACTTTATTTTGATCGTCATCTTTATTAAATTTTATTATTTTTACTGCATATACTTGTCTGTCCAATTTATGTTTGCATGAAAAAATTGTTCCATACGCCCCTTCTCCTGAAATATTTAATGAAATAGACCCTGTGAAGTTTAATTATAGACAAAGTACTATTGAAAATAGAGGTGAAAAAAATACTGACCAATGTTTTTGATTTCACAAAATTCTTGATGGAATCTAGTATCTTCCATATTAAAGGATACTGCATGAAACAATGGACAAAAACACAAGTATAAATATCAGCAAAGGCAGAGAAAGAATTTTAAAGATGAGATAGCGGACAAAAACATGAGTATAAATATCAGAGAAAGATAAAGGCACTTCATTTAAGGATTTTAGCCTAGACTGATATCAAGCTTAATGACTTTTCTGCTAATTCATACAAGGATACTAAAGACTTGGTCTGGTGATTAATACAGGAATAATCCTCTTATCAGGACAAGAAAACAAAAGCTAGCCATGAGGATGTAGAATAACACAATCTAAATATCAAGAAAACAACGGCTAACCACGAGGATACAAAGTAACACAATCTAAACATCAAGAAAACAGTACCTAACCACGATGTTGTAAAACAACACAATCTAAACAACACAATCAGGACAAGAAAACAGAAGATAATCAAGAGGATGCCGAATAACAATGCTAATATTGTTCGGCAAACCCAAGGAGCATATGTATTGATCAATTATGCTAGAAGCAGCACCAGTTATGAAAAGAAGTCGATGAGAAACCACCATTAGGCTCTAAATGCAATCAAATTCTATTAATTGCTTAGTCTGATTAGAGTTTGGAAAGCATGTTTCATGATTTCATATACAAACCATGGCTCAATGAATGTATACATTAATATAATACAATTCATTGTTGGAATGAATATAAGCAAAGTTATGAGTGTTGGATCATGATCCTTGTCCATAAAATCTGAGTGTTGAGTTCAGATTAACAGTTGAAAACAGTGAAAATGTTGTTTCATGGTCATTGCTAATTGGAAATTGGTAATGATAATTAACTGATTGATTTTGCAGCCGCTACTTATTTTTTCTTGTCCAGATGTCAAGGCAACAGAGGAAATGGGAAGTCAGTGACGGATCACTGCATTAATCAAAGCGTTGCTTCCTTTTCTTTTTCAAATTTCTTATTCGCAGGTAACAGCATTCGTTGTCACAGGTCTTCTCCTCTACCTATCTTCAAATAAAGGCAGGCAATCCCTCCCTCTCCAAATAAAATCGGGTATTTTATTTTCCCCATAATTAAATAAAGTGTCAGTAGAGAGAGAGACTAACCTGTAGTGCTCTCCCACGTGGCTTTGTCTCCGGATAGGGAGGTCTGTGGGGTAGCATACCTATTTATAACCAATAATGACCTGGCAGTTGATTGTTTCTCCCGATGTGGGATTGTTTTACCATGCAAGGGGCACTGAGGCAAGTTGTTCAGTGGCATACTTTGCAGTCACACGGACAGAGTAATCCTGGTCGGAAACTTTTCACGTTGTGTGTTTTTGTCTGTGATTTTGATCAAGTAGTGCTTCTTGTTTTATTATGTAATAACTGTTTAGAGTACAAGAATAATCAAGGGCTCTTTTGTTTTGTTTTTCACGTAGATTAAGTGTGCGTAAAGGAGTGATGGCTACCTGTTCGGATGGAAAAGCAAGTTAGAGCTGCAGCTGTGCTGGTTTTCTCTTGTCAAATTTACCGGATGATGTGCTAGTTGAAATCCTTTGTCGAGTTACTGATCACAAGCATCTCACTAGACTTAAAAGCGTGTGCAAGTCTTGGAGCAATTTGATTATCGATGCTTGTGTTCCTAAAATCTCAGCGTCTTCGCCTCTTCATGGCTTTATCTACGATGTGAAGAAGGCCAGAAATGGCAAACCAAACAATATTGATTATTTTCCTTGCCCCATGACTCCAGGAGTCGCACCGGGACCCCATGAATTTGTCAAGTCCTATTCTTCACTGTTGCCCTTTCAACCTACCCGGAATGATTTCCTTGATTGTTGCAACAGTTTGCTTCTGTTCGTTGAGATTGAGGGTTGCACTCTGCAGTACTATGTATGCAATCCCATGACAAAACACTGCGTAGCGATTCCCAGAGGTTCTATGCTCGAGAACATAATATTTGCGTTCCTGGCTTTTGATCCTTCCAGATCACCTCACTACAGAGTCGTTTGCATTGAATTTTCAGAGTTTAACCCCCCTATGAGATTGCACGTGTTCTCATCCGAGACTGGCAATTGGAGCATGCACGAAACACCTTTTGGATATTCATTTAGGTGTACATTGGTCAAGCATTTTATTTACGTGGATGGAACGTTGTACTGTATATCTACCTCAAAACAGCTTATATGTTTTGATCTTAACAGAGGAAATTCTCGTGCCATTAGGCTTCCGCAGTGGAAGAGACTTGATCCTGATGGCTTTGGGTGCGCTAGGCTGTCAAGGGGCCGTTTATGTTATTCTGATCTTATCGGCACTACGTTTTACATTTGGTTCCTTGAGGATCATTGCAAGAACGACAGATGGACTCTGATTTATAGAATCAGTGTTGATTATTTGGGAAAACACCAGCATCAGCTGGACAGGATTACTATTAGCATGTTTGGTAAAATTTCGCTTTGCATCCAACTTCGGATGTTATTTTCTTCGGGACTCCGCGTGTTATGCTCAGTTATCATCTTCAAGACAAGAGGTTTAAACTGATTTATAGAGCAAGGGAAGACAGGCAAATACTTTTGGGGCAGCTCTTGGTCTTTCCATACACCCCATGCCTGGTGAATTTGAAACATTTCGGCTAGATGGATTGCAGTTTAAGCCAGCTTTAAGTAGCCAGCCGTCTTTTATCTCACTAGATGATATTATCCTCTAACCTGGTGCTCTTTGTTTTCCTTTTATACCATTTAAGCTATTGATGGATTATCTTGTGTGGACTTCGATACAATCAATTCTAGCAGTACAAGTTTTTGTGATTCTGTTAGTTTGTGTGTGTTTGGAGAGGCAGGGTGTTGTAAGTGTGGTTCTTAGTCCCGTAGATTCATACAAGCAATCTTACCACATTAAAAAGACTTTCTATAAACAACTTTGTTTACCAGATTATAGGATTCTTCACGCAGTCAATCAGTCTAAATGTATATATCACACGACTAGGGATATGCCATGTCTCTTCCTCCTACAAAGATCGAATCGACCAAATGTATATTACAAATGTACTGTCCTAATCAGAAACACGCAGTCAGCCTGTCTTCCTCATTTGAACTCCCTATTGGAATCCAACCCTTGAAAATGTATCATGATATTGCAAATAAAATTCATGCTAAGTTAGAGGCGGAATCGAGAGCCAATCAAAATACACAAGCCAATCTTCTAAATACCTCACAAACCTACTTGCCAGTATCTCCCACCTCTAGCACGTCATCATCTTCCATATCTGGCACGTCAGCATCTCCTTCCTGGGGGGGTCATCATCTGCTGCCCGGGGTTCGTCTTCAGTCCTTATTGGGACTTTGTCATCATCCTCTGCCTCTAAAGATGAAACATCAGCACATATTAGCCATGTGAGAATCTCTCTAGTCGATGGCCTCTCTCCAGGAGACAATGCCACCAGCTGCAAGATGTAATCTTCGTATCCACGTACGCTCTCGGGCAACACTCTCATTTTTCATAGATTGGTAATGGCATGGGCCCGTTCAAATATCGTGGTGAAGCTCCCGAGCAACTCTAATAACAGGATGCCAAGGCTATAGATGTCTATCTTTTCATCGATGGGAGCCCCCGTTTCTGCTTCAGGAGCAAGATAAGCTTTTGTTCCGGAACTTCCAGATTTTATAGCAGTAGCAGAATTGTCCAATAGTCTAGCTGCAAATATGAGGGTTTTTTTTATAAAAAAAAAAGTAAAACTGAAAATAAACTTAAAAATTTATTAGCTTGCAAAGGAAACCTATACCTAAGTCGAAGTCAGCCACCTTGATCACGTTGCTAGCGTCAATAAAAATGTTTTTTCTTGATAGATCCCCATGGATAATTTTCTTTCCATGTATGTGATCGAGGCCTCTCACCATCTTCCGAAAGTACTTCAGAGCTTCACCCATAGATATGGTCGATTGCTCCAGTAGATGGTCAAGATTCCTATGGAAAAGTAAGCTTGAAAATATAAACAACCACTATTCTAAAACAAACTTAGCAATTTTACTATCAAAAATATACTTACTGACAATAATGCTCCATCTGTATGAAAAGCATAGAGTCTGGATCTTTGAGAGGAGCATCGTCATCTGTACTTACATCATAACTCTCATCTTTGTCATCAGAATCGTAAAATTGCACCATCCTCCACTCTATCCATGCGGTAAAATATCTTACCATATTTTTGTGATTGCATTTAGCTAATGCTTTTACTTCTCTTAACACTTTATTTTGATCATCATCTTTATTAAATTTTATTATTTTTACTGCATATACTTGTCTGTCCAATTTATGTTTGCATGAAAAAACTGTTCCATACACCCCTTCTCCTGAAATATTTAATGAAATAGGCCCTGTGAAGTTTAATTATAGACAAAGTACTATTGAAAATAAAGGTGAAAAAAATACTGACCAATATGTTTGATTTCACAAAACTCTTGATGGAATCTAGTATCTTCCATATTAAAGGATACTGCATGAAACAATGGACAAAAATACAAGTATAAATATCAGCAAAGGCAAAGAAAGAATTTTAAAGATGAGATAACAGACAAAAACATGAGTATAAATATCACAGAAATAAAGGCACTTCATTTAAGGATTTTAGCCTAGACTGATATCAAGCCTAATGACTTTTCTGCTAATTCATACAAGGATACTAAAGACTTGGTCTGGTGATTAATACAGGAATAATCCTCTTATCAGGACAAGAAAACAAAAGCTAGCCATGAGGATGTAGAATAACACAATCTAAATATCAAGAAAACAACGGCTAACCACGAGGATACAAAGTAACACAATCTAAACATCAAGAAAACAGTACCTAACCACGATGTTGTAAAACAACACAATCTAAACAACACAATCAGGACAAGAAAACAGAAGATAATCAAGAGGATGTCGAATAACAATGCTAATATTGTTCGGCAAACCCAAGGAGCATATGTAATGATCAATTATGCTAGAAGCAGCACCAATTATGAAAAGAAGTAGATGAGAAACCACCATTAGGCTCTAAATGCAATCGAATTCTATTAATTGCTTAGTCTGATTAGAGTTTGGAAAGCATGTTTCATGATTTCATATACAAACCATGGCTCAATGACTGTATACATTAATCTAATACAATTCATTGTTGGAATGAATATAAGCAAAGTTATGAGAGTTGGATCACGATCCTTGTCCTTAAAATCTGAGTGTTGAGTTCAGATTAACAGCTGAAAACAGTGAAAATGTTGTTTCATGGTCATTGCTAATTGGAAATTGGTAATGATAATTAACTGATTGATTTTGCAGCCGCTACTTATTTTTTCTTGTCCAGATGTCAAGGCAACAGAGGAAATGGGAAGTCAGTGACGGATCACTGCATTAATCAAAGCTTTGCTTCCTTTTTTTTCAAATTTTTTTTTTGCAGGTAGCAGCATTCGCTGTCACAGGTCTTCTCCTCTACCTATCTTCAAATAAAGGCAGGCATTCCCTCCCTCTTCAAATAAAACCGGGTATTTTATTTTCCCCATAATTAAATAAAGTGTCAGTAGAGAGAGAGAGACTAACCTGTAGTGCTCTCCCACGTGGCTTTGTCTCCGGATAGGGAGGTCTGTGGGGTAGCAGATCTATTTATAGCCCATAATGACCTGGCAGTTGATTGTTTCTCCCGATGTGGGATTGTTTTACCATGCAAGGGGCACTGAGGCAAGCTGTTCAGTGGCATACTTACACGGACAGAGTAATCCAGAGCAAGAAATTTAATGGCCGTTTAGCATTATGGTGCGTTGTGGTTTATGTATTTGAAAATAGTCTCGGATATATGAATCAGACTTTGTAATTTTCTAGTATTTTTATATTATAAAAACATAATTAACAATAAGCTAAATAATGTGGGAAAACTTTGTTGCTCTCCACTCATTTAACTGTGGATTGCAACAGTGCTTTCCCCTTCTTTTTTTGGTTCGTTTCTTGCCTCTTTTTTTTTGTTTTTTTGTTACATACTTTTTTCTAATTATTTTGTTTTTGTTTTTTTTTCCATAAAATGGGTATACTTTTTTTTTGTTCTTTTTGGACTTATATATATTATTTATTTATTTATTTATTTATTCATTATAATCAGGATGTTTGAGCTAACTTAAATGCACCGCGATTAATCCTTGGATCCAATTTTTTTATAAATTTTTTATTATATTTTTAAGGCTTTGTTGCCACTCTTTTTTTTTTTGCTTTTTTTGTTTTTTTATAAAAAAATTTTTTACTTTTCTTGCTCTTTTTTGTTTTTTTATTACATTTTTTTTAATTATTTTCTTTTCATTTTTTCCATGAAATATTTTTTTCTGGTTATATTTTTTTATTTTGTTCTTTTTTGACTTTGATATATATATATGTGTGTGTGTGTGGTTTCTGAGTTAACTTAAGCGTATCATAATTAATCTATGAATCCAATTTTTTTTGATATCAGGGTGTTTAGAGTTTAGACCAGCTTATGTGTACCGCGACTGATCCTCGGACCCATTTTTTTTTTGCTAAAGTGTTTTCTTATACTTTTATTTTGTTCACTTATATATTTTTATAACCGGGGACTACGGGTCAGCTTAAGTACACCACGACTAATTCCTGAACCGAATTTGTTTTTAAAATAATATGGATTGCTACAGTGCTTTTACACTTATATTTTTTTTTTGATCTTTAACTTTTTTTTTATATATAACCATGATCTCTGGTCAACTTAAGCTCTCTGTTTTTTTTACTTATATATTTTTTTATAACTAGAATCTATGTGTCACTTTAAGCGCATCATGACTAATCTCTGGACCAAATTTGTTTTTGATAACCGGGGTGTCCAGGCCAGCTTGCGCGCACTACGACTAATTATTATTATTTTTTTTTCCTTATATTTTTTTGTTCACTTATACATTTTTCCCCTTATCTATGGACCAATTTGTGTTTTTAATAATTGGGATCTCTAGGTCAACTTAAGCACACCACGACTAATTCCCAAACCAAATTTATTTTTTAAAACAATATGGATTGTAAATGGTGTGGGGAAATCACTATAAACAATATGGATTGTAAATGGTGTGGGGAAATCACTATAGCTCTCCACACATAGCATTGTGGATTCCAAGTCTCTCATACTTCTTGCAAAAAAAAAAAAAAAACTAGAAGAAGAGGTAAAGTTAATATTTGACATTGCATTTCAAACATAATTTTGAAAAAAAATAATTTTTTTATTTTTTATTTTTTATTTTAAATTTAAAAAATAATATTTTTAGATTATTTTTATATGTTAATGTCATAAACAGTTTTCTGAATAATATATATATATATATATATATATATATATTATTTTGATGCATTTCTGAATAAAAAATATTTTCAAAAACAACATTAATTATACTCCCACACATGCACGAAGAAAAGAGTGGTAACAAATCGTTAGTTAAAAAAAAACTTAAAATCTTGCATTTTTTTCTTTTGTTTAGTGAAAAAAAATCTTAAACTATTTTATATATCAATCAAAATTAAAATTCTCAAGAAAAGATAGTATAGTTGTTTAACCACTTAGTGTTTGTTTGGCGTTGTGGTTTAGATTGTTTTAAAAATATATTTTTTCAGAAATGCATCAAAATATTTTTTTATTTTTTAAAAATTATTTTTGACTAGCACATGAAAATGATCTAAAAATATTAAAAAAATTTAATTTTAAATAAAAAATATCATTTTTAAAAAAATATTTTTAAAATAAAGTGTCAAACAATATATTAATCAATCCCTTAATATTTTAAAAACCTTTTAGTAAATGAAAAGCTTTTCGTTTAAATATTTTGAGAATAATTTTTCAGTAAAATTTGTGTTTTTAAGCCCGCCAAAACTTTTCTCAAAGAGAAGAAAAAATGATGGAAAGTCAAAATATTCAACAATTTGTACGAGCCCATTTATGAAGGTGGACCTTTTCGAGCTTGCAATTTCCACACACAAAAAAAAAAAAAAACCTTCAAGAGACTCCTTTAAACAATACATATACACTGTCGATGTGATGATAAATTTTGTAAACCGATTGGATTTTATATTTTGTAAAACAATAAATAAATATTAAAATTTATTTTGAAATGTTTTGAGGACATATCTTTTGTATCAAATTAATATATTTATAAGAAAACAATAAACTATATTAAAATTATTAATTGAGATAAGAAAATACTTGTCAAAGTTTGGTGAGATTATGACCCACTAATGCCTTGCTAGGGCCAAAAAAATATAATTCTATGTTTTATAGATGCGTCTATTGTTGTTAATTTCATGATTTGTGTAAATAAAACTTATGGTAGAGGGTAGAAAATTTATATAATTGGATTAATTGAGGATTTTATTTCTCTATATTTCTTGATTTACTACAATTATTCACAGCATCCGATAAAAAAGCTACTAATTCCATAAAAAATTTGAGTTCTTTATTTTATTATATAGATTATATTTTAAAAGATCTAGCTATAAAATAATTTGAATATCTGTTTAAGCCAATGCATTTTATTTCTTTCCCGGTCTAGCAATGAGTGGCTCATATATTTGTAAATAAAATTGTTTATTTATTTAGGTTATTCAAGTTTTTTAAGATTCTTAACACGTCTGATTTTTTCATAAATTATATTTCAAAATGACTTAAATTTTCCAATTTTCAAAAAAAGCTTACACAAAATATTTAAAAAAAAAAACAAATTGAATAATTGAGATACTTTTAAACTAAGTAAAGTTATTTTGCAAATAAAGTTATCATTGCTATCATGTTTATTAAAAAAATACTGTTTCATGTAGTTGAAAACACCAATAGCACTATGACCACATTTTAGGTCTTATTAATCTCTATATTAACTATAAAATAAATCCCGTGACTCTTTTATTGTGCATTTCTTCACTGTTCATCTAGACACAGTTCACTATTTATTACTACAGTTAAATTATTATTTTGCCCCTGAGACCGGGGTTATTTTAGAATTTTTCATGGAACATGGATGATATTTCTATATTTATTGCACAGTAAAACAACACAATTAGCCCCCCTAAACAACAAAAACAGACACCTGAAACGGGGGTATTTCTGAATTTTCACTTCCGATTTTTTGGTAGATATCGCTGGTTACAGAGGTGTGTGGGTAATTAACTAATTTTTTAATATTTCTTTATCTGGAAGACTATAGGAGCATGGTACAGATGTGCCGACAGTGTTCCGCCCGCATGCGTTCTTCAGGCGACGCATGCAATGTTGCACGACAGTGAAAACAAGTCTTCCACCGTCTCATAATATGCGCCACCATGTGCTTTCTCTCTAGGCACAGCGCATGGCCTATGAATCAGATTTCAGAATCTCCAGGGGACAGGTTTATCCCCCCATGCCCGTTTCTCTCTCCTCCGCAGGAAGTACAGGGCGGTCCTTGACATTTGTGTTAGTTTCATTTCGGTCCCTGATCTTTTGATTTTGTTTTTCTTACTAATTTTTTAATAGAATTTTTTATTATTTTCAATTATGCCCTTCAATTTAAATTGATTATATATGCTATGTTTCATTTTAGTCCTTATTCTTTTGATTTTTTGTTTATTTTTGGTTCCTTTTATTAATTGTGGTATGCAAGTATTAATTTCTTCTAATTTGGTACTCTAATTGAAATTGGTCATATATGTCACTTTTCATTTTGGTCCTTATTCTTTTAATTGTTTCAATAATTGTTTTTTAAAATACCTTTATTATTTTTGGTCCCAAAATTTTGATTTGTTTCTTTTTTGATCTTCAATTGAAATTAATTATATATTTTGTTTTTTTATTTTGGCACTTGTTCTTTTAATTTTTTATTTGGTATTAATTTCTTTGTTTTTTTTGTTCTTCTTGGACATTGTTTATTTTTCATCCATATTTATGTATTTAATTTTTTAGTTCTTGTTTATAATTTTTGCTATTTGTTTTTTAGGGTTTTATTTTTATTCAGTTCCATTACGAAATTTTGCTTTATGTTGGTTATACTGCATTTTGTTTTTAGAAATCTTTTTATTGTTTTTCGGTACCAAGATTTTGATTTTTTGCATTTTGTTATTCAATTGGAATTGATTATATATATTGTTTTTTTATTTATTTTGACACTTATTCTTTTAATTTTTTTATTTAGTATTGATTCCTTTGTTTTTTTCGGTCATTCTTAACAATGTTTATTTTTTGTCTGTATTTATCCATTTATACTTCTAGTTTTTGTTTTTAATTTTTATCATTTATTTTTTATTAGGGTTTTAATTTTATTCAGTTCAGTTATGAAATTTTAATTTATGTTGGTGATCATTTTAAAATTAATATTTCTCATTTTTTCCCTCTGTTCTTTTTTTGGTGTTTTTTTTTGTTGTTTTTATCGGTTTTTCGGATCATATGATTTTATTATATGTGCAATGATAATAATAATTTTAGTGATTATTTTTTGTAAAAATATTTTGTATTTGTTTTTTAATTTAATGATTTTAACTATTTTGGAAGTAATGTTGATAATAATTTTAACTGCTATAGTAATTTCAATAATTCAGATATCCAAGTCTTTTTGCTTTTTTAATGATAATAATAATTTTATACTGGTTATTTCGTTGAAACCTACTGAACGGATAAATTTATATCTATTTAAAATTCATATATTTTAAAGAAAACTTGCACTTTACAAGATTTTTGTACAGATTTATTATTTTGTCCAAATTTATATTATAAAAAAATCTTACATGATTAATATTTTTTACGTTGAAAAAAATATGATCCCGCCGGCGACGAGGCGCGGGGGCATTGGCTAGTGTGTGTGTGTGTACACTAGCCACTTATCCGCGCCTCGTTGCAATCGGAACCATATTTTTTTCAACACAAAAAATAATAATTGTATGAGATTTTTTTATTATAATATAAATTTGAGCAAAAGAATAAATCCATGAAGAATTATACTCGCTTCGAGTTTCCTATAAAATATATAAATTTTAAATGGTTATAAATTTATCTATTTAGTATTTTTCAACGAAATTACCAACATAAAATTATTATCGTCATTAAAAAAACAAGAAGATTTGAATACCTGAATTATCGAATTCACTGTATTGGGATTAATACATTTATAATTTAATTTAAATTAAACACAATAAATAAAATATAAATTTTGAAAACACTTGGAATAACCAAATAACAAAAATAAGTAGTTCATTTCTATCTACAAAAAGAAGAAAACATCTTTGAAAATCCATTCCTACAGTACTATTATTATCATGATTACAACAGTTAAAATTATTATCAACATTACTGCCCAGACAATTAAAATCATTAAATTGCTCCGAAAAATAAAATAAAATAAACATTTTCATAAAAAAACAATAAAAAAATAATCACTAAAATAATTACTATTATTGGCAAACAATGAAACCATAAAATCATCTGCTCTGAAGAACAAATATAAATAACAGAAAACACTAAAAAAGAACAAAGGGAAATAAGAAGAAATATTAATTTAAAATGATCACCAACATAAATTAAAATACCAGGATTAAACTGAATAAAAATAAAATCCCAATAAAAAAGAAAATGACAAAAATAAAAAACAAAAACTAAAAGTATAGATGCATAAATATAGGTAAAACATAAACATTGTCTAAGAAGGACCGAAAAAAATAAAGGAATTAATACCAAATAAAAAATTAAAAGAATAAAAACCAAAATAAAAAAATAAATGAAAAATGATAAATATTGAAAAAGATTTTAAATATATTTTTGAAAAAAAAAGATTTTAAAAGAACCTCATGCCAACAAACACATGTTTTTTTATATTTTTAATAAATTTAATTTAATATTTGAAATTTCTCTAAGTATAAACATTGAAAAAGATTAATAGATTAAAACCAGTTTTTAATTAATTATATTCCAGACAATCGATTGTGTGTTTACTTTATCTAATTGATAAATCAAATTTAAATTGATAATTTTTTCATTTATTATTATATATATATAAAGCTTCTCTATGATTTACGGGTGGGGCCTTTAGACAATCCTCATCCACCAATCTTCTCGTGTCCAGATTCAAACAACATGGTTGTTGGCTTCATTCATTTATTCTCTTGAATTTGGGTAAATATCATCAACATTGTCCAACCTAACCAAATCATCTTCACTCTCCGCTGAGCTCAGCGCCCCCCTCTCCCCTGAAAATGCTAGCTTGTCTCAGAGCCACGTGTCTCCTCGAGACCCGTCAAGCTCTCCGCTCAACTCCTCTGGATTTCTCCTTCAAATATATTTTAGTCTCTTTCGTTTATTTATTTTTTCATTCTCTCCTTTTGTTTTGTCTGTGAAGGAAGTCAGCCTTCCTAGTTTCTCTCATTTTCCATCTTCAGTGTATAGATCTGCTCTGCAGCTTGCCAATTTTCTCAGCCTTCGTTCAAATAGGCTTTGAAGCGAAGATATGTTTGAAAATGCTTTTTCAAAAGTTTTTTTTTTAAAATAAATTTTTTATTTTAAATATTTTTTTTGATATTTTAAATCATTTTAATGTAAAATATCAAAAATACTTTTTCTAAAATATTATTTTAATATATTTAAAATAAAAAATTATTTTTAAAAACAACTTCAGATAAATTCTACATGTCCAACAACATTATGAAGCCACGTCATTGAAAGTTGTAGATCATAGCGGTCGATTCTCACCAAAAAATAACGAAGTTTTTTTTTTAAAAATAAATTTTTTATTTTAAATAATTTTTTTAATATTTTAAATCATTTTAATGTAAAATATCAAAAATACTTTTTCTAAAATATTATTTTAATATATTTAAAATAAAAAAATATTTTTAAAAACAATTCAAATAAATTCTACGTTCCAACAACATTACGAAGCCACGTCAATGAAAGTTGTAGATCATAGCTGTCGATTCTCACCAAAAAATAACGAAAGATTAAGGAGTGGATTGCAATTATGGATAAAACATTGACAGGAGAAAAACCCAAACCCTTACCCTTATACATGCACTCTTCCTTCTCATCCACGCCTTCAAGCAGCCGCTCCTCGATCGTTCTCACCTGTGCTCTCCTTCTTGAAGGTAACACCCACTCTCTTCTCTTCTGCTTCATATCTCTGAGACTGAAAACTTGTGTATGATTTAGCTCAATGACAAAATTATTACTTTAGTTGCTTCCGTGTGTATTTGATTTTTCTAAGATGACGTGGGTAAAGGGGGTGGGGTTGTCAGGTTTTGTTTCTGTTTTGAATATTTAGTTTCATGGAAGTGGGAATGCAAAATTATTGTGATCTTGCTCTTGTTTATGGATTTTGTGTAGTGATTGATTTGATTTGTTTGTTTCCTGAGAAAGTGTGAGATTGGAGTCGATTTAATTGATTATTTTACTGTTTTGAATGATTATAGTTATGGGTGAAACTTTTCAAGTTTTGTGTTCTTGTCTGTAATTTTGAATTCTAGTGCACGCTGGAATTATGTTTATATATAAAAAAACTGTTAGACAATGTTAGACGGTGAGAGTTGGACTGAATCCTCCCTGTAAACAAACGCTCCCTAGCATTAGTTATAATTTGAAAAAAAAAAACTCACGTAATTCATTAAAAATAAAATTGATGCCCAGCATTAGCTATATTTTGAAAAAAAAAAAAACACTCACGTAATTCTTTAAGATTCTTTCTCCACCTTTGCTTATATTTATACTTTATGTTTTTTGTCTACTTTTCTATGTGGTATCCTTATAATATAAGAAGGTACTAAATTTGATCAAGAGTTTTGTGAAATCAAACGTATTGATTGATATTTTTTTTATCTTTATTTTGAATAATACTTTTGATTTAATTAAATTTCATAGGGTTTATCTCATTAAATATTTCAGCGTATAGAATAGTTTTTTAATACACACATAAATTGGTTGGACAAGTGTTTACGGTAAAAATAATAAAATTTAATAAAGATGATGATCAAGACAAAATATTAAGAGAAGTAAAAGTATTAGCTAATTGCAACCATATAAATGTGGTTAGGTATTTAACTGTGAGGATAAAATGGAGAATGATGCGATTTTATGATTCTGGTAAAGATGAAGGTTATTATGGAAGTGGGAGTAATGGTGCTTCTCCCAAAGATCTGGACGCTATGCTTTTCATACAAATGGAGCATTATTGTCAGTAAGTTTTTAATAGTAAAACTATGAAGTTTGTTTAGAATAGCGATTGTTTATTTTTTCAAGCTTACTCTTTCATAGAAATCTTGACCATTTACTGGAGCAATCAACTATATTTGAGGGTGAAGCTCTGAAGTACTTTCGAGGGATGGTGAGAGGTTTGGATCACATACATGGGAAGAAAATAATCCATGGGGATCTGTCAAGGAAAAACATCTTTATTGACGCTAACAACGTGATCAAGGTGGTTGACTTCGGCTTAGGTTTCCTTTTCAATATAATAAATTTTTAGATTTACTTTCATTTACTTTTTAACAAAAAAAAAAAAACTCATGTTTGGAGCTTGACTATTGGACAATTCTGCTACTGCTATTAAATCTTGAAGTTTCGGAATAAAGGCTTATCTTGCTTCTGAAGCAGAACAGAGGCTCCCATCGACGAAAAGATAGACATATATAGTTTTAGTATCCTTTTATTGGAGTTGCTCGGGAGCTTCACCATAATGTCTGCACGGGCCCATGCTATTATCGATCTACGAGAAATGAGAGCGTTGACTGAGAGCGTATTTACGTACGAAGATTACATATTAGAGTTATAGGGATTGTCTTAATGTTTAGGTTTGGTGACAAGTAATAATCTTCGTATGTGAATACGCTCTCAGACAACACTCTCATTTCTTGTAGATCGGTAATGGCATGGGCCCGTGGAAACATCGCGGTGAAGCTCTCGAGCAACTCCAATAACAGGATACCAAGACTATGTATGTCCCATCTTTTCATCAATGGGAGCCTCCGTTTTGCTTCAGGAGCAAGATAAGTCTTTATTCCGGAACTTCCAGATTTAATAGCAGTAGCAGAATTGTCCAATAGTCAAGTTGGAAACATGAACTTCTTTTTTTGTTAAAAAGTAAATCTAAAAATTTATTAGCTTGAAAAGAAAACCTAAGCCGAAGTTAGTCACGTTGCTAGCGTCAGTAAAAATGTTTTTTCTTGATAGATCCCCATGGATAATTTTCTTCCCATGTATGTGATCCAGGCCTCTCACCATCTCCCAAAAGTACTTCAGAGCTTCACCTTTAGATATGGTCGATTGCTCCAGTAGATGGTCAAGATTTCTATGGAAAAGTAAGCTTGAAAATATAAACAACCACTATTCTAAATTAAAATTAGCAATTTTATTATTAAAAATATACTTACTGACAACAATGCTCCATCTGTATGAAAAACATAGAGTCCGGATCTTTGAGAGGAGCATCGTCATCCGTACTTACATCATAACTCCCATCTTTGTCATCAGAATCGTAAAATTGCACCATCCTCCACTCTATCCATGCGGTAAAATATCTTACCACATTTTTGTGATTGCATTTAGCTAATGCTTTCACTTCTCTTAACACTTTATTTTGATCGTCATCTTTATTATTTTTACTGCATATACTTGTCTGTCCAATTTATGTTTGCATGAAAAAACTGTTCCATACGCCCCTTCTCCTGAAATTTAATTAAAGACAAAGTATTATTGTAAACAAAGGTGAAAAAAATACCAACCAATGTGTTTGATTTCACAAAACTCTTGATCAAATCTAGTATTTTATATTATAAAAGATACTGTATAAAACATAAGTATAAATATTAGCAAGGGTGAGAGAATCTTAAAGATACAGCGGACAAAAACATCAATAAATATCATAGAAAGATAAAGGCACTTCACTGAAAGATTTTCGCCTTGATATCAAACCTAATGACTTTTCTGCTAATTAATACAAGGATACTAATGACTTGTCTGCTTATTAATACAAGAATAATCCTCTTATCAGGACAAGAAAACAAAAGATAACCATGAAGATGTAGAATAACACAGTCTAGACATCAAGAAAACAAAACATAACCACGAGGATGTAGAACAACAAAATCTAAACATAGTAATCCACATATCAAGACAAGAAAACGGAAGATAATTTGTCCGGCAAACCCAAGGGAGAATATTTATTGACCAAATTAGGCAGCAAGCAACACCAGTTATGGAAAGAAGCAAACGAGAAACCACCATTAATTTCTAAACGTAAACAGATTCTGCTAATTGCTTAGTCTTTGTTTTTGATTAGAATATGGAAAACACGTATCATGATTTCACACACAAACCATGACTCTATACATTAATCTATGACAATTCATTGTTGGAATGAACA
Source organism: Salix arbutifolia (assembly GCA_025169955.1). Lineage (NCBI taxonomy): Eukaryota > Viridiplantae > Streptophyta > Magnoliopsida > Malpighiales > Salicaceae > Salix > Salix arbutifolia. The sequence continues at coordinate 853,625 of CM045909.1, forward strand.
TGAGCAAAGCCATGGGTGTTGGAGCACGATCCTTGCCCACAAAAAGCTGCCTATCTGAGTGTTGAGTCTAGGTGAACAACTGGAAAAGGTGAAAATGTTGTTTCATGGTCATTGCTAATTGGAAATTGGTAATGGTAATTAATTGATTAATTTTGCAACCTCCTGCTTATTTTGTCTTGTCTAGATGTCAAGGCTGCAGAGGGAATGAGAAGTCAGTGATGCTTCACTGCATTCAAACAAAGCTTTTATTTTCGTTTTCAGTTTTTTTTTTTCGCAAGTCATTTTATAGAGCAACATTCCCTCTCACAAGTCTTTTCCTTTCTCTTCAAATAAAAGCAGGTATTTTATTTATCCATAATTAAATAAAGTATTAAATAAAGTATCTAGTAGAAAGACTAACTTGTAGTGCTCTCCCACGTGGCTGTCTCCGGATAGGGAGAACTGTGGGGCAGCAGACACTTATTTATAGACAAGATTGACCTGGCAGTTGTTTGTTTTTCTCGAAGTGGGATTGTTTTACAATGCAAGGAACACTGACTAAAGTTGCCAGGCTCTTCAATGGCATACTTCGCAGTCGCATGGAGTAATCCAGTGATCATTAGGTGATGGAATTGTATTGTGGCACCTCGTTGTTACCACTGAGGTAATGTCATGAATGCTCAAGCTCATTTCCTCTCTTTCTTAGAATTCTGTCCAGGAAGGAAGTGCTTCTGGGCATGGTTAGCTACTTTAATATTGTAATTGGGTTTCCAATTTTTATTCGATATGAGTTCCTTATTTTATCACCAACTCATATCAAAACTACAGTTTTTACAGGATAATCATGATTGATCGAAATCAATTTATATATGGCCCACTTCGAGGCAACCATCAACAAGAAACAGCAGCTCAGCTGATCGAGGATGAGTGTGAGAAGGGTTCAGTGTACAAGCTGGATATTGTAAAACAGCGTAAGAAACGCTTTGTCTATTGAGAGCTGGAAATTCTGCCATGCTTACTTTAGAGACGGTGAAAGCTGTCGGGGGTTTGGCCCCAACCAGAGACGTTAAGCTGGTAAAAGTGAACAACTTGCCATCAACTTTGGTAACATTAGGTGGCCATGAAAAACTCTTTATTGATCCTACTACAACCTGCTATGCCATTTATACCACTAATTAACCCTTCAGTAACTACTTTTGCAGGCCTTGGGAGGTTGGAATTCCTTGGCGTTGTCAATCTATAGTTTCTTTCACGGCTAATCCACACGAATACAGAATATGCCAAAAATTCTAATCATGATCAAGGCTTTGTTTTTTTAATCTCTTCTGTTTACTGCATTTGAGGCTATATACACTGACCTAATGGCCTTGAACTGTTTAAAAGACCATATGATGATCAGACTATAAAGTTTGGATTGCACAAGGCAGACCAATAAATACAGATTTTCAATTATATATATATATATATATAAACGCCTTTGGACTAGGTCGGAAGTTGGAGCTTGTGATTCCACATAGCAAAGATTTTAACTTGTTCTCCTAACATATTTTGCCTCCTTCAACCAGGTTGTAAAGATGCCCTGCTTCAGTATATACTTACTATGAATTGGGCCTGAGAGAGAAATTTAAAGACCCTTTTCGATAAGGTCTTCTGGCACACAACCTGCCTGGAAATTTCAGAATAGTCCAATTCCTATCTAGTTGGCGGCGACTGCTATTATAGAGGAATAAGATCGATTTCTTCGGTGAAAAACATGAAAATATCTTTGAAATTTCAGCACTTTCTAGCAAGCAGGAAAATTTTCAGCCTCAAAGCTAAAAAGGCATCGCTAGACTATGATCCAGACAACCAAATCCAATCAGCACAAAACTTGAAAGCTCAATATTCAACCATTGAGCTTACAGCTTATTGATCATGGCTAGGGGTGAGTAAAAAAACCGGTTAACCGACTAAACTAAGAAAACTAGAAAAAAAATAACCAAAAAAACTGAACCGATTATAAAAATCTGAAAAAAATAATGGTTCAATTCGGTGTTGGTTTTGTAAGATAAAAACCGAATAAACTGAACCAACCGAACGGTTTTAATATAAACAATGGAGAATGCACTATAAATAAAAAAATGACTTTTTTACTCTTTCCTAAATATCGAACTCTAGCCGCCCCTTCCTTCCCTCTGTTACCTTCACTTCTAACCCTAGCCGCCCTCTCCTTCCCTCTGGTTACCTTCTCTCTATTACCTTCTCTTCGATGATTTTAGTCACAAATACTGCTCCTCTTTTTGGTAGCTCTCTCTTCAAGCACTCCTTCTTGAAAAAACACCCCCCTCTCCATATCTCTACGGTTGGGAATTTTGAAAGTTGTGTAGGACAGGAGCGGAATATATTAGGTTATGATACAAGTTGTTTGAGTCATTAGCTTCATCTAACTAAGTATGTAGAGGTTGATTCTTACAACCATGGATAATTGAGTTTTTATGTTTGCTAACAAGCATTTTAATGGTGCATCTTGTTAATTGACAGTGAGATTGAAACAATATTGTCAATATAATAGATGCCTCATGCTTCCATTACCATCAACATCAACCGTGTTTTTTCCTTGCTCTGGCTAGAAAAATGATACTGTATTTATATTTCTCATGTACAAGTTTTGTTGATTATTACTAGTAAATAATGAATTTCGGTTTACTCTATTTTTTTTACATAAAAACCTAACCGAACCGAAAATATTCGGTTTTTACTAGGTTCGGTTCAGTTTATTTTTAAAAAAAATATATAATTTCCAGTTTGGTTGTTTTTATTGATAAAAACCGAACCGGACCGAAAAACTCACCCCTAATCATGACCATGAATTCACTCAAACCTATTTCCTCTTCCCCCCCCTACTTGCCTCAGTCATTGCCAGGACTGTCTTGGCAAGTGATCCTGATATCCTTTCGGATTTAATTGCAGCAACTAACACTAGTGTTGATGGACAGTTCTTCACTTACACAGGAATGCCTGAGGTTCTTACCAAATTTCCTCAAAACTTCACATCAACAAAAGCTACCTTGAATGAGTTCCCAGCTCTCAACGAGCAGAGTGTGTCATATGCGGTGCTTTAATTCCCTGCCGATGGTCTCAACCCACCTCACACCCACCCTCGCGCTTCTGAACTGCTGTTCCTAGTGTATCGTAGCCTTGAAGTTGGATTTGTTGACACCAAAAATGTGCTGAAGGCTAGCTAGCCACGTCCTGCCTCGAAAAAGATGCTAGTACCTCCAATTGGTGCTGGCTATCTGAAATAACATGGCATCATCATCTTTTTAGTGATTTTACTTTTGTACTCCAAGCTATCAGTAATTGTTCTCATGGGTCAGAGTCATGTGATCTTTGTTTGTTCATCATTTTCATAAATTTCCATGACATAAACAATCAGTCAAGACTCCTGATAATTTAAGCAGCACATTGTTGCAGTTGAATCCCTTTGGATTTAGATGCTTTTCGAGATCTTCCAAGGAAGATTTGAACCAAATTCGTCAAACTTGTGATCAGAAATGAAGTAGCGAAACACCCATCCAGTCAAGTAGGTCATCTGGTTTTAGCGAAACACCCAACAACAATTGCCACTTGGGCTCAACTGTATAATGGGAAATCATTCAGAGCATCAACAAAGTAAAGATAAAATGAACTGCGAATCAAGATTGGCCAAAATTATGAAAAGAAAACTTCAAACAGGTACAGAACCAAGTAGAAGAACATGGATATGTTTATGACTGACTGTTCAGAAGACATCTCCGTATAAACACCAAATCTCCACAGGAGTCACATTTATTTCAGAAGATTACTGCCAGAGCAACATTACAGCCTCTGGTACAGATGACCCCATCAGGCTTTCTGGCTCCCTTCAGTTTTCTGCAAAAAAAGGACACAGTTGAGGTAGACAAAACTTATTTTTCAAAGACAAACTGCAATAACCAAAAGGGGAATCAAATAGAAATCTGTGTCATGCGTAACAATTACCAAATCTGCAGTTTTCACCACATCAAGAAATCAATGTCACACCACCAACCATTTCCTGATATAGTATGATCTAGAATGCATAAACTCAATCCATGTAACCTCGGGCAACAACTACCAAAACTGTAGTTTTCACTACATCAAGATATCGATGTCACACCACCAGCCATTCCCTGGTGTAGTATGTTAAAAGAATGCATAAACATATGGTATCAATTACTTGAACAACATGCATTTAAAATCATTCAAGTAGTCATTGAATTAAACATCAAAAGTTGGTGGAAGTAGGCAGTATTGACTTTGAAACACAGTCGAAAACCATGCCACAGGAGCAATGTGACAGCTTTACTTCCAAATTGAGAAACAAAAAGCATGAAGCTACATAATTACCTTGTCAGAACCCTGATTCTCTTTCTCTGCCTTCTCTTTCTCGTGCTTTAGCTTCTGTTTCTCCGACTTTTCCTTCTCCATTTTCTACCCAAAATAAAACAAAACCATATTACAATCATCAAGCTCAGTTCGAGGGCAAATCTGTCATCAACTGAAGCAAAATCAAATCTAACTCGTAAATTTCATTTATCTTTCCCTTTTCTCTATCATTTTCCTACACTTTCTCAGCTGCCGGGCAGGAAAAAAATCAATGGAAAAGCTGTAAATAACTCAAGAACAATAAATTTAACTCATGATACTCTGATATTCTCTACTGCTTTCGCTGTATCTTTCACTTTCCTGGACTTTATCAAAGAACCAAAGAGAAGCTAAAATAAAACGGCAAGACATTTCTCAAGCTCAATCGATCGTCAAAAGCAATAGTTTCCTTCGTTTCCTAAACTTTCTCAACAACCAAACAGGATCGGTAGAACCGTCAAGAAGAGAGAGAGGAGGAGACCTTAATATAGACGTTCTCAGCAGCGCGTTCCTCTTCGCTCAGAACTCGGCCTTTGTCATCACTGAAGAAACGAGTAGCTCCACGAGTTGACTGCGTCGAGCGAGTAGCGGTTAAGCTGAGCCTGCTTAGTGCGGATCTTGATGCCATTTTTTTAGGTTGACTTTTGTTTCTCGACACGACAATCTCTTGCTTCCAGAAAACCCCCAGAAGCCGGCTATAACAAGGACCTTCTGCATCACGGTTGACATGTCGTTTGATAGATGAAGCCCAAGGATAGGTGAAATGGGCCAAGTTAGAGAGTAAATTCCGGTCCAACTTCCCACCGAACCCTTCTCGAAAGATAGCTTACACGGGCTCCAAGCAAGGTTGTCAAAATCGTGATTTTGACACGAAATGAAAGTAGTTTCTGAACTCGGATTGTAAAATTAGAATCGTAAAATCGTATTTAAATTTTACCGTACAAAAATCATAAAATTACAGCTAAAATTGTAGAGGTAGAAAAATCATAAAATCATAAGTAAAATATTTCTGAATAAAATACAACATAATTATAGTCATGAAACTTTATTATTTAAGGTTCATATATGATTTAAAATAATTTAAAAATACATTACAAAACAATTATATAAATATACAAGAATCAATATAGAACCATTTAATAAATACTAATTTTTTAATTTTCAAAAAGGAGGGTAGGGCATGGGGGGCTGCTGGGCATGGCCTATGGCCACGTGGCAAGAGAGAGAGAGAGAGAGTCAGTTCCAGTTGGCAGGGCATGGGAGGCGCGGGGCAGGGCTAGGGGGCGGGACATGGGGGCGTAGGGCACTGCCACGTGGCAAGAGAAATTTTATTTCAAAGATCTGAGAGAATCGTAAAATCGGACTAATTCGGTCTGATTTTACGATTCCATATGATTTTGACCCGAGTTTGACCTAAAATAATTTTTCTCTCCATGTTGATATGATTTGATAAGTTGACTCGTAAAATCGTACGATTTTGCGAGTCAACTCGCAATTTTGACAACAGAGTGTACGATTTTGCGAGTCAACTCGCAATTTTGACAACAGAAACTCTAAGTGCTGGTGCCTTGTTTTGAACTTTTAAATAAAATATAAAAATGAATCGTCATATGTAGCAATATGAAAATCTAGAAGCTTACTAGTATAGGATATAGTTGAAATTTGTTCAGCAACTAATGGAAATCTACAGCAACAGCAAAAGCAACAAGAGACCGGTCCAACAACTAGTGGAAATCTAATAAATAATATCTGGATAAGAAACCATGCAGCCAATATTGTTGACCATAGGGAGGAAAAGGGCACTGGTAGCCATTCAACCATAAATGGAGGCATCAAAATCTCAACGAGACGGAGCTCGAAAATCACTTTAGATTGTTTTGACACTGAGTCATCTCGTCAATCATTAATTAATTCTATTAAATAATTGTATTTACTTTATTTATACCGATAACATATATTTTAAAACCTCCCTTACTAGCTTAATTTTTTATATTATATAGTTATTTAATATAGTATCAAATCAAGATTGATTGAGTAGTCACGAGTTACCATGTCGCTGATTTTCATTATATTTAATAAAAATTAAATACAGGGTCTTATTAAAAACTAGACTTAAATTAGATTTTGAAATCTTCAAATCAAAATGCAAAACTGGCGGTGTGTAACAACTATAGCCTCGATCACGAGTTGAGGAAGAAGACGACCAGTAAATAAGGAGGATGAGAGCCGGGATTGCCAACATGCCCGAAACATTCTAGAGTTTCTCTCCCCCGTGAATATTTTGGTGGGTCCCAAAAGCAAAATAAGTTGACCAATTAATGGCCAGTCCCACCTCTTAATTTCACCCAGGGTCAAACCCCACTGGCCTCTGAAAAAAAGGTCATCCCTTACGTCACTGTCCACTACTAAAACATCTCGATAGACTTGAAACTAGCTGACCCTAGATTTTTGTACGGTCCGGGTGATGCCTCGGCATTCTCCTCCAGGACCCGTTTAGGCCATGTTCTTCTCCTATTCCAGATCTTATAGCCTGCATACCCGAGCACAGCTCCAGTGAGAGCCAAAATAACCGCCCCAAGAACCCGAATACCCGGTTTCATTTTCTGATGACCGCCACGTGTGGCTCTCACCTTGAAATACCCGATTTTACTCTCATCGCCCACGCCCACCAGTGTTTGGATCGGGTAATCCACAAGGTAACAAAACCGGGTTACGTTGTTGTAAACTGCACCCCAGCAGCTGCAGTTCCCATGACAAGACAGCTCACATTCCTCCACGGACGATGATTTTGTGTCCGAACCCATCAATTCCTTAAACGGTAACTCCACCCCTTTTCTTCTTATAGCCCAGAAATCATCACTTCCACTGCAAAAATCGCCGGACTGATCATCCCCATCAATGCAATGAAATGACCCTGTGTCCACCTGGGTGCGGTTATCCAAACAGGAGCAACCCGACCCGGGTCTGCACAAACCGTAGGAGCCGCACGGGCTGGGCAACTCACACGTTTCAGTGATAGCCTGGTAGTCCACGACCCAGTCGGTTTGAGCCCAGTAATAGCCTTTGAGGTTCCCGTCCGGTTCTAGCCGGAGTACCAGGAATGTGTCAATAGGTCGATGAAAGCTGTTGAAAGGTTGAATATCTACTGGGGTTTTTCCTATTTGGTACATGCCCAAAAACCCATCGGATTCGAGTCGGGCGTGGATCGGACCTTGTCCTTGAACAACTTCTGCTTTAGCTTCCAGGGCTTTGTGTTTCCAGTACATTTGTTGCGTTTTCCCACCTTTGAAATTTGCGTACAGGGCCATGAAGTCATCTCCTAGGCGCATGGAGTAAAGCCCATTTGAGGAAACGAGAGACATGTTAGAGGTGAAACTCTGGTTCTCGACGAGCGTACTTGTGGGAAAGTCGAAACTTTGCCAGAGAACTTGTTGTTTTTGTAGTATTTGTAGGTTTGAGGAGTTGAGGAGAACAACTTTGTCACCTTGTTGGGACGTTCCTGAGGCCCAAAACGACCTCGTGTGTGGATCAGACATTACAAGGCTGCCATTGAAGAAGAGCTGCGTCTTGTCTGACCAGCGAAAAGAGCTTGTTGGGTTAGCCTGCCAGAGTGGTTGGAGAGAAGGGATGTGAACGACTGTGAGAGCGAGCTGGGTTTGGTTGGCCCGGAGGAAACCTAGAGAAAAGGTGTTCGTTGAGTCATTTAAGAGGGATTGAAAAGACGAGACTGATGGACTCGGGCTGGCCTTGAAGCCAATGAGAAGCTCTTGGGATGTGACCAAAGTGCACGTGTAGAGAATGCTTGAGAGGAGGAAGAGAAGCTGAGTTGCTAGTGACCGGGTTGCTGAGTTTACTGGTTTCTTTTCCATTTTGACTTGGGAGATGAGCAGGGAAGGGAGAGGCAGTGGAAAGATGAGAGAATCGTGGAAGAAGATTTGGAAATGGCTGTCGATGGACCAAATTATTATGGTTTTAAATTGTGGTTCTGTAGATCTTGTATCGTCAAGTTAGAATCGTGCGCCTGTTTGGGAGAGCGGTTGCGGTAGCTTTTCAAAGTACTTTTCGTGCCGAAATACATCAAAATGATGTTTTTTTATTTTTTAAAAATCATTTTTGATATCAGCACATCAAAATGATATAAACACATAAAAAAAATTTCATTTAAAATGCAAAAAAAAAAATTGAAATTTGACAAAAAGCGGGTTGCACCGCACAGCCAAACAGGTGCGAAAAGAAAAAACAATAGTTGGCTACTGCCTCCTAATATATATATTTTTATTTCGCAAGTGGAATAGTCAGGATCCGTTCGGTACGGTAGAGCTGCCAAATTTACGTAGTTCTCTACAGCACTCATCGATGTCGCCGCTGGTTTGGGTCTTCGAAAAAAGTTCAAATTAAAAGGTTATAATAAAGATAAGTTTTGAAAAATGTCTTTAGCATGAGGGGTTTTTTTGGGTACATAAACACCCTGTGAATCAATAATACACATCATAAACTGTAATGATTCTTATTATATTAAAAGATTATATATATATATATATATGTTTGAAGATATAGCCATGGATACACGTGTAAAATTTGTGCTTATATTCGTGTGGATTTGTTTTCTGCCCAATTATTATTAATGTTAAATACGAAAACTTGGTTCTTATGTTAAATGGTACATGAAAATTCCAAAAGTTGTATGGCTTTTGATAGCTAAAGCTTACTTACCAAATTCATTTTCAATTCCATTGGTGTTGGGGGGGAAACCATATAAAATCATTAAAAAACACAGAAACCATGGCTATGCCACTTCACTTGAAGTAACATAAAATAATAAATTAAACAGAAGATATTTTAAAAGCCACTTTTTTTAACAATGGCGTGGTGCTGTTCCTTTAATTTTCTATCTCCACCACTATATATATATATATATATATATATATATATATATCCGCCACCCCCACTAATTGCTTAAAAATATTAGTTTAAAGTGGTTTTCATGTCGGAACATTGATTTGTGATGTAGCGGATGTAAATGAATCTTATGTTTTTTACTCCCCCATGTAAAACAAAATGGACATTACCGTCGCCGGAGTTTTCTTTATCTCCATGGTTGCAATTTCTTTAGAGAAGCAACCATGAAGGCATTAAATAATCCACCACCATTGAGCTTTGAATAATTTAAAGTCGCTATTCATTACGTGGAGCACTCTTCTTAGACTTGGTTTGTATCTGGATGATTAACTTTTGAAACTTGGATATGACGTCTAGGATATTCATTTAGTAACCCAGTTGATTTATTTATTTATTCACTCGCAAATACATATATATCAACAAAATATTATTTATTTCTTTCTTTCTTTTGCACTGGAATTTTTCAACTCGAAAGTGCAATGAGATTCGTGGCCAGAATCAGGTCAAACCTAAATATGAATGCTGAGGAAAACCATTTTTAAAATGTGTATTTTATAGGTCTAAATGAGTGAGTAAAATTTTGATTGTCTCATATTCTTATAAGTAGTGTACGTCATAATTCATAATTCGAACCCGAGACTTGTTATATAAATCGCAAAACTTTTGACATCAATTATATTCTCTTACATCATATTCTCTTGAGAATTAACTGTGATGGTAACACATTCAGTTATTTCATCCAACCATCCCAGATCGCCCCGACACATCTCATTTGCTCGGGATCGAAAGTTGGGATTGGCAATGGTGCAGCCTGATGCTTTTCTTCCATCACATTTATCTGTTTCAAACTCATGTGCTCAATTTGGAGATTCAAGAGCCACTGAGTCGAGCAGTTGTCGGGGGGGAAAGGCATCCATGCACGAGAGATTGTATTTTAGACTCGAGAAAGATGAGCAAAAAAAACACAGTCGTGTCAAATCAGGTTATGGAAGCATCTATTCCAAGTCAATGAAACAGGGTATGATACGTGTTTCGAATCAGAATAGGATGCATGTTTTCAGTACTTCACTCAAATTAAGGACGTCAATGAAATAAAAACCTCAATCAAATTACTGCTTTTTTATTATTATCATAAATGAAACCATGTGATTCAAGCCCGATCAGAATCTTAATAATAATAATAATTATTGAATTGTCAATTTATATATCACTTGTCAACGCGAGTTTATTATTTTTTTAAACAATTTTATTTTTTAATATTTTTTAATGAATTTGCGTTGGATTTGATAGAAGCAACTAAATTAGAAATTAATAAGAAAAAACAATTTGCAATGAAATCCAACCTCGAATCGCCATGCAACCTGTCCGCCAACTAGAGTCTTGACTGCTTTTGATGGCTGACAAAAATAATATTTTTCTTCGAAGAAAACACCCGATCGAGCTTCTTATTTTTATATAATTCAATGGATGTATACGTCGTCCTACCAAGAACCACCATCCTGCTCTCGTCTCGAAGTGTAAAATAATTTTGGGCACCGAACATTACATGTCCCTACCATAACCTAACAAGTGTTTTGTATACCTTCCACAGTATTAGAGGATAATATAAATCATATTATGAGTCTCACCTATCAGCTTGAGCTTTTATGTGAGATGGTTTCTTAACATGGTATCAGAATCTTATTGACCCAGCGGTCATGAGTTCGAATCTCACCACCCCCATTCTATTTGATAAAAATCAAACACAAGATAGTATGAGTCTGTGTGCAAGTTTCAAGCCCAAAAGGATTTCACTTGAGGGTGTGTGTTAGAGAATAACATAAATCATATTCTGGGGCCTCACCTATAAGCTTAAGTTTTTAGGTGAGATGGTTCCTTAACATGGTATCAGAGCCTTGTTGACCCAGCGGTCACGAGTTCGAATCTCACTACCCCTATTCTATTTGATAAAAATCAAGCACAAGATAATGTGGGACTATACAAGTTTCAAGCCTAAAAGGCTTTCACTTGAGGGGGTGTATTAGAGAATAATATAAATCATATTATGAAGTCTCACCTATCAGCTTGAGCTTTTAGGTGAGATGGTTCCTTAACACACAATCATCTTAAAAATTATTCTTAATAAAATCATCTAGCAAGAGCTTAGTAATAAGAAATTGAGACTAAGAGATTTGTTGTTTTTGTAATCTTAATTTTGAATTATATGGTTTCTAATACTATAATTATTAGAAATTTACATGATCGTTAACTTTAAAGTTCGTGAAATTAGACCGAATAACCACATTAATAAAAAAAAATATCTTTAATAAATACCATAATAGTTGGAAAAAGGACCCTATCTCTCTGGAGTTTGACTGAGCCACCATCTCTTTAATAATCTAACAAAGTTTTTAATTGAATTAAACAATATATTAATATGTCAATTTGATTGTTTTTTTTATAATTCAATTACTACAATCAAACATCATACAAACCTGGCTAGATCAACCTAATAAATAATTATTTTAATAAATTCGGATGGATTTAACCAATAAGTAATGACTCAGTTTTCTCTCTCTAAATTAATCCGGCTTGACAACGATGATTTTCAGGTGACAGGAACAGTGCTGTCCTCTCCTAGAACCCACTCGAATCACCTGGCTGGAGCCTTTGGAAGTTAGAGAGGGCTTGAATTCCAATCTCCAGCAGATCAAGAGGAATGATTTTGTGGGAACCAGCTGCGGACCCAAATCTTAAGACTCGAGGATTGTTTGATTGGCCAGGGACGGGCTGGAATATCGTGCCCGTGCTAGAGCCATAGCATCGGCGCAAGGCCACCTCATTTCTTTACAGCCCTCCCAAAGGCTGAACAGAGGATTGCAAATGATTTTATCCGTTTTTTATCCAAAATTATAATTATAATTTGATTGTTTTTACAGATAATACTCACCCCTAGTTCATTGATCAACCACTGGCGCACAAAATATATGAAACCCCTAGTTTAGGTTTTTAAATGTTTTTTTATAAATATTTTTAATTTAAGAAATATTAGATTAGTATTGTTTTGGTATATTAATGTAAAAAATAAAAGAATCTAAGAAAATTACTTTAAAATATATTCTCTGTAACAACTACAGACACTCAAAGTGTTCTTTTTGACAAATGTTCATGTTCATCATGCCAGCCAGCAAGTCACCCATCTTCTTTTTTCTGCGTTAAATCCATGATCATCTTCCAAAGATTTGCCTTTTCATTTCCCGCACATGTCGTTGTGGGTTCGAAAGCTTGGTGCAAGGTGACTTTGCCTTCAACGGAGCAGCGTACCTTGTAGTAGATGAGCAGTCAAGAACCCGTCGGAACCACCATTGGGCTCGTTGACCCCGTTCTGGTTAAACTGTAACGTTTTGAGATTCCTCTGCCAGCTTGGTGTCGGCCTCGTGTTTCCTTCCCGGTTCGTTTCAACTGGCTCAGGAGGTTTCATTCAAAATTCAAGATTGAAATCCATCATGAACATACATGGTGCCGGCCAGTTTTCAGTACGTAGAAATGCGATATCATAGAATAACTCTTGATTCTTATTCGTGCTTTTGCTTTTGTGATTTCTTTGAGTTGATGGCTCAAATTATTAGTTTGTTTGTTTTTATATCATTGTATTATGTTTAAAAAATATATAAAACAATTTTCTTTCCTAGACACAACAATATACATGTTTTTTTTTTTATTATTATCACCAGGAATTTTGCCACCTTTAAAATACAATTTAAGAAAATCTTGTTATCGAGGAGCGTGACGTGATGACAGAGAGTCTGTGATTTGCCAGTAGATTTCGAGTTTGAATCAGGGTGAGTATTTTTTATAAGAGTCTGGGATAATCAGGGCAATACTCGTTCATCTGGACCTACAAAATACACATTTTAGAAGGTGAAGTTTACTCGGATTTAATAAAAAAAGTTAAGAAAATTTCGATTAAATAGATAGCTGATTTAATTTAGATATAACAAGAATATTCGTGAGCATGTGTAATGAGCAACGAAAAATCTTGTAGACGGTGTGTGTGGGAGGTAAGCTTTGAGTTATATTCTCTCAAATTTTCATCACATGATTCACTTACCCGTTAATTTATATGCAATTTGCTAGTCAGCAGTCTGACCAGTCAACCATAAAACCGGGGGATATGCATGTTTATCGCTTGAATGGGGCATATAATTCGATTATTTTCAAAAGAAAAAAGAAAGTGTGCACATCAAGGAATGAAATGCTGCCAAGATAGTGTTAGGGTTTATAAGCATAAAACAGATATGTAAGTATAATTATAATATATTAAGTTGAAAAGATCAAATATATAAAATAAATATTTTTATGAGAATGTGTTTTTATATCCTCTAAAAAATATCACAAATAAATATATCTTTTATGTTCAAGTTTTTTCTATTCCAAGAAAATAAATAAACCGTCATCTACATATTTAGAAGCATTTGATTGAAGTAGACAATACCAAATGACGTCGTTTTTATTTTTTATTTTCTAGAAAAAGAGACTTCACGGATCACATGTATATCAGCAGCACCTTAAATTAATAATTAGGTGGGAAGATTTATTAATTAGAGTTTGTCGTGTTACGAGTTTCAGACATCTCTATCCATAACATTTATTCATTCACGAAGGCGATACCATTAAAAAGTATCATGATTAAACATAGGAAAAGCGAGTGCAGTCCTCTTAGACGTTTCTGGCCAAGATCATGGATTAAATGGCCATCGGTCCCGACACTTACCTCGTATGAATATTCAATCCAAACATGATTTTCACTGATAAAACAAATAAATAATTTTTAAATAATTTAATTTACTTGATAAAAGTAGCAAATAGAATGTAAATATATCAAAATTTAATTCAAAATGAATCCGATTTAAGCTGATACAAAATAAATACAATAATTAAATACCCTTGTTTTCTCTAATTCTTCCAATTCTCAGTACCATATATACCAAGCTCTTGATTTGTTCCAATATTTGACATGTGGGAGTTACTGAGCGGGGGCCGGGGGAGAAAAAACAGAGAGAAAAGCTGGAAGCCCTTTTATTCACCGTCCATTGGCAGTCTCGGCCCTATATAACGCCACTCTTCTCCCCTTCTCCTTGCACGCACGCAGAAGCTAGAGAAAGGGATACGAAATAGCACTAAAAAAAGAGGATTTTTTCACCAATGGAGAGCCATGGCTCCTCTTTCTCTGGCTTGAATTCTTACTTTCGAGCCCTGGCACAGACCCCAGCCCGTCTAGCCAGGCGAGCCTGTTCAGTCTCCACATCACATGAAGAAATGAGCCAGGTCAAAGCAAGGTCTGGCTCCGCCATGCAAAGAACTCTTCGTTGGTACGACCTTGTTGGGCTTGGCATCGGGGGTATGGTTGGTGCTGGTGTTTTCGTCATCACCGGTCGTGCCAGCCGTCTCCACGCTGGCCCGTCAATAGTTATCTCCTATGCCATTGCCGGTCTTTGTGCCCTGCTCTCCGCCTTCTGTTACACTGAGTTCGCCGTTGACATGCCCGTCGCCGGCGGCGCTTTCAGTTATGTACGTGTCACTTTTGGTACGCAACAGCCACAGATGTATTGTCAATATTGAGCTGTTTCTCTACGTACCAGCAAAAATGCTTACTGGGTTTATCTTTTTTTTCCTTCCTGAACAGGTGAATTTGCTGCGTTCTTAACCGGTGCAAATCTTATAATGGATTATGTCATGTCAAACGCTGCTGTTGCTAGAGGCTTCACTGCTTATCTAGGCTCAGCAATTGGCATCTCTACATCGAAATGGAGAGTAGAAATCCATGGACTCCCTGATGGCTTCAATGAAATCGACGTTTTCGCAGTTATTACTGTCTTAGCCATTACTCTCATCATCTGCTACGGGTACCGTTATTTTTTTAATGTTCAGCGTATTTTTAACTAGACCAGCTTGCACGTGCTAAATTTGATTAACTTGTTCTTGTTTTGTAGCACAAGAGAGAGTTCAGTGGTGAACATGGTGTTAACAATTTTACACATTTTGTTCATTGTATTTGTGATACTGATGGGATTTTGGAAAGGAGATTGGAAAAACTTCACACAGCCTGCAAACCCAAATAACCCATCTGGGTTTTTCCCATTTGGAGCTCCTGGTGTGTTCAACGGAGCAGCAATGGTGTATCTGAGTTATATTGGATATGATGCTGTTTCTACTCTAGCTGAAGAAGTCCATAACCCGGTCAAGGATATCCCCATCGGAGTTTCAGGCTCTGTTATAATTGTCACCATTCTTTATTGCCTCATGGCTGCTTCAATGTCCATGCTCCTCCCTTATGATATGGTAATTACGAATCAATCAATCAGAGTGATGACTAAACTAATGCCACTACAAATTAATTATAAAATAACTGAAATACTCTTGTGATCGGGTGTGGTGGTGACCATGCAGATAGATGCGGACGCACCATTCTCAGGAGCATTCAGAGGGGAATCGAATGGCTGGAAATGGGTTTCTAATGTGATAGGGATGGGGGCTAGCTTTGGGATTCTTACATCATTATTAGTCGCAATGTTGGGACAAGCCAGATACATGTGTGTGATCGGACGGTCCAATGTTGTCCCTGCTTGGTTTGCTAGGGTCCACCCAAAGACATCAACGCCTGTTAATGCTTCCGCATTTCTTGGTACATGTTTTTATCTTCTTGCTGCGTGTTTTTATTTATTGAAAATTATCTCTTCTTGGGAAGAAATGATACAGCTCTTTGCCATAGCTTTTTCTGGGCTCGATGTTGTTTCTTCTTCCTCCTCCTCCTCCGGTGCTTACGATAATTTTAATAAAACCCAGCTGGCTCATGAATTAGCTTGATGGCCTGAACCCTATTTCGGGTTACGACACGGTGTTCGTGGCTTGCCAAATATTTTTCCCGGGATAATATTATCGAGGTAAATTAAGTACATCCAAAAGTGTCCCTGACTGGAAAACATGACGAGGAGCTTGCCCTCAGTCTCATTGCGCTTTAGATACTCCTAGTTGGACCATCACTTGCCAAATTGGTATGCCTTTGCTTTGTAGAAAGTGAAGAGAATTATGCGTGAACATGCTATAAAGTTCTCCAATTGGGTCTTGATTTCTTGATTCTTTCGGTGCTGCGTGGTCCTTTTTGTTAGATGATCATTAATGTTTGCGTTCCTAATTAGTTAATTACAGGTGTTCTTGAAGTAGGATTAATTAAGAAACACTACAAGTCTTTTGTAAAGAGAGGTGAATCATATTTATATCAGTAGATTATGCAGGATTAGCACGCGTCTCTGAAAAGAAGTGGAGGTGCTGATGAATTGAAGAGAGCACATGCCAAACATGAACACAGATATGGGCCAGAATAATTTATGATTCAGAATCTGATTTATAAGTTGTAATTTTAAATTGAACTAAAAAAATTTCAATTCGGTGAAAACTTTAATGATCCGATTAAGTTTTTAATAATTCGATTAAACATGGACGGGCCAGCACTAACAAAAAAAAATGAAAACAATATTGTTGGTTGACTTGGTAATCCAATATCCTTCCAAATTAATCATCAAGGTAAATAGGTAATGTTTAATAATTATGCTACCATTGTTTTTGTCAAGATTTGAGCTTGCTATGTGTTTTTATGAAATGATAAACTCGTAAATTTTCTTAATCCTGTGGCATGATTTCTTTTTCAGGAATCTTCACTGCAGCGATCGCGCTTTTCACAGATTTAAATGTCCTCCTCAACCTTGTATCGATAGGCACGCTATTCGTCTTCTACATGGTGGCTAATGCTTTAGTTTACAGACGTTACGTCGCGATAGGGTCGACGAATCCATGGCCTACATTATCCTTCCTGTGCTCGTTTTCCCTCACCTCCATCCTATTCACTCTCACCTGGCACTTCATGCCTCTTGGAAAGGGAAAAGCCTTTATGCTCGGTGCTTGCGCCGTGATAGCGACGGCAATAATACAG
The DNA here is from genome assembly GCA_025169955.1 of Salix arbutifolia. Classification (NCBI taxonomy): domain Eukaryota; kingdom Viridiplantae; phylum Streptophyta; class Magnoliopsida; order Malpighiales; family Salicaceae; genus Salix; species Salix arbutifolia. The sequence goes on from CM045909.1 coordinate 870,876, forward strand.
CTCTTTCACTGCACCGTGCCACAGGTGAGAAAGCCTGAATTCTGGGGTGTTCCGCTGATGCCGTGGATGCCATGTGTATCTATCTTCCTCAACATATTCCTGCTGGGGTCTCTCGATGGTCCATCCTATGTGCGGTTCGTCTTCTTCTCGGCTCTTGCTGTGCTTGTATATGTTCTGTACAGTGTCCACGCTAGCTATGATGCTGAGGGGGGAGGCTCTTTCGGTCAGAAGAATGGCGAGATCAGTGTGAAGGAATCAGACGAAAGTGACCGGGGCCATTGTTTTTTCAAAGTGTGAAAAATTTCTGCTTTTTATTTTTTATTTTTGAGAGAGTGATGGATAAGAAGAAAAGGGAGGCACAGGGTAGTAGAATAAAGAATGAGATCTCGAAGAAGTGGCTGCCTAGCTAGCTCGTGTAGTTGGTAGATGGAAGTTGAAGAGTAGTCAATTCCCTTTAATTTGGTTATTTTAACCGGTGTTTTTAATTTCGTTTCCGCTTGTTTAAAATTTCAGCTTGTTCCGGAAATTTCACTCAAATTTTAGTTCGAACATTCTGGTTTTATTCTGTCTATTCTATTTTAGCTAAATAGTATTGTTTTTAAATAATAAATAATTATAATATCAATCACATCTCTTAATTCGAATATTAAATTAAGATGAAATTTTACGAGAAATTTCTTGATATATTTCTATATATATATGTTATGTTAAAATTTAGCATAATAAAGAATGAGATCTCGCACAAGTGGCTGCCTAGCTTTTGTAGGTGGTAGATGGAAGTCGGAAGAGAAGTCAATTCCCTTTCGTTTTTTAACCAAAACCCTAGCTAGCATTATTGTGCGAACAAAAGGGATTTTGAAGTTGAATAAAAAGTGGGATTTTGTAGAAAATATACTCGAGGATGATTGATTCAAATTGAATTTCGAGAGTGAAGTGATATAATTAATGTCAATTTGAAAAGGGCAAGATGCTTTGCATGATTTTGATGACTATTGAGGTTGATTGCCTAATAAATTACAAATTGACAAGTTACCAAAACATTTCTTTCAGTACTAGAATATGACTCGAATGAGTGGCTAGCTAGTTGTATAATGAATAAAGCCGGAACCATGTCGTGGATAGCCGGCTGTTCGAAAAGAACAATATCCTCGTCCATGCCCCATCACTCCTTTCTTAGCCTCGGTCAAAAAAACTTAGAAGCTGTTTGGCGCTGCGGTTAAATCGTCGTGCTGCAGGATTTTTTATTTTATTTTAAATAAATATGTTTTGGTATTTTTAGATCTTTTGATGAGCTGATATCAAAAATAATTTTTAAAAAATAAAAAAATATCATTTTAATGTATTTCGACACGAAAAATACTTTGAGAAGCTACCGAAACCGCCTTCCTAATAGGATTTTAACCTCGCTCAGGTGATGAGTGCGGTGGCTTGCTGAAGCTGATTTTTCATCTTCTTTTGACTCCGAGCATGATCGAGTTGAAAGTTCCAGTTAGGTTGTAGTGGGACCCATAGGTGAACTACTCCTCGGGCAAATCGTATATAGAGTTTTCATTTTCATGTAACGAGGGGGTTATGATTATTATTATTTTTTTACCTTGAAAACACCTCAAAAAATCCGAGCTCCGAAATATTTATGATTTAGGGTTTATTTCATATTTTGAGCTGATTGTTTGCATTTTTGGATGCCATGATTTGGTTTAACAAAATTCTTAGAGTGTTTTATAAGTATTTTGCTATATTGGATATCATGATTTCTCGTTCAATTTTTACACTTATATTTTTATTTATCATTACTAAGAAAAAATTAATAACTCAACTCAAAAAATTATTTGCACTTTGATGGTTCGGTGTTTTTTGTTTGTTTGTTTTTTGCGCTCGTGTGTGTAGCAGGGGAGGCTTTCAATTTGCGATGAGATTTATGGTCCATGAGCATCTTGAAAATCAAGTGGACGCCTCCAAGAAGCAGTGGGTGGTCGCAATTGCGTGGTTTCCACTAAATGGATTCTGTAGAAATAAATGATGAAAAGGGAAATGAGAAGATCAATCCAAAGATTCTTCAGGTGATGTTCATATTCTTTCACTTTATGCACTGCTCCCTCCTTTTTCCCTTTTGTAATCCGAAAATAAACAGTTCATCGAGATGTTATTGTACTGTCAAAAGATAAAAAAAAATATTCCTCAGGTCATGTTATGTCGATGGATTTCGCCACAAAGATAAAGAACTACGCACTAATTATAGCTTTAAAATCAATCATGGGAACTAATCATGAAAGAAAACAATCCCACCTTATTGTAAAATTACATTTCTAATTTTCATTTCCAAAGAAGAAAAGATGAATCGACTTCAACTCGATTTATCTACGCGGAGCTATCACCATCCCAACCACAAAAATCATGAGATACTTGTCACCACTAACTGCTATTAGCCGCCTGCTCTTTAACAGATGAGAGCAAGGTATGAAAAACTTATCCCAATAAAGCAAGGTATAGGAAGAAAAGAGATGGGGTGAGAGGATGAATGATGGGGTTGGATATCTCTTACTTGGCCCTTTGCTACTGACTTTCAGTTTAGATTTTGGTGATGATCCTATGAAAAGACTTCTCCTTGGAAAAGATAATCTGGCCTAACTTGTGTGGTGTTACGAGAATTTTGCAATTGGTGAGTTGATAAAAAATCGGAGGATAAAGAATGAGAGTCGTGGTCATGTAATTTTCAAAGAAAAGACACGAGGGTCCACAAAATTTGAGCCTAGGTGAATTTGCGGATTATTGTCTTAGTTTCTTGGCCCCTCTTGTGCCTCTTTTGTGTTAATATGCCATGCAAGCATGATAATCTATGCCGGTCCTTACCCTTGTTCCTGTCTCCATCATCTTAAAGATCATTCTGTATCCAACCAGCATCAACTTGCTTGGATGACATGCAATTCCATGTAAATAAGATTCTATTCTTCACAAAACATTTTCAGTGCTTTCCCTGATAGATAAAACCTTTATCTTTCCATGTCCAGTTGAATTTATGGGATCTTAAGTTTTTATGATAAGGCACGAGTTATTAAATTATTGCTGTAAATTATCCAAACTTTTTGTTTTCTTAAAAAAAAATTAGATGATTAAAGGGAGTTTAGTAATAATATATATGATGGTTTTAAAAGTGCTTTTTAATTGATAATGCATAATGTTTTTTCTATTATTATTGGATCGGGTTTAGAAACAGACACCTTAACATCAAATATGTTCAATGAAAGTGTGGTTTAATTCGTCCTGCTTGTAAAGTGTTTGATGAAATGCCTGAGTGATGTATGGTTTCATGGAATACGATGATCTGTACTTGTACACAGAACGGATAGGAGGAAAGGGGCATTGATATTTTCTTGAAAATGCGAAGATTTGGAAGCCCATGTAGTGAATTTACGTGCTGTTTTGTGCAGGCAATCGCATGCCTTTTCTGTCAAGGCTGCAGTGGATGCTAATGTTGTTGTGGGAACTGCATTTCTTGATATTTATGCAAAAAGTGAGTTGATAGAGAAAGCGAGTTGTATTTTGAAGGTGGTGTCTTGTGGAATGTGATGATTTCTGAGTTTGCCAAACATGCTTGATCTCTGGAAATGTGGCACCATAAAGGAGGCTTAAGCTGTGTTTTGTGACATAGAAAGAATAGGATGTTGTCTTGTGGAATGTGATGATTTCTGAGTTTGCCAAACATGCTTGATCTCTGGAAGTGATGGATTTATTTATTTGAGGAAATGCAGCAGATGTTTATGCACCCAGATGAAGTGCACTTATGCATGTGGGTTTGGTCGACAAGGGACGAAGCTATTTCAAACTCATGATGGAAGAGCACAAAGTGTCACCAAATGTCCTTTACTATTAATGCACGGTTGATATTCTTGGTAGGGGAGGACTAGTCCATGAAGCTTTTGAGTTAATGAAGAGAATGCCATTTTTTGCCACCGCTTCAATGTGGGGATCACATTTGGTCTCTTGCAGTATTCATGGATTCTTGAATTTACTGAAATTGCAGCGAAGAACCAGTTCAAGATGGAACCTTGACAACAGGGGAAACTATATTTTGCTGGCAAACACATATGCTGCTAGTAAATATTGGGAGGAAGCTGCAAAAGCAAACAAGTTTCTTGAAGAAACCGAGATCATGAAGGAGAGGGGTCAAAATTGGATTGAAATTAAGGACAATTCACACTTTTATGGCCAGTAATTTGCTAGGGGAGATAATTAAACTGGGTAATAAAGCTGAATCTGACTGTGTCCCTAATGATCTTTAAGAGAGTTGAAAGCAAGAATCCTTAAGCCACCATAAAGAGAAGCTTACATTTGGGTTGATGTACATGCTTCCTAGGGCACGTATCAGGATTATGAAAAGTCTGTATTTTTGTGGTGATTGCCATTCTTTTACGAAGCTTGCTTCTAGCATTGCTGGTCAGGAAATTATTGTCAGGGACACAAATAAGTTTCACCATTTCTGAAATGGATGCTGTTCTTTAGGGAGATTTGGTGAGATACTAGCTCACTTACTGATAGTCAGTATGTTCTGGATCTTGAGTGGTTTATCATTTGTGGTATCTGTATGAAAAACGGCAGGAGTTACAGTTTGACTGATCGATACTTCATTCACCTGAATGTCATGGCAACTTTTGCTTAAGCATGCGGTAAACGGACTTGTCTCCAAACCGGACCGAAGAATCTAATAAGCAGAGATGAAATCTCACCTTCTGAAATGGAGTTTCAGCAGACAGATTGGCTTCGCTCGTGTAATAGCACGAGAGATTTCCTAAGTTACAAGCTCATGGTAATCTAATGGCTTATTTATTTATTTATTTATTTATTTATTTATTTATTTATTTATTTATGTAGATTCAATACGGAAAACTTACTTGTGATATTCCGTTTGTTTGTTCCTGGATCAATTGCTTCAAGACCACTTCGATTACTAGAACCAAAACGATGTTTCACGGCACGAACGTCTTTCGAGATCGTAGCAAGTTCAATGTAGAGTATTGAGAGAGAGAACTATATTCACTTATATGAAATAACTTGTATGTATTATGTAGAGGGAGGTCCCTATTTATACTAGAAAGGAGAAGTTACTTAGCGGTTACCTTGCGGTTACCAATAAGTAACACCCCTAGATAAATAGACTAGGTTCACCTCTTATGGGTGAACCAATACCAAATCGCACCTCTAGATATATAGACAGAGTTCATCCTTCATGGACGAACCGGATCAATTCCAATAACCAACAATTTATTTATTTCCCCTCCTTTTGTTTTGTCTGGGTAGGAAGTCGGTCTTCCTAGTTTCTCGCATTTGCTAATCTCAGAGTGTATAGATCTGCTTTGCAGCTTGCCCATTTTATCAGCCTTCGCTCAACTAGGCTCTGAAGCGATATGTATAATTAAACCTGAGTTGGTAAATAGATGTGAAAAATTATAATTTAGATTAATTGAACTGAAAAAATATTAATTGACCAGATAAATTTTAATTAATTGCTGGACTAACACCAAAAAAAAGTCAACACAATTGACGAACATATTAACACGTAACGACTTGATTTGATGATTCACTAATTCATGTGTTTTTTTCATGTCATAACCAAGACTACAGGCATGAAAAATATTATTTGATATAAAAATATGAAAGAAAAAAACTGAATAATTAAAATTTCATCTTCCGATAATAATTTTTTTTTCTGGTAAGAAAATCACAAATTTATAGTGGCCTGTTTAAATCAGGCTTGTTAATTCTGTTTCTTTCCGTTCCAGCCGGAATGGCCAAAACGTTCCGTGCCATTAAAAAAATTGTGATGAAACGACGTCGTTTTTGTCTCAGTTTTAATTTCGGTCCGTTGTGAAAATTCCAGCTAAATTCCGGTCAGAACATCTCGGTACCGTTCCGGCTAAAAATCATAATATTTTTTTTATTTTAGAACATTTTACTATCATAATATTTTGGAATTTTAGAGATGTTTAAGATTATGTTTATTTGATTTTGTGTTTGTATTGTATAATTTAAAATTAATTTATCTTAAATTTAAATTATACTTGTTAAATTAATATTTTAATTTAATTATATATATATAATTAATTATATATGAATAGTATAACCCAAAAACAGCACGCTGAAACGTTTCAAAATCAAAACGTTCCGAAACTGAAATATTCTGTTTCAATAAAAAAACCAGAACGATGACCGGAATGATATTGACAATTTTGGTTTAAATAAAAAAAAGCGGATGAACTAAAATCGCCCAGAAAAAAATAGAAGTAAGGGGAATATTATTTTAACATATATCAGCCCAGCCCATGAAGTTATAAAATGAAAATTAAACTGTGAGTAGAAAAACCCTAACCCTTATATATCCACGCTACCTTCTCTTCCACCCCATCAAGCAGCCGCTCCTCTTTCTCGCCCGTGCGCTCCTCTTGAAGGTAACAGTCACTCTCTTCTTCTTCATGTCTCTGAGACAGAAAACTTGTGTATGATTAAGCTCAATGAAAATTACTATGGGAATGCAAAACTTTTGTGATATTGCTCCTGGTTACGGATTTTGTGTAGCGATTGATTTGTTCGTTTCCTGAGAGTGTGAGATTGGAATCGGTTTTATTGATTATTTTACTGTTTTGAATTATTAAAAGAGTGACCTAAGATTTCTTTGAAAATATTTTAGTTTTGATTGTTGGGAACTTTTCAAGTTCTGTTCTGGTCTGTAACTTTGATGTTTAGTGCACGCTGGCTGTCGATTTCCCCCCCTCTTTTTTTGGTTAGAAGAGCTTAGTCGAACTAACATGATGTCATCGTGGGTTTACAGCTAATTTGAAACTGTAAACAGGATGTTTCTCTCTCTCCGTTTTTTGTATATATTTGCCATGGTTTGAATATCTTGTATTGGTTATCTATGGTATTTGAGAAACTTTTGTAGGAGATTCTCTCCTCAGCGAAATATCTGAATTTAAGATAATAACATATGGACTCTTCCAGCTGTCTTCTTGTAGCTCTATTTCATTTTGGTTCTCATATTATCATGTATGAACTTAGAGTTGTTGAGGGGTTTCGTCTAGGGTCATTACCAACACGATCTCATGTTTTGCTTGTGTGGTTTCTGAAAGGAAACAATGATCAGCATTACAGTTTCAATAACTAATACATTTTCTTTGTAGCAGCAGCAGCAGCAACTTATCTGTGAAGATGGGTCGTGTTCGTACCAAGACAGTGAAGAAGTCCTCTCGCCAGGTTATCGAGAAGTACTACTCTAAAATGACATTGGATTTCCACACCAACAAGAAGATTTTGCAAGAGGTTGCCATCATCCCCTCAAAGAGGCTCCGCAACAAGATTGCCGGGTTCTCCACCCATCTGATGAAGCGTATTCAGAAGGGAGCAGTCCGTGGCATCTCACTGAAACTACAGGAGGAAGAGCGTGAGCGGCGAATGGACTTTGTGCCTGAAGAGTCTGCCATTAAGATCCACGAGATTAAAGTTGACAAAGAGACCATTGACATGCTTGCTGCCCTTGGTATGTCAGACTTTCCTGGGATTGTTGAAGTTGAACCTCAACCCATGGTTCCTACCCAGGGCTTTGGCAGAGGAGGTGGTGCTAGGAGGTACTAGAGTTAAATAACTTCACTGGGATGTTCAAGTGCGCGCCAGAACTTTAATTTGTGTCTGAATGTCTTTTGTTTAGTGCTCACTATCATAGTTTGTTATGGATATTAGCCTCAATGGTACTGGTGCTTGATGCTTTAAACTGGAGATTTAGTTGATTTTGCTGTTAAAAGAATGATTTTTTACTCGATCCAATTCTGGCATGTAATTCCATTTTTGTCATGTGTTCAATTTCATGAACAACCTGAATTATATATTATGTGTGATGTCATGAGTCGAAGAAAAATTGTTTTGTTTTTTCTCCCCTGGATTTGGCTCAAGGCTTTGATGTAGAAGATAGATCATGCCGAATGTTTTTGAAAAAAAGAAATTTATTTTATTTTATTTTAAATTAATCAATTAATATTTTTATATTGTTATCATATGCTAATATTAAAAATATTTAAATCAAAAGTATTATTTATTTATTTATTTGAGTAAAAAGCTATTTAAAAAATGAATATTTCTTCCATGCAACCTAAAAAACGTAAGGGTTTAAAAGAGCTCTAATCACAACATTTTCATTTCATTATGAATAAGAACTGGCCCAAGGTTTATGCTTCAAGTGAAAGGCAAATCCAGAACATCTATTTCTAGCCCATTTACAGGCCTGGTTCAATAATACTTAATCCAAGCCCATACAAAGAGAATAAGTACCCAAAGTTTCAAAAACTACCTTGTGTGCCCACCATTTTCTGAGTTAACAGATAATGGATATTTTGCCTCTCTCCACCGCCCCCCTCTTCCCCCCTTGCCCCCCTCCTTTCTCCTCCAACGCCACAACCACCGCTTCCATTTCTTTCTCCCTCAAACCACCACCCCCACCGCTACCAGAACCCACTAATTCTTCCTCTATCCGCCGTCCCAAATCACTCAATCCCACCCCCTCCCCCACCCCCACCCCCACCCCAACGACCCCCAAAATCCCCCAAAACCCACTCAAAACCCTCCTTAACCCCTCAAAACGCCAAATAACAAGCTCCAGTGCCACTAATAACACCAACCCTCTTTCTCTCTCCACCAAACTCCGCCTATCCACCAAATTCTCTCCCTCCCCACTACCGCCGCAGCCACTAGAAACCACTCAAACCTCAGAAGCTGAAACCCAAGAAAAGACTCGAAAAGTAGATAATGAAGCCCCCAAAACTGATTTCTGCCAAAAGGGGAAGATCTTTATTGGGAATTTACCAAACTGGATAAAGAAAAATGAACTTTCTGAACTCTTTCGCCAGTTCGGTCCTATACAGAATGTAATTTTGATAAATGGTCATAATGAGACTGAAAGGAATTCGGGTTTCGGGTTTATTATCTTTGATGGTACAACAGCAGAGAAGTCTGCAATGAAAGCTGAGGAATTTGATGGAATGGAATTTCATGGGAGGGTTTTGACTGTGAAATTGGATGATGGGAGAAGATTGAAGGCGAAAGCAGAGGAAAGAAGGAATTGGGTTGATGGACAGGATGGGGTTGACTATAGGTCTAAATGGCACGAAGAAAGAGAAGGGTCTACAAAGGCTTTTCGGAAGGTTTTGGACACGCAACCGGAGAATTGGCAGGCAGTTGTTGGTGCTTTCGAAAGGATTAAGAAGGTACAAGGTTTCAGTCACTCTTATTGTTAGACTTGTAGTTTCAAGTTGATTAAGCAGAGAAAATGTGGAGACTTGTAAGATTCTGGTCGTCAACAGTAGGAAAAAATGAATTCTATATGAATCAGTGTCTGGCCACACATATAGCTGTGACTTGTGCAGATTATGGTAACCATGGTCTAAGTGGATAATCTTTAACTTTTAAGGGGATGATTTACGCGTAATGGCTTGATTCGTTATTCGTATGGCTTCTAAATGATGGGAAAATGTTGCATGGTCTTATCATGGGTGACCTTTTATTTTTAAGAAGTTATGATAGCTCTTACTTAGTCATTCGCAATGTGTTTTTCCTCTTTCTTCCCCATCATTTTATTAGCCTGCTAGAAGAGATTTTGGATTAATGGTGGGGTACTATGCGAGGCGAGGGGATATGCATCGTGCACGACAAACTTTTGAGAGCATGCGAGCAAGAGGAATATATCCGAGCTCACATGTCTATACAAGGTAACTTTTTTTTATAAAACATCACTAGTCTTGCTTATTTGTGATTTAAGTTGAATAACTTCTTTATGAGCTTCTTCATCTGTTGAAATACTAGTCATCCATCCAAATTGTCTTCAATACATACATATTACACAAGCAATGTGTCTGGTTGCAAATTTTGTTTTAGGATGCAATCCTTCTGAAAAATATTTTACTCCAAGTATAGCCTGTCCAAACGAGATTGTAGGGCTTTCAGCTTTGAATTTCATACATTTTTTATGTGCTTATTCTTCTCTTACGTGTTATTCATTTTTTGGGCAATTTGGCAATTTCATAAATTTTGTTTTAGGATGCAATCCTTCTGAAAAATATTTTACTCCAAGTATAGCCTGTCCACACGAGATTGTAGGGCTTGCAGCTTTGAATTTCATACATTTTTTATGTGCTTATTCTTCTTTCACGTGTTATTCATTTTTTGGGTAATTTGGCAATGTCTGTTGAAGGTTGCTTCCCAAATGTAATCTTTGTTCAATTAACAGGAACTTGGTTCCTCATAGTCTTAGAGGTTAATTGTTATGTACTTTTATTTTCTTCTATTGTCATTAAAGTAATTTATTTCATGCAGCCTTATTCACGCTTATGCAGTTGGTAGAGACATGGAAGAAGCACTGTCTTGTGTTAGGAAAATGAAGGAAGAGGGTGTTGAAATGAGTCTGGTGACATATAGTATAGTTGTTGGAGGATTTGCCAAAATTGGCAATGCCGAGTAAGTAAATATTACCTTTAGTACCTATTCTTGAAGAACATAACTGTTTCATTAACTTTGCTTTTGGAGAGTATCCTTTTTTTATATGCCAGAGTAATATATCTGCCAGTTCTGAAGCCTCTTTTTTTTTTTTTTTTTTTATCTCAACTTGCTGTTAAGCCATTGGTTTTCTGTGTTTTTATTTCTTATCTGTGCAGTGGCTTATTCCTTAAACTAAACTAACTGCAGGTTCTTATGTGATCAACATATAAAAGCTTTGATGATATATGCTTTAAACTTTAGCAATTGCAACTTGTTCAGTTGTTCAAGTCTTGACTTTCGATATTTCAAAACATTGCAACTTCAATTTTTGTTTCAGGAGTTCCTCTCCATGGTAATAATAACTTAAACATTGATTTTGAAGAGCTGCAGAGCACTGGTTTAAGGAGGCCAAAGAGAGGCATACAAATTTGAACGCTATCATTTATGGGAGTATTATATATGCTTACTGGTCAGTATTTTGTTTCTTATTCAAGTCTATATTAATTTCTTCTCATTATATATATATGGATCATTTCAATATGCTGAACACTATATCATGCCGATGCTGAATAGTTCCATGGCAATAAATGTGAGGTCAAATACAAATGCTTTAGCTTTCAAGTCCTTATGTATGTACTCATATAATAGCAATCATTTTACGGGCTATTGTTTGGTGCATCATCAATTCTCCCGCTGCCAAGTACAATTATAGGGCTCCAAGTCTTTGGGGTGCCAACTTATTAAATTGCCGAAGGTTAGGACCATATCCAAGGACCCTCTGTAGGTCGCATCATTTGTGGGAAAAACCTTTAGCTCGTGTTGAATGGATCCTTGGAGGATATGCTTATCGAATTAGGTTGCATGATAAAATTTGTAGTTATTGATTCTGTTCATGTTGGATATACTTTATAGTATCTTATCCAAGTTTATGAGGTGCTTTCATAAACTCACAATATCTTCACTCATCCATCAATTACAGTCAGTCCTGCAATATGAATCGAGCTGAAGCTTTGGTGAGGGAGATGGAAGAAGAAGGTATAGATGCTCCTATTGACATATATCATACCATGATGGATGGTTACACTATGATTGGAAATGAAGAAAAATGTCTGATTGTATTCAAAAGGCTTAAGGTAACAAAACGATAGTGTCATAGAGTTTACCGCATGCAAGGTGGTTATGTGTGTGCTTTAGTTTTGTAAGTTTTGTTTGCATTGGAGATGTTCTGTGTCTTTTAGCTTTGTCGATCCCCCCTCTTGCTCTCGAATGCCAAACTCATTTTAGGTTAGATGGAGCAATGTGCAAGTTTTGATAATGTAATTGCAAAGCATCACCTTTGCCTTTTATACTCCTTCATGAAGAATTTACATGAATTTTATGATAATTCATATTTTATATTGTTCCTTCTTGCTAAATCGCTATAGACATGTTGTAGGAATGTGGACTTGCTCCTTCAATGATCAGCTATGGATGTCTCATCAATATGTACACCAAGGTAAGCCTTTTGTCATTGCACCTTTTCATTCTAAATTTTTTATATCTTATTCTATTTTAAAGCTCCCACACTCACGAGCCTAGTGAAGCAACTTGACACCAAGAATGCTTGAGTTTAAGGAACGGACAGCCTTAGCTCGAGAACTTGCTGTATAAACATTTTGGACAAAACTGTGTGGAGCTAAGCATGTCATTGCTCAAATCAAATTGATTCATTATGCGCTGCACAAGGATAATGTAAAACATAAATTGGAAGATCAAACTCAGATCCTGGAATACATGAAAATTTCAAAACTGTGATGAGTTAAAAAGAGATCTTTTAGATGCCCCCAAGCATTTGTTTTGACCTTCTCCTGGAGTTGTGCCCTTGAAAGAGCAGGAAACTTAGACAGTGTCCTTTTCTGAGTGGAATAACAAAGGTGATCATGTTGGTGGATGGCAAGTGAATTTGTTTGTTGTGAGGGCTTATGGCTTTAGTTCTAAGAAAGCTGGGATCCAGTCCAATTGAATGTCTAAATTACTCCAGAGAATTGGGAATAAGGTTGTCTTCCAGAAACAAAATATTTTTTTTCCCTGAGTATACTAGAAGAATGACCATGAAGGAGGATGCAGTGGAATTATTTTGTTGTTAAGGCTTGTGACTTCAGTGCTAAGAATGCTGGGATCCAGTTCATTTTAACTGGAATCTTCTGAAATTTGGCATCAAAATGTCCTTCCTGCAAGCCAATTTGAGGTTCAGAAAGATTGAGAATTTTATAAGAGGGACACCAGCGGAATTTTTGTACTTAAGTTGTGCTCTTCAGTTCAAACTTTTTTAATCTTACACAGTGTCTGTCTTTTCAATTTTATTAAATGAATATTTCTGTTTGAGTCCTGTATTTTGTTGGATGTGTAGTTGTTCCTTACTCATGCTTTGTATTCACATTGGTATCTCTAGTCTTCTATTTAAGTGATGATCAAACATTACATTCAAACCTTCTTTTCAGACAGGTAAGGTTTCTAAAGCCCTGGAGGTGAGCAAAATGATGGAATCAGAAGGGATAAAGCATAATCTGAAGACGTATTCCATGTTGATCAATGGGTTCTTGAAGTTAAAGGATTGGACCAATGCATTTACAGTTTTTGAAGATGTTATCAAAGATGGTTTGAAACCTGATGTGGTTCTCTATAATAACATTATCAAAGCCTACTGTGGAATGGGAAATATGGATTGTGCCATCAATATGGTGAAGGAAATGCAGAAGGAAAGACATAGGCCTACATCACGTACATTTATGCCCATTATACATGGATTTGCAAGAGCTGGGGAAGTGAGGAGGGCCCTAGAAATTTTTGATATGATGAGGCGGAGTGGGTGCATTCCAACCGTGCACACCTTCAATGCTTTGGTTCTTGGCCTTGTTGAGAAGCGTCAGGTAAACTATGCATATGATATAACTTAGTGTTGAAACCTGGACATACCAGATTCAAGTTTTTATAAATAGACTAGGTTGTGAAAAAAGCTTTTAGTTGATGTCACGATGTTTACTGTACAAGTATTTTAGCATGGCCTTTTTTTCAGTGTTGATTTGTTAGGAAAGCAGTTGCTGTCTATAATATTGATGGAAGTTTCTCAAAGACTTCCTAAATATGTGCAACTTTTCCTTCACCTTAGGGTACATATAAAATTTCAAAGATCTGCTTGCATGGACAGCACTGTAATTAGTAATTTATTATTTGTGCAAGTGACACTTACACCCCCACGTACTTGGTCGAAAAACTTAACCTCTTTTCCAGTTTAATGAACCATTGTTCCCTTCATATCCCTCAGTTATGTGATCGACTCAAGTCTTGAGATGCTTAGTGAAGTTCCATTTTGATACATGTGTGTCAGCAGTTATGAAAATTGAATTATGTTTATCCCTTTATGAATGCTGTCTTATGTCCCCAAGGGGCGTGGCGTGATGGAAAAAGGCTTGCGATCTGCACAGCAGGTCTCGGGTTCGAGTCAAGCCGTGCACCCCTTGTAAGAGTCTAGGACAGCTGGGGTTTTACTCGCTTTCCTGGGCCCACAAAGTGTATTTTCCAGGAGGTGGGGTTTCCTCGCATCCAAAAAAAAAAATGCTGTCTTCTCTGTGTTCTGATATTAATGATTCACTTTGCCTTTTCACTGATTCATTTCTATCTGCACTGGAAGCCTATATTCAATAATGCATTATCTTCTTGTTTGACATTAATATGTTCATCTTGATTATCTTGCAGATGGAGAAGGCTGTTGAAATATTGGATGAGATGGCATTGGCAGGTGTAAGTCCAGATGAACACACATACACGACAATCATGCATGGTTATGCAGCATTAGGTGATACTGGAAAGGCCTTTGAGTATTTTACCAAATTCAGAAATGAAGGACTAGAACTTGATGTGTTTACATATGAGGCATTGCTCAAGGCATGTTGCAAGTCAGGCAGGATGCAAAGTGCTTTAGCAGTTACAAGAGAAATGAGTGCTCAAAATATTCCAAGAAACACCTTTGTCTATAACATATTAATCGATGGGTATGAATTACTGTCAATAACTCATGAATTTGTGTTTTAAGAGAATTTCCAATCTCTTAAATATCATTGCAACTAATTTGTTCTCAAAATCTCCTCCAATCTTCTCTGTTTCTTTGGTTAAATATGTTATCAGCATTTATTTCCAATATCTTGATTCAATTGTTTTTCTGATGTAGATGGGCTCGAAGAGGTGATGTTTGGGAGGCTGCTGACCTTATGCAGCAAATGAAGCAAGAAGGGGTTCAACCTGATATTCATACGTATACATCCTTTATAAATGCTTGTTGCAAGGCTGGAGACATGCTGGTATGCTTTGCTGATCAGTTACTAGTCCTTTGTTTTTTCAATGTTGTTAGTAAAGGGCACACTGAATGCATTCTGAACGTGGATGGTGATAACAAGCCTTGCATTATAAATTGCTATAGCCCCTGTATAGACAATCTGATCAACACGAGTTCATAGGATTTCATCTAGTTTATAAAGGTGAAAATTAAAATGCTTTTAAGCCAAGTCATTGCTTAAACTTAAACAGAAGAAAATTTTAGTTAGGTGTTAATTCGGCAATTTGGTCATTCATACTTTACTTAGGTTTTGTAATATAGGATGATATTTTGCTTTCTAGTCTTGGATGGCAACATCTTGCTCAAGACCCTGGCACTAGAAGTTTTTATTTCAGTTTCTCGTTCTCCAACTGGGCATTGTATCAAGTGCAACTTTTACTTTTTTAATAAAAAACTAGAAAACAAAATGCTTAAATCAATGTATTTCCGTCTAAAATCTTAAGTGCTTAAGCTTTATTTACATATTTATTTTCTGTGCGTTCCCTAATTTGGTTTGAGCAAACCATATTTTTCAGAGAGCAACAAAAACAATACAAGAAATGGAGGCTGTAGGAGTGAAGCCAAATGTGAAAACCTACACCACATTGATTCATGGTTGGGCATGTGCTTCTCTTCCAGAAAAAGCACTGCGCTGCTTCGAAGAGATGAAGTTGGCTGGATTAAAGCCCGATAAAGCTGTGTACCATTGCTTAATGACATCATTGTTGTCAAGGGCTACTGTTGCTGAAGCATACATATACTCCGGGATTCTGTCCATTTGCAGAGAAATGATAGAATCTGAGTTTACTGTGGATATGGGGACTGCAGTTTACTGGTCCAAATGTCTACGCAAGATCGAAGGAACAGGCGGAGAGCTCACAGAAGCTTTACAGAAGACCTTCCCTTCTGATTGGAATGCACATTACTCTCCCGAGGCAAACTACGAATCAGATATTGATGATGAACCCAGCAATGGTGGTGATAATAATATGTTTCTGGCTGGTGTGAATGATGGAGATAGCGATGATGATGATGTTGATGATGATGGTATTGAGGATTTCAAACAAAGATTATGGGTTTAAACCATTTTAGGAGTTAGGGTTTCGGAGTCAAAAGCTGTATGACCATGTAAACTTCAAATACACCGCAGTAAACTTCAAAACTTGTGTGGTCATTTTGATCATCCTGTATGTGACTCATCTCAAAATATTTTCTAATTTTCTTTAGTCACAGGACTAAGATTTTGCTTCATGCATTCATGGCGTTGAGAATTCTCAACTACGCACAAGATTCATCCAACTTCAAACTGACTTCATTTTGACTCCTTTCAGTGAGACTAAATCAAAGTTAAATAATGAAAGACATCAACAGTGCTTGTTACAAAAAAGAAGCAGCAGAGCAATCAAGACATATGAGATTAAAACTTTTACGTGATTGCTATCCGGTGAGAGGGAGAGGCTTTCCAATAATAGCACAAGAAGAAAAGAATAAAAATCTCGATTTTTGCTTAAGACTCTCATTGCAGGGTTGCACCCACACGATGAACCATCAAATCAAGTTGAAATTTCTTCATCATCATCGAGCCAAAGGTCCTGCATGTCGATGGATATGAACTCAATTGGCAGGACTGAAGGACATCCCAAATGTCCAAAATGCCAGAGAACCATTTTGGCTGATATGTTCTGTCAAGAAACCAAGCAAGTGTCGGTTTACCTTTCAATTTATCATCATCATCATCATCATCATCATCATCATCATCATCATCACAAGAAAAGTTGTGCATGGTGCTATTCTTCCTTCAGCACTTCTCTTCTAAATTTCCAATCTCGTGTTAAATGCAATCTGAAAGATTTCAAGGGCACTTGGTTCGTATAAAATTAAAAACCATAGAACGGGATTAGACGATACGAGGGAATCCTCAAAGCATCCCCCCTTTTATTAAATCTTTTGATATAGTTGACAAATAGAGATTTTTCTCAATTACATCCCTTGTTTATTCAGAACTCTAAAACCGGGTCACCCAGTCGTCACCAATTTCAATTCAAATAAAATAAAATAAAAATTTCTTAAAAAATAACATTTAATTGCATAATTATACACTTTAGACAAGAACCACACCAATAGAACTCGGTTGAATAATGTATAAAACTCTGGGTTCTGAATTGAAAAATGTTCTAGTTTCAAGACCCCAGCTGAAAATCTTGGCGTCTCAGTAATTTAGACACGGCTTAAAAATCGAAATCATACTTCGCAGAGAGGAGAGCAGAGCAGAGCAGAACTGTAATAACGAGTTCAGTCCACATTGCATGCTGTGGGTGTGTGGTCACCTCAGGGTCTGTAGCTAGAGACAGATTGAAAATGGATTTGATGATTCCGTATCTCCCATTGAAACATCTGTGTTTGACCTAATTCTCGATACAATGGTAGTTCTACGTCCCGCCTGAATTTCCTCCATTGATTTCGCTGGGCTGTACACATTGCCTTGTTGATGTTAGGGCTGTACACAGAATGCAAGAGAACCATTCTGGTTGATAGGTTCCTTCAAGGGCCAGCTGAGAAATCAACCAGGTGTTAATTGACTCCAAAAAGGTTACCTCTTTGTCTGTGCTTCTGCGTTGGGTTTTGTGGGAAGCACTTTCCATACATCCATCCACTCGTGCTTGGGTTTCTGCGATTAAAGGATTAAAGAATAATATAAGTAATTTTGCATCTTATTTAATAGCTTAAGTGCCCGTTTGGCATTGCGATCTCACCGGTTTTTGGCCGAAATTTGATTATTTTTTTTTTCATTTTAAAGACATGCAGTTTGGTGTTTTTAGATCATTTTGATGTGCTGATTTCAAAAATGATTTTTAAAAAATAAAAAAAACATTATTTTGATGTATTTCGGCACGATAAGCACTTTGAAAAGCTACCGCAATCGCATTCCCAAACAGATTATGATTTCTAATCCTACTATCAAAATTTTTATTGACCCAACCGTCATGAATTTGAATATCATCATCATTGTTCTATTTGATAAAAATCAAGCACAAAGTATTTTAAACCTCTCCTCTGAGTTAAAAATAAAATAAAATAAATCAGTTAATTCCATTAAAAACCTCAGTTTACTTGCTAACATGATCGATTTAGTCCTCAACCCATTCATTTTTAGACCGTCATTAAATAAGTGTGATGGATGAACATGGAATCAAGCTTGAAAAGGTTAATTTAAATTCCACGTGTATCTCAACTCATTGTCGTCGTTCGGGGACATGTCCAGCTTGGTTCCATATTTAAATCAAATCCCACCCAGTTTCCACCTGCTAAACTGGTGGATGAAGAACATTCTTGTCAGCATATCATGTTCTTGGCACACAAACAGAAGACAAGTGAATCTGGTCAAGACGTAGTCTATTGATTATTTTACTATTGAGCTCACTGTATACTTGAATTCATTGCATTCATCCCATTTGTTTATTTATCTAATCATTTTGCATCTCGCATTAATGAAGCTTCGCAGGAGTTTCATGCATGGACATGCGCATCTATCTTATCTTGTCGTCGATGGCTGAATATTCCTGCACTTCCACCAAAATGAAAGCCCTGTTGACTCTTCCATGTTCTTTCCATCATCGTAGCTTCATTCGCAGCATCCACCACGACTCAAGCTTGATTTCAGCCTGGTTAAACCGGATCTATCAACTCGATTAATTGTTAAGGGGGTGTTTGACACTGCGTTTCAAAAATATTTTCGAAAAAAAAAAATTATTTTTTTAAATCAATTATTTTAATGTATTTTTAAATAAAAAATATTTTTAAAAACAACCGTAAATAGGTACCTAATTGGATTTTAAAATAAACCAAGACATTGACATTTCAAGTGAAAAATTAAAACGATACGGGTTTCATTTTCTTTTAAAAAATAATAATATAGAATAAAATTAATTTGTATTAACCCGAGTTAAATCATTATATTATAATGTTAATGCACATAAATAATATCGTGCAGACATGTAGTGCTTCAACATTTTAACTTAAGAACACACAGTTGCATGTACGTAGCTTTTCATTGACATTACTAATAATTATTAGGTATTACATGGAATCCTCCTCCATTGACATTGCTGTCTGCTTCTTTTTCATTATTTTTTTTCCCTCGTTTTGTTTGGTGAGTAGACATTCATCGATCTCCATGGAATTGTTATTTATTAATTATGATCATGGCAGGAGTTGGCGTCGATCACAAAAATAGCTAGCTAGGACCCAAAATTAATTATGATCGTTTTGTTTGGTTGTGTTAATTATTTATTAATACATGTTTTCATAATCTTCTTGATTAATATCAAACTAAACACATTTTAAATTAAGACTTTAAAAAATCCATTCAGCCAATAATGAATTGGTAGATGGGAGACCGTCCACCTCATTTACAGCTTTTCTTCTTTAATAATTCAAGAACACCGTGATCTACTGATCCCAACACAAGAAAATCATCCAAATCGCACGACCAAAATATTATAAGAATCCTTGAGAAACCGGACTAGCCTGGTGGTGGACCTGAAGTCTGGTTGGTTGATCAAGAGTATTTTTGAAAAAAATTAAATTTTTATTTTTATTTTTTTATTTTAAGTTAAAAATTTGGTGTTTTTAAATCATTTTGATGTACTGATGTCAAAAATATTTATTATTTTGATATATTTTTGAACGAAAAACACTTTGAAAAACAATCTTAATCACACTGTCAAACATATATATTTGCTCGAGCTATATTCTATTAAGAACAAAGATAGAGAATAAAAAAAGTGAAACATTAAGGTGGTCATTTGTCAAATTATGAAATCAAAAGGAAACTTCCTAGCTGGTGAACTTAATAACCTGCCAATTACTCCATCCTTAGGTTAAACAGCACCGCAATCCATGTTAAACCGAGCAAGGATTTCAACAAGAAGATTCTAAATTAAATTTACAAAAATAAAATGAAAATTAATCGAGATTAATTCAACCAAACCCCGTTTTGAAACATTACTATTTTGATTTATCCAGGTTAATATATTTATCTCTTAATTAACATATTAGACTAAGCCATGTACTTCAATTAGGGTTCATAACTTTGTCCACAAGTCCCGATTAATTACTTGTAATTGAGAATTCCCAAGCTTCTTACCTTCGAGCACCGAGCATGGCCACATGGGTGTCTTGTCCGTAACTAGGAAACATATCTTTCAACGCCACCAAACTCTCTGTGACTGATCAGTAATGGACTGTTTTTGATTTGTTTGAAATTATTTTTTAAAATATTATTTATTTAGAAAAAAATATCAAAATAGTATTTTTTTGGCCTTCTCAGTGATTTTTCTGCATGATTTTGATTAGCCAACAATCAAGCCGAGCGACCCCATTCGTTTTTTACACCAAAAGAGCATGAAATTAGGGCCCCGTTCACATGGATCGTGTAAGAATGTTGGTGCCAACACAGAAGAACACAGACATCTCTTACGCAGATGCTGTATGCATGGGACGTGCACATGTTAGACTAGAAGATAGGATGGTAGGGGTCAACCTGATGGATCGATCCTGTCCGTTGGATAAGACGGAAGTGGCAAGCATGACTGTGTGGAAAAACATTTAAGGATATCTTATAGGCTATGGACATTTTAACATGAAATATAATTAGCCGAGGATGGGGTCAGCATGGTAGTATTTGATATATGAAATTTATTATATAGTTATAGCTTTAGAAAAAAAATAACATGGTCATAAAAAAAGTTCTTATTTTTTCAATATGAATCTAATCAAATTTAATTAGATTATTATAAATCTAGTCAGGTAAATTAAAGAATTGCTGAACACAAAGCGACACAATTGTGAAAGAAGAGAGTTTTTTAATGCATTTACAGAGCTATAATAATATAAATTATACTAGTAGTCTCACCTAACAGTTTAAATTTTTAGATAAGATAGTTTCATAACACAATATCAAAGTTTTGTTGACCTAACAGTCATGATTTTGAATCTCTCTATCCTATTTTTATTGGATAAAAATCAAGCACAAGTTAATGTGTATCTGTGCAAGTTTTAAACTCAAAAGGTTTTTACTTGAGGGTGTGTGTTAGATAATAATATAAATTATATTTTGAAACCCCATTTAACCGTTTAAATTTTTAGATGAGATGATTGGTGTATTCGAGAAGAAAATAAAAGGAAATATAGTATTTTATTCCTACCTTGAAATTTAAAAGTTGACCGAGTCCGAACCTTGAATTTTTCATAAAAAATAGAGAAAAAAATTGAAACCCAGTAAAAAAACCTTATTCATTTTTTAAAATCTTTTATTTCAGAATCAAATTATGTATTATTCAACTTAACCCTTCTAATCTCCATGATGATATATGGAATCTATCTGTTCAATCTCCTGAGTCTTGCCTCATAAATCCATTAGCAACGTCACCGCTATTCCTTAAAAAAAGTCACATGAATTCTGCCTCCTGTCGTGTGATTTATTTATTTATTTTCAATTTCCACATGAAGTTCTTAAATTTCGAAATCTATACGATTACTTCAATGATCAAAACAGGGTTGCATTGTATTATTAACATATGATATTGTCATGTGGTCCAAAATGAGAGAAGAGAACAGCAGAGCTTCCTTCCACAATTACGAGAAACGGCAGGCTCAATTAGGGTTTCTCATTAAAGTAACTTTAATTCAATATAGTGTTTTGACTGTTACGGGAATCCAAGAACACCCAGTTGAATCTACGCAGCCACATCTTTGCATGCAGTAGATTTGACAGAAAATATTATAGTAACTTGGAAGAGATGCGCTGTGAAAGGGACAGGGAAACCCTAAATCAAATAATCAAAGGCCAGGGGAGCTCCGTGGATCAGCAGCCTGTGAACATAAAATATTAGCTCAAAACTATAAGATTCAGGCTGACAAAAGTTGTGCTATGTTCAGGAGGCATTTAATATCATATTCAATTATGCAACCTAGAATTTAATACACTCATCACAGGCCCTACCAGCCCCATTTCCTTTCCATCTCCCCCCCCTACTCCTCCTCACCTTTTCTTTAAATATCACCCTCACAACTTCCTCTGATCACATTAATAGCAATCCAAAAGGCAACAGACATTCACAGATCCTGGTAAAACCATTTAGGCTACCTCTTGCTAGTGTTTGAGATCAAGTGAGCAGGAAAAATGAAGATCCCTACACTTTTCAAGAGCAAAGAAACGAAGCAATCATGGCAAAAATGGCCTTCATGCAGGCACCCCAAGACTCTTTCTTTCAGGGGTGGAGATGATGTGATCAAGACTGTAAACTCAGTTTTCTTTGATCCTATTGAAGGGGTCCAGACACCAGAGTCATGGTTCACAAACTCATCAGCAACCACAAGCTTCTCAACTGAGTCAGAGGACTATGATGGGGAGTCATTGGAGGTGGTTATGCGTGGGGTGAGATCAGAAAGGTTGTTTTTTGAGCCTGGAGACACAAACTCAATACTGGAAGAGGCGAAAACAGGAGGGTTTCCGTTCAAAGAAAGTGTAGTTCTAGCAATGGAGTCAGAAGATCCATATGGTGATTTTAGAAGGTCAATGGAGGAGATGGTGGAGTCTCATGGACTTAAGGACTGGGATTGCTTAGAGGAGCTGTTGGGGTGGTATTTGAAGGTCAATGGGAAAAAGAATCATGGTTACATAGTTGGGGCATTTTTGGATCTACTTGTTGGGATTGCAGCTGCTTCTTGTTCTGATTCTACTTCCTTTTCTTCTGCTGTTTCTTCCCTTCCTCCTCCATCCCCTTTATGTTCATTGAAGGGGCAAGATGAGATTGATGGGGAATAACAGATGGATTAGTAATCTTAGCTTCATTGCATCACTTGTGTATATCAGTAGGATTAACGGGAAAAAAAAGAGATACAGAGCTTCTTTTTGTTTATATTACCACGATGACTATGAAATCTCTCCCCTTCTTTAACATGTCAAGAGATAGTAGAATATGAAGGTTCTGCTATCTTGATCTGTGTCTGTGAATCTCCAGGTAGGTCCAAAAAGAGTCGTTGAAAGAATACGAGATTGTTGTTGCAAATTGTTAGAGAATAATATAAATCATATTATGGGCTTCACTTACAAGTTTGAGTTTTTAGATGAGATGGTTCATTAACATGGTATCAGAGTCTTGTTGACCCAACGGTCACGGGTTCGAATCTCACCACCCCCATTCTATTTGATAAAAACTAAGCACAAGGTGATGTGGACCTGTGCAAGTTTCAAGCCCAAAGGGCTTTCGCTTGAGGAGGGTGTTAGAGAATAATATAAATTATATTCTGGGGCCTCACTTATAAACTTGAATTTTTAGATGAGATGGTTCCTTGACACAAATGACTAGTCTAACGTTTAATACTGACATTATGCATTAGAATGATCTTCTTCCAGAGATGTTCTGCTGCGGAAGCAGCTCATCCTCTGGACTGAATTTTGATAATCTGTCCTGTTAAGAGAAGCCACCTAAACTGGCGTGTTTAACCAGCCATAAATCACGACATCAGTCAATGAAAATGGTACTGCCATCCAGTGTTCCTATCCTTTACTTTCTAGCGTTAATTTACTCAGCTCCACATGCCATTGCACAGTTTCTGGAAGCTAGGAAAATGGCATGCCATGTTGTGTAACAGTGTTGTATGGAAATATAAAGCAGATGGGAGTTCTGAATGTCTTTCTTTAACTTGAAAAGGAAACCATCTTCCCGACAATAGCGTGTTAAGTAACCTATAGTGTTTTACAGGTGAGGCTCCATAATATAATTTATATTATCCTCTAAAACACCCTCTCAAGTGAAAATCCTTTGGGCTTGAAACTTGCACAGGCCCACATCACTTTATGCTTGATTTTTATCAAATAAAATGGGGGTGGTGAGATTCGAACTCGTGACTGCTGGGTCAACAAGGCTTTGATACCATGTTAAGGAACCATTAAGCTTTTAGGTGAGATGGTTCCTTAACATGTTAGAGGATAATATAAATCATATTCTGGGGCCTCACCTGTAAGCTTGAGCTTTTAGGTAAGATGGTTCCTTAATATAGCGCACCTGCCATTGATGGGTTATTTAATCTCCCATTCTACGCCCAAGCGAAACAGAACCCAGCTCCATGCACTGCATCACAAATGTCACCTCTTCATCTTCCCAAGAACTTAGTAGCTAAACCTATATACAGTGCATTGACATCATCAACCAGATCTAACCCGTGGTCTAGAAAGTATGTGAAACAAAAAGCAGAATATTGGTTTCAAGGAAAATATTGAATCATATCCATTATGCATATTCTTGACTCCAGAGATGGAGAAGGTGGTGAATAGCCCACGTTGCGGTCGCTCGATTTTTTTTATTCATCAGAAAACGGGGGGCGGGGGCTGGTGGGTGGACAAGGACTTTTCATGGAAATAGAAATAACTTCAGATAAAAAAAAGTTGGGCCAATTTACCTCCATCATCCCATGGGAAGTGAAAATTTGCAAATTTTGGGTTACCGTAGGAAGAGAACCAGAAATGGGTTACATTTTCAAGAAGAGGAAAATTTTCTTACATTTTCAAGAAGAGGAAAATTTTCTTTCTTTTGGAGAATGTAGCCCAGATCTGGCTCTTTGGTTCGGTTTCTCCAGTCTAATGTTAGCCAAGGATTTTGGGGTTTCTTTTTTCTTACAATGGATTATGTTTTACTGGAGAAATGTATAGCAAGCTTCGATGGGAAAGGCCAGGATGCAAATAAAGAAAAAGAAGTTGAGCCAAGAGTTCAAGAAAAACAAAAGTCTCTGAAAAGATTTGGAGACCATTCTTTGTATATTATTGAATCAAGAACTTTCAGACAATTATTAATTCTACCACTCTGCTGGAGTTCAGAATTATAGCATGACCCCAAAAATTTCACTTGAAAACACCGAAAGGTGTGCCACAGAAAAAGTAGAGATTTAATTCATTAGAACTTAGAAGTAGAAGAAGCCACTAATTAATTGCAGCACTTTAGTAAGAACTGTTAAATTACTAGAGTCTGCTTCAAGCAAATTCCAAGATGGCATCTAATAAAAAATGAATATCAAATGAGGGAAATATTAGACTCGGGTTCACTGCAAAAATGGAAGAGCTTGTAAGGCTAAAGTCCATGTAAGCATCCCCAGATCTGCTGATACTGGATTATATCAAAAATCATTTTGCATTTTTTGCATGGCAAACCACTCCAAATTCCTCCCTCCCTCCAGTGTTCATAGTCATTAATGATCACCAACTACATGATTGAACTCTAAGGATAGAACCTCAACATATCAACATGGCAATAACTATATCCCCTGTCCCTGAAAACTTGACTCCTGACTGATCTGCAATTTACCTCCATTCCTGTGATTTTCAGAACTGCAGATTTCAGCTTTCCCTTCACAGATTAGTCTAGGGAGGCTATAATAGTTTTTTCTTTTGTTACAATTGATAGAAATTTCCTGTGGTGAGGGGCTTCATATAGAATGTCATGTCTTCCATAAAGTGAGCCACCAAATTCCTAAATAAGCAAAAGCAACTTGTGGGTTCAGACCATCTTAACAACAAGCCAAGAATAAGTTTTATCTCATATATGGTATTCTGAATCTACGATAAATGCAAAGTTCTGTGCCTACTTTATTATAACTAAAAAAAATAAGAGGTAGAGGTCCTGAAAAAATGGAATAAAATTAGTCAGAGTCGATCAACCCCCAACATTTTCAAATATGATATATACGAAGATAAGGACAGAAACTACTTAATGTAGAAGTGATAACAAGACTGGCTCACAAACATGTCAAGAGGGCAATAATCTGGAATCTACCAGGAAGATAAAAAATCCAAAAAAATAATGAAATTGAATCAGCCATACACACATTGAGTTCAAATCCTAGAACAGATTATAAAACAAACAAGTATTCTGAGAAAAAGAATCCAAATTGACACCCTAAACTGACAAAATTATGCAGCATAAATACGTTCTCCTTAACATCAATCACTAATCAGTATGGGAAATCACTTTAAGGAAGCACCTCATTGAAGCATCCAACAACAAGTGCAGAGATCACTGTCCTTTAATGCAAAGTTCCTTGGCACTTAAGAGTCTTCTTAAATTTTGATAAAGATATTGTTGCGTTAAGGGAATCCTTCGCTTGGATCATCTAACTGGGACTGATGGATTACCCCAATGCAACCATATCTCCTCAAAATTAAAATCCCTTTGGTGATTTATCCACCACAATCTCAAGTGAGCAGCCAAATTGCTCATACTAATTCCACCTTACTGCTGATACCTAATATCTTGCATCCCGCATCTTCATCACTTCTGAAATTTGATCCCTTGGAACATCAGAGGCAGAATCATGCTGGTGTCACTGCCTCCAGCAGCACCCAGTTTCTTGACCAGCCATTTCATTTTCCACTTTTCAATATTCCTGTCAGTTCTGTAAGAAAAAACTTACACCAGCAATCAAAAGAACACTACATTATAAGCAAACCCCTTCTTTCTGAACAGTAACACAATAGCTGCACAAATAAAAACAGGACAACGAGAAGCGCAGATAATTTCAAGTTAGCATAAACATATCACTCTTGAGCAAATATATTTAACAGCATGCATTTTAGGCAAATGCACATCACTAATTCATACATGTTCACGAACCAATAACATATGCCTTGATATCTCATGCTGTTTAAGCCGACATTGGCATAAATTTGTTAGCATTCAACACAGAAAGCGGGTATAATAACACAGCCACAAAAGCAAAATTGACCGTAGAAACAAATTCATTAGACAAATAATAAAAAAGAAACAAACTTTGACACCAATTCAATCCAAGAACTCAAACCCATTTTAGTAACTGTGAGTCCAAACAAAATTCAGTAAAAAGACTGTTTTAAGCGAGAGAAGGGCATAAACGCTGAAGATATCAAGATGTACCTGGAGCTCATTAGCTATGGTTTTGAAATCTGTGAAACGGAGCGAGGCAAGATACTGAGATGGGCTTTTAATCCCTAATATCTTTATCCTTTCTTAAATTGGTCCCTAAACTTAAAGTTAATTTCGTCTTTGATCGCTCTAAATCCTTTATTATTTTAGAATGATTTATTGTAATATTTCTTGAAATAGGCAGGTATATTTCCAAATTCCGCAAATACTTCTCGTTTACCTTCCTAAATCATTTTCCTTAATTGTTTAAATTGCGATAAACAAGAGCATCGGGGACTTATTGAATATTCTAACGCTATTGTGGCAAAAGGGTGGGATTTTTTGATGACTGACAACCCATCCAATGTTGCGAAAGAGAGTTAGGGTTCCAAACAAGTATCCATGACTGTAAGCATGAGACTGTAACAACAGAAGATATAATGGAGATTATTGTGTTGAAAATGGCTACAATAGGGTCATGGGCTAAACGGATAGGTATCTATCTATCTGCCCAGTAATTAGTTAGACACAACATGATCAAGATAGATTCCAAGACGAGAGAAAAAACACTGTGCACAACACAATATGAATTTGATGGCAAGAAAACTTGATTTGAAATAAAGGTCATCAAAGCCAACTTTATGGGCAAGGAGGAGATCAGGGAGGGAAAGAATGTCTTTAACATAGATTTCATGAAATCTGTTTTATCTGCTGTTGTTTTGCTTCTTTTTTTCCCTAAAGTTCGTGGCATCCATAACTCAATCATCAAAGGCTTTACTGTTCATCTTCTTTAAGAATAGAGCAGAGTAAAGCACTTCCAACCCAGTTCCCAATTCCCTTCTTCAAACAGACAGGCAGTCCTCTCTTCTTTTCCTCAGCTCCTTGGTATCAGTGGATTTGCCCTTCCTTTTCTTTGCCCTTTCTCTTTTTCTCTTTTTCATAATCTACTTTTTAGCTTATTCTTAAACTGGCAGTACATAACTCGTCAGTCATTTTATATGTCATCAACAAAGTGATTATTCCATCCATAGCCATTAAAGCTTAGTGCTTCGCAAGATGTTGCCATAATTTATAACTCCTCCCACACCACCTTTAATTTTTATCTTTTATTTTATCCACTATCCTTTATATGATTAGAGAAAGAGAAAGTTGGATATCACATGCAAACCACTTTCACATACAAAGACTGGAATTTGCCTCACTAACAAGCAAAGCACAATCCCCATATCACATAATATCTACACACACCACCTCTTCAATATAAAAAGGCCAGCAAGATTGCTGCTTTCTCATATTAGTAGCTCGACTTACAGTTTACCAAAACAGCTCCTTTCTCACACTTCTCTAGCTATCCAGTATCCACACATGCAGCCAAAACCTCTCTAAGTGATCATCTTGTTTTCCTTCACCTAGCTAGAAACCCTTGAGATTTTGCATCATTATACAAGGGAGTGAACATTTAAAACTGCAGAAAGATGAGAGCTGGAATTTGTAGTTTACAGAAGACTCTTACTCCTGGGGCTGTAAGTTTAGTGAAGCAAGCATTCAATCTTGCTAGGCGGCGAGGCCATGCTCAAGTCACTCCTCTTCATTTAGCAAGTTCTATGCTTTCCTCCTCTACTGGTCTACTAAGAAGGGCTTGCCTTCAAGCCCACTCCCACCCTCTTCAATGCAAGGCTCTTGAGCTTTGCTTCAATGTGGCACTCAATCGCCTTCCCGCATCCACTTCTAGCGCCTTGTTAGGGCCTCAATCTTCCTACCCTTCCCTTTCCAATGCCTTGGTTGCAGCCTTCAAGCGTGCTCAGGCTCACCAACGGCGAGGCTCCGTCGAAAACCAGCAGCAGCCCATTTTAGCCTTGAAAATTGAGATAGAGCAACTCATAATATCTATCCTAGATGATCCTAGTGTTAGTAGAGTCATGAGGGAGGCTGGTTTTTCTAGTACTCAAGTGAAAAACAAAGTAGAACAGGCTGTTTCTTTGGAGACCTGTCCTCAAAGTTATGTTACTGTTAGTAGCCAGTCTAAAGAATTCACCAAACCTCAAGTTCTTACTGCTAGCGAACCTCAGTCTTTACCTCTTAGTCAGTTTGGAATCATACATGGAAAGCCATTAGATCAGGTAAGGAATGATGATGTAATGAGTGTCTTGAACGCATTGGTGAGAAAAAAGAGAAACACTGTCATAACAGGAGAGTGTCTGGCTACTGCCGAGAGTGTAGTCAGGGGAGTGATGGAAAAGGTCGAGAGAGGAGAGGCTTCTGGGGATTTGAGGTCTGCGAGGTTCATAAGCCTTCCTCTCTCCTCTTTAAGAAGTCTTTCCAAAGAGAAGCTTGAACAGAAGCTTGTGGAGCTTAGGTGCACTGTGAAAAGTTATATGAGTAATGGGGTGGTTTTATATTTGGGTGATCTAAAATGGATTTCTGATTTTTGGTCAAGTTATGGTGAGCAAAGGAGAAGATACTACTGTACTGTAGATCACATAATCACGGAGCTCAAAAATTTAGTTCATGGATTCAGTGTAACGGGGAGGTTGTGGCTTATGGGGATTGCAACTTTCCAAACTTACATGAAGTGCAAAGCGGGCCACCCTTCTCTAGAGACTATGTGGGAACTTTATCCTGTAACAATTCCAATTGGGAGCCTCAGCTTAAGTCTCAAACTTGATAGGTAAATTTCGAGCTCACTTGCTTATCCTTTTTCCTCGACATGCCTGTCACCGGCCAGTATTAACATTTTTGTTCTTTGCTTTCTTTCAGTGATTCACAATCTCATCAGTCCAGAAGCAAGGTATCTATGAATGGATCCAGTTGGCCACTTCTTGAATGTGGAGTAGATAACCACTCAACATGCTGGACAGATTACTCTGACAAATTCAATAGAGAATCTCAAAGCCTAGCAGGTAGGACCCAAAACAAGGAATCCACTACTGGAATTAGTATTTCCACTAGTTCAAGCTTGCCCTTATGGCTCCAGCAATGCAAGGAAGAGACTGATAGGAACACCACCAATGATAAGGTGCTTATTTTACCTAAACTTCAAAGTTTGTTATAAATCTTGGCTTCGATGCATGATAGAAAAATTAACATTCCTTGCAATTGTAATTTCTTCAGCCGGAATATCTAAGCAATAAAGGGAGCTTGCTTTTTGGTTCAGTCCACAAGCAGTCCTACTACCCTGAGAAAACTATCAAATTTACTTCGTCACCTCCATCGCCGAATTCAGTCTCCTCGCATGAACTCAACACCGACTCCCAGCAGACACATCTAAGTTGGCCAGTGATTTTTGAACATAAACAGCTTGAGAAAGAGAATCATATTTGGATTTCAGAATGCAGAAATGAAGTTTATGAGAGCAGTTTGAGAAATGGTCCTAAACCTGACCTTTTGTCAAATCCTAACTCTAGCCCAAATTCAGCTTCTTCAAGTGAGGCAATGGATTATATGGAAGGTGTTCAAAGCTTTAAAGAGTTCAATGACTACAACTTGAAGAATCTACGTAGTGGCTTGGAGAAAAAGGTTCCATGGCAAAAGGATATCATTCCTGAAATTGCAACCACCATCCTTGAGTGCAGATCTGGAATGAGGAAAAGGAAAGGGAAGTTGAACCACAAAGAAGACAAAGCAGAAACTTGGCTGTTTTTCTCGGGTGTTGATTTTCAAGGCAAAGAGAAGATTGCAAGGGAGCTAGCTAGATTAGTTTTTGGCTCTCAAAGCAACTTTGTCTCAATCGGTTTAAGCAATTTCTCATCATCCAGAGCTGATTCTACTGAAGAATCTAAAAACAAGAGAGCAAGAGATGAATTGGGTTGCAATTATCTTGAGAGACTTGGTCTAGCATTGAATGAGAATCCTCATCGTGTGTTCTTCATGGAAGATGTGGATCGAGTTGACAAGTGTTCTCAAAAGGGTATCAAACAAGCAATTGAAAATGGAAGTTTGACACTTCCTGATGGTGAAAAGGTTCCTTTTAAAGATGCCATTATTGTTTTCAGTCGTGAAAGCTTCAGTTCTGTGTCCAGAGCATGTTCCGGTGACCATGGAGACAAGGAAGATGAGGGTGGCATGGAGGATAAAAGTCCTGTCCTTTCACTTGACTTGAATATTTCCTTTGAAGATGATAATGGAGATGAATATTCACTTGCAGAAAATGGAATCTTAGAATCTGTGGACAGGCAGGTTATTTTCAAAATTCAGGAATTGATGAGATAGGAGTGGGGTAATCTGTTAGGTTTCTATATTGAAGGACTTTCTTTGTTTTCTTTTTTTGTGAATTTATGTGGGGAGAGAGATTAAACTAACAAAGGGGAAAAAGAAAATTTCTTTTCTGATCTTATATGGAGGGGGAAGTTGACAGGATTTAGGCACTTGGCTAAGTAAGGCTTTGCTGTATATTTATCTGTTTTTCTTTCTTAACTTGCTGTAACATGTAATAGATTACTGCATTTCTAATCATAGTTTTTCTCTAAGATTTCATTATTTTTTGTCCAAGTTAGACAATCTTACATGCAAAAGGTCATCCCAAGTTGCCATGTTACTCTTTAAATTGCTACAATGATAAACATGGTGATTAAGATCCATCTTGCAGTAGGCGACTTGGCCAGTATTGAAATTGTTGAAAACCAGAAGTTCAGGGATTCATAACTTCAATGGTCATGCAAAAAGACTGGCCACTCTGGAAGGGAAACCATTGAAAAAAAATCTCCACAATGAATTATAAAAGGTGAACACTAAGCTTTTTCATTAGTGGGCAAGTGTTCACATCATTACTATTTGTTTGGTTGGTTTATATGTATTAAAACCTAACATTATAGCCTTTGAAAAGTATATATGAGAAGGGAAATAGTGGATCAGCAACCAAAAAGAGGATCAGCATAAAAACAAGAAGCATCTAATCTTTAGACCAAAAGGAAGTTTTCACTTTAGAATCACAAAAAGGAAGATCATCCATTCATGAATTTTAAAATAGGAGCATTAACATAAGGGGGAACATGTTTGAATAATTCGCAGGTACATTGGCTACATATATGTGCCAGTAATTAATCAATATGATATACCTGAAGTACAGATATGGGACCTCGCCAGCTCCTCACTGATCAAAATATTCATCCGGGTAGCTAACTAATTAATCTAGACTGGAATGAGTTTATTCTGCTAAATATCTCTCATGCTATATGTAGCAACTAGTACCTAGCTTGAAATGAGTGGTCCAAGCCACCCTATCTGCCATCAGGTGGTATTTAGTGCCCGTTTGGGATGGCGTTTCAAACGCCGTTTCTAAAAAATTAAATTTTTTTTTTCATTTTAAATGAATATATTTTGGTGTTTTTAGATCATTTTGATGTGATGATGTCAAAAATAATTTTTAAAAAATAAAAAAATATCATTTTGATGTATTTCGGCACGAAAAACATTTTGAAAAGCTACAGCAACAGCTCTTCCAAACAGACCCTCTCTAAAAGAGGAGGGATAGGTTTTGAATTTGCTGCTTGTTGTTCATACAAGTTAAAGATTTGTATCATTTTGTAAACAAAAAGAGGAATAAGTTTCATCTTTCAGAAAGTTTTATACCTTCCTCTACTCGTAAGAAACCGAAGGACTAACAAATGATAAGGCTCCTTGTACCTTCCTGAGGATCTTAGCATGCCTACTGCTCTTTACAAAGAAACCACAAAAAGTAGTAAACCAAGGCTTTCATCCGGTTCATTTGTATGCTCTAAAACATAAAATCAATTGAAGAAAGCAATGGCTTATCTCCTAAATGCGATACCTGCTTTACTCATTCCCAACTGTCATGTTCTAACTTGAGCAGCACAAAAGAAGAAAGGAAAAGAAATAATACCTAACAAAAAGATGGTAAAATTTTTATATTATCTCTTGCACTATGCGTTTATTCT
The DNA here is from genome assembly GCA_025169955.1 of Salix arbutifolia. Classification (NCBI taxonomy): domain Eukaryota; kingdom Viridiplantae; phylum Streptophyta; class Magnoliopsida; order Malpighiales; family Salicaceae; genus Salix; species Salix arbutifolia. Next base: position 903,569 of record CM045909.1, read on the forward strand.
AAGAGTTTAGTGAACTTCACAGCATTACGATAATAACCCAGTTGACACCAATCCTAATCACCAGCAGCCCCATAAACTTATAAGGACTGCTCCACTAAGTTGATGGTAATAATGGGTAGCATTTGTCACTTGAAGAAATGACCTCGAGCTTTGTTCCCATTAAGGATAAATGATTAAAAGACTTGAGAAAGAAGTCAAAGGAATGGATGGTAGCAACTTCCATGAATTATTGAAGTTTTTAACGAAGGAGTCTTGGCTATTGGATGGTATCAAATTCCATGAAAAACTTGTGTTGCTTGCCGGGACTTTGTCCTGTACGTTCATGATCAACTCCTATAGGCTTCATACACATCCTAATCCCTCCTCCCTTTTCTTTTGAATCTCTGTAAATCTTTAAAGAAACATATTTAGACATGTTTTTTGTTGAACCTATCATTTTTGCGCACTTACAATTAACAATATATCATGCCCTAGAAGACTTTTGAGAATTATAACAAACATCTTTCAGAAAATGTTGATTTTTTGGTCTGTTATCTTCCTGAGGAGATGACTCTTTTCATGCATGTTCTACCTAACTTTTTCGTCTTCTTGGACATGCACCCTTAATCTACTGCTATTCATGTAAATCCGACACGCAGAAAACATTCTCTTAGACAAAATATATAGTGAGATGGAGATCAGCTCAAACTTAGTCAAACGTTTTCCGAACTAACCTTAATTAGTCCACTTTAATGGCTGCCGCAATTCAAACCAGCAGCTAGCTGTTGCTTGGTTTGGTAGCAGAATCCTTTGACATTTTCAGCATCTAGCTAGATCCCCATTTAAGCACAAATATAATTAAATATTGGTGAGTTTTTAACAAGACATGATATTCTTCAAGGTCTTAAGCTATGCATCTGTAATCAGCAGCAGTAAAAACTCTGGAGTTCAACAACATTTAGGTCTTGATGAATGTATCACTAATCACAAGGTCTTTACTAGCTTGTCTTGTATATTTCATGATATGATGAGGTGGGGCAGGGCTGCATGGTCTTAATTGATTTCATGATTTACTTCAAGTTTGAACATCTAATTAGGTTGATGTTGCTGTACAGTGAAAACCTATATCATTGACACAAAATAATGGCGAAAAGGTTCTTTTATTTTGTGAGATGAATTATATATACTAGCCGTTATCCTGATATTATCTTAGAACAAGAACTGAAAATCATTTCGACTGATTAAAAGGAATGGGAAAAGGAAATACAAAAAGCAGGAACCCACTAGTTGTATTCTTTTTAGGGGTCATTGGGGCATAAAGTATTCAAAATGCACACTTTTCCAAGGCATTACTACTCCCATCTTTTATCTTTCATTGCAATAGGAGTGTCTCATCCAAGGCAGTTTCCATCAGGGTTATCAATATCATTCCGTTCCGGCCGAAACGTTCCGTGTCATTAAAAAAACTGAGACGAAACGGCGTCGTTTTCGTCTCGGTTTTAATTCCGGCCTGTTCCGGAAATTCCGGTCAAATTCCGACCGGAATGTCTCGGTACCGTTCTGGCCTTAAAATCCTCCTTATTTTGATTAACTTGTGATTGTGTTTCTAATTTTGAGATTATGTTTGTTTGACTTTGTGTTTGTATTGTATAATTTAAAGTTAATTTATCTTGAATTTTAATTATGTTTGTTAAATTAATATTTTATTTTTTCCATATATATATATAATTAATTATATATGAACAATACAACCCCGAAACGGCACACCGAAATGCTCCAAAACCGAAACGTTCCGTACCAATAGAAAAACCGGAACGACAACTGAAACGGTATTGACAACTTTACACACCTCAGACTTTTGATTTTGAAGGAGAGAGTGGAGGCCTTCGCCAAAAAAGAATGGCATGGAGACAAAGTTTCCACACTACGCTTTTGCAGTCTTTGGAAAAAGAAAGGTAGCTAGAATGACTGTTCTTATATAAGGTCTCCATCGACATAACAAGAGAGTTTTTACATGAAAGTAAGGGAATTCTTGGATCTGAAACTCCAATAAAGAGTGTATAATTGAGCTCCGACATGGAAAAAGCTTTATCATAGAATCATCTACCTTTCACTCTCTCCCAACTGCAGCAGCTATACCTGAAGAACACTAGTCTTGGATCCTTCAATCATCATTCTCATATGATAATGGGCACACGGAAAGAGACTAGGCTTACTGAGGGGCACTTTAGGTATAAATACATCTATCTCAAAGGAAAAGCAGCATGAAAGACCAGTCAAAAAGAGGCTCCGGCGTGAAATTTGACAAGAGAATGTTTGATATGATTTTCGTATATTCGATATGTTTTTGCTTTCAATCATTGTTAGAATTTTGTCTGAGCATCTTTGGAAGACATGTGGAGATCCCCATATCATAGCTTTTTAATATTATTACAACTAATCATATGTTAATTATTCTCAGACTAAACTGCTATATATATATATATATCACGTGAATATTCACCCTTCCATCCTTCAATGAGGAAACAGACTGATCCCTTATGGCTCATTTCACTGTTCTAGTTTTAAGATAGATTCTTTTTGTTCCCGATGCTTAATTTCTGTAGGATTATCTAAAATCTGAAGCTTTGACATCTTTTCATGTTAATCTTGATCATGTTAATACATAGTAAGAGCACCAAAATTACGTACAACTTAACCTTTAGTTAAGGATATTGCCTAATGAATTGTAGATTTAGTCCTGGTCTGTGTGCTTGATACTTTCAACACAAGATTCAACCATATCAGGAGCAATCCAAAAGGACAGTCACAATTAGCTAGGCATGTGCATGTGAATGTTATCCGAAGGGAAAAATAATTAAACATTTAAAGAGCAACAATTAATGGTCAGGAAAAAAACACATCTACCGTCTAGCACTAGCACATCGAGACTCAACAAAAAGAAAACAAATTGGAAATGATCACAGTTAGGTCTTGAGTTCGAGCCTCACATTTTTTGTCGATCTCTCGCTAATATCAACAAAAAATCATGAATGGTTAGTGTTAAGAAACCATCTCACCTAAAAGCTTAAGATATTAGGTGAGACCCCGGAATATGATTTATATTATTCTCTAACACGCACTCTCAAGGGCTTGAAACTTGCACGCAAACCCACACTATTTTGTGCTTGATTTTTATCAAATAGAATGATGGTTGTGAGATTCAAACTCGTGACCGCTGGATCAACAAGACTCTGATACTATGTTAAGAAATTATTTCACCTAAAAGCTTAAGCTATTAAATGAGACCCCAGAACCCAGAATATGATTTATATTATTCTCTGACAGTTATTTTGTCGTCTGCAAAGATATGCTTGTCACCTATTTTTTTTCTAGTAATCTGCAGCCAATATAGAGTTGTATGTGAGGTTGCTGGAGATTATACATTACTCGAATACAAACTTGTTTTAGCTGATTATTACTTGTAATGCTTATTTAAATGCTAACTTCATTTCCAGTAATCACATGCAATGCATTATAAAATGAAATATGCCTACCATAATTTCATAGATACAGCTTTCAAGCAGAACAATATAGAGTTGTATGTGAAGTTGCTGGAGATTATACATTACTCGAATACAATCTTGTTTTTGCTGATTACTACTTGCAATGCTTGTTTAAAGTTCGAGTCGACCTAGCGCCCTAGTGACGCGAGTCACTCTTGCCTTGTAAGAGCCTGGGACAGCCGGGGTTTTACTCGTTCCCTAGGCCCACAAAGTGCGCTTTCCGAATAGTGGGGTTTCCACGAATCCAAAAAAAAAAAAAAACAGATTTAATACGGGCTCAATAATGTCTTAGCTAAAGACTCGTATAGCTATAGACTGTATGGCTTGCAGAGATGATTAAGCAAGAAATACATACCAATACAAACATAAACACAAGTTAAGCAGAAGAAAATCATCAAAGAATATATCTGTTTGATTCTAAGAGTAACTTTACGTGGAGGGGTCCTTTCCGAATCCCATCAAAGAATGAGTTGCGAGCATTGATCCTCGGCGAAGTCTTTCCATTAAGTGGCCAACCAGAGGAAACTTGATTGTTTCTCTGTTTCCAATTGGTTTCTTGTACCACCTGTACAAAGTAACACAGAATTTAACAGGAGCATAAGCCGCAACGATGGAGAATTCTGCATAGGTGTCTGAAGAGCATACCAATCTTCATGGCGAACTACCTTCCCATCCTCGACATATAGCTTAATGAGTGATATCAAATCTATATTTCTTCCGAGGAACTTGTAGTGCTGCTTGCTGTTAATTAATATCTGAAGCAAATGTATCATGTAAAGCATCAAATTTCTATTCCAATAACCAAACTTGGAAAAAATCATGAAGTGTGATTGCAAAATAAGTTCTGAACCTCTTGCTTTCCTGCTGACTTTGCTTTCTGTTCCACACTATATTCAACGATTCTTGATTCACTAAAGACCTGGAAAACAATTACAAATTTTTTTCAATTTATTACGTGATTCAACACAAGCACTTAACATCAAACAAGACTGTATATGCCTCTCGGAGTTTAGACATAATGATAAGATCAAAATCGAAGAGGGAGAAAGAGTTTAGAAAACCATAGTGCTTGATTAGAAAAATCAGAAAAATAAATCCAAATTTGCATGTAGAAAGAAGAAGATTATTACTGATACAGAAAATACAGTACCTTAGAAATTGAATAGAAAGCTGATTTGATCTGCTTCACCCTGTGGAATCATAAAATCAGCTGGAGAAGAAAATGCAAAGGCATTCATTCACACAACATTTATCTGGTTAAAACAAGCAACAAACTAGGGGTAATTTATTAAAAATTGCATGGAGGTTTAGGGACAAATTCTCCATTTGTAGATGACCAAACAGGGATCAATGGAAAAGGAAAAATCGGCTCACTGCATAAAATGATCAATGTTCACTTCCTACAGAAGGCTGATAATTTTGACGAGCTCCATCAAACAATATCTGAACTCATTATTACCACTGAGCCCTGCTTATCGATCCAGTTTCATGAACAGTTCTCCGTGATGCAGAGTGTTTAAAGTTCTAAGAATCAACAAGTCTATGGTTCATTTCACTAGTAAAACCACAAGATTTGCATACCCATGAGCACACATGAGCGGATCTTCAAAAGAAGCATTTGGAGCATAGATTTCAAAGTCTCTAGGTGTGGCGCAAGACCCATATCTGAAACAATAAATGAGAGAGAACTTCGATGAACATTTTGACGTGATTGATAAAGATTCTTGAACAATAATTTTACATCGTATCAACATCCATCGTCTTGGAAAACAGTAATTTCCCTTCCATTCTACTCCCATTTAACCACCACTAATTTATAGAATGCATATACATTTCTTGCCATTAAAACAAAACACAGCCTAATTTCCATTCCCACCTTCAATGGAGTCCAGATTGCATAAGATTGGAAGTAAACATAATTCCCACCTTCAATGGAGTCCAGATTGCATAAGATTGGAAGTAAACATAAACTATAATCTAGAGCAATGTCTTCCTTAGATGTAACCACTACAGTTGCTCAATTACTATGGAAATAAACTTCAGAACAATATCTTTACTGGTCAAAATGGCAATTCAGAAAACTTCGACTATTTTTTCTACATTTGGTGCACAACCATAGTCTCTAACAACATAACTTTATCTAAACCAAAATAGCATTCTAACACAGAATTAAAAGCAAAGAAAATAAAAGAAAACTCACAGGTTGAGAATGTGAGGGATTATATCATCAGAAACAGGTTTTCTTGGCTTGTACTCACATGCTCCCTTTATACAACATTCCCTATTCGCATCTTCAAAACCCACAAATATTTTTTGAAGTAAATGATCATCAATCATCAATAAACTCTTCACCAAAACCAAATCAAACTTGAAAAAAGATTTAGCAAGAAAAATTACATTTACGTACCCTTTTGCGAGATATTACCATCCATCCTAAATTTCTTGGAAACCAAACATGAATCGGTGATAGAAAGAGTGGGAAAGTGAGGACATACTTTTCTTTCAACGAGAACCAGAGAACACCGCTCAACCAACAAATAACGGTATTTCAAGAAAGTCGATCATCGCTAATTTTTTCCACGTGGCAAAACCTGGTCCATTTGGCCTTTTCTACTTTTGGCGGCCGGTTGAACTTTTCCTGGAAGGAGGGTGTTTGATTTTTTGGGGCGTTCGATATTAAGTGCAAACAATAGCGACTGAATTTTCTTCTACTAAACCATACAGAAGAGACCGAGAAATCAGATCCAATTCCACCAAAAATATAATAAAGAATTCTCTTTTCTACTAATATATATATATTAAAAATCTTCTCTTCTGTTTCTTTGTAGATATCCAATAATTACAGCTTGGAAAACATAAAATTTCTCAAATCATACCACGTTTCAACTCAATAAGATTTGTTTTGTTCTGTAAAAAGAAAGAAAGAAAACAAGTTATTTGCAGCAGCATTTAATGATCTTGCTGGAGAGAAAAAAAAGATGATGCACTAGCAGCAATGGTGATTCTGTATACAATCCATCACCACAACAAATTCAACATGTTGGGAAATGCCGCTCTATTTCGTCAATACAAAGATCATCTTAGCCAATAGCACAAGCTAGGGCAAAAATAGAACTTATTTCTCTTAAATCAAATAGAAAGAATAAATTTATTCACAGCCTTTACAAATGGCACATAGATACACAAGACCCCCATCATAACACCATGTGATCTGCAAAAAAGGCAGTGGCCACTACAACAAAGTGTGAAGCTTTACCGCCTGGGTTCATTCGAGGTCTTCCCCTCAAAAAATTCCCCCAGCATTCTTTCCAGATCCTCAGCTGTGTACCTAATGTACTTCTGAGGATTCTTCCCACTCTCAACCAGAGGCCTGCAACAAAATGGTGGAAATGATACAAATTAGAAAGTAGGGGTTTTGAACAATCTTTGGTGTAGTGGCAGCACCAGCACCGAGATATTATAACATTCAGAATTGAAAAGGGGAATCCATGATCAAGGTTGTTTGGTGCCAGAAACTGAAATGAGCTTCCTAACAGAAGGGAAAAGAAAGGCACAAAAAATAACATTTCCAGGCACCTCGTCACCCACAAATGAGCGTGACCAAGAGAAAATCTGAACAGTAAAAAGAACAAACGAAAAAATCAATTCAGATTGGTTCTGTTCAGTTTTCAGGTACCCAAATTCAAGTTGAAACCCTAATATACATATATTCATATTTTCAGACCAAATTAAAACTTGAACATGTACTTCGTTCTTCTCTTGCAAAAACCACACTATAAAAGATGGATATGTTTCTTCAAATCTACAAGAATATTAAGAAGCATATGTATCTGCGTTGCAAACATATCGGGACAGAGCATACCCAAAGCGTTTTATAAAGGATCTGTAGGCAGGCAACAAGACTTCAGCAACAGCAAGTCTTAGTGACTCTTGCAACTCAGAATCAGGAACAGTCCACTGAGATTGTTTTTGATGAAGCTCCTCAAATTGGATATTGAAAGTCTTGAATCTGATCACATAACACAATTCTCCACCCAGGTCAGAAAAGTTTGTGAATATGGAAATGAAAAGAATATAAGGTTGTTTCAAGAAGAAAGTAAATTGATATCGACCTGTCTATAATCAACCCTCGTGAGGCTCCACTTCCTCCCTCGCCAGATACAGCAGAACCTCCTCCCGCAGATGAGGAGGTTAGGCCTTGCGTAGAGAGACATTGAAGTATCTGAAAATCCAAAGTTTAGTAACACGAAAACCCAGTTACTTTACTCTATAGGTCTTTTCATTGTATGAATAGAACTTAATAAATAAACAGCAAGCTCTCTCAATAAATCTATTTTTCTTTCTCGTAAGAAAATACACACATCTTTGTTCCATCTTTGACAAAAGTTCCATTATTGTAAACTTTTCTTTCATGTGCCTTGGTTATTATGATGTTATGCCAACTGCCTGTACCTAGATCTTCTTGTTATATTTCTTTTATGTTGAAATCATCTTGACTAGCAAACACATTTTTTTTTCTTGTAGATCTAGTCAACAGGGTTTCTGGCACCTTGAGGGCAATTTTTGTCTTTAACTACCTCAATTGTCTAAACTATCAAGACTAAATGATATCAACAAAAACTAATTGAGAGTTTGGCCGTTGTCTGTCAGTTCATTTAATGGCAAAAAGAACAGCACCTTTGACCAAGCATTCCTTTTGTATTGATTTGCATGCTGCTGCACAACCCTTCTATACCTTTGAACCCAATCATCCCCTAATAAGTCTTTGGCTTCTGATCTGAAAACAAAAAATTACGCACTGAAACTTGCCCACAAGCAGAGCTAGTAAACTTTAAAGAGCTCTCGGAATACATGATGCGTGACAAACCTGCGCACAGATCTGACCATGTAGTGAATATTGTTCATGAGAAATAAGTGCATCAGAGCAGGATCTCTGAACTGCTTAGATTTCCCATCCAGATTGGTTTGAAGAGCCTGCATTATCCGCATTGTTATAGTTGCTAACTGTGAACTTGTTTCGCCACTGCTTTCAAATTCTTGGAAGAGTTGTTTCAAGGTTGATTGATAGCTGCAGAGGTTTAATACACCATTTTCAGGAAAATAATGGGAACATGTCTGATGTTAAATCTAGCAGCACGGGGACAGATTATTAAAAAGGAAAGGATTAAAAAAAAGGCTAGAAGTGTTTTAGAGAATAAAATATGTTTGCGCAACGTCAATAGCTGAGCAAATAATATTTTGTTTGACCACTTTGAAGAGAGGGAAAAAAACACAATATGGAGGCCCAGTCAGTCATTATCGTGACCGCATCATATAGCTTCAAGTTAAAAAACAATACAGCACTAAACGTGAACAGGCAGACCGGCTAAATGATGAAACTAGAAGATCAAAAGAATGGTCGGCTGATCTTACTCAAAGAGAAATTTCACGTAGTTAATAACATAACTTGTCAAGGGATGAACAGTCCCATCCAGAACAGCAGTTTTTGTGGCATCTTTTTCAACTGCTTCTTCAAAATCACCAAAGGTTTCTTGAGCTGTCTGGGCAAGCCTTTTTGTCAAACCAAATGTGGATTCCCTAATTTCATTGCAAGCTTTACCACCAAAAACTACCTCAATCTGCAAAAGAAATTGTAGTCAATAAAAAACATGTAGTATATTTACAATATCACATGTTTCTCAAAATATTCATTGCCCTGATTGTAACTCATGCGTTAACACCTATTCTGACATCTAAGCCAAATGTGGATCATATATCTAAAAAAAATTGCATCCACAAAATTATCATGAATCAGTAACATATATAGATCAAATTGGGGTCAGATGCAGATGTGTGTTTAGGTGTTTGATTCAATTATACTAAAAACCTACTGCATGGAAAGCCTGGGGAAATAAGGATCTAAAATTTAGTGCCAGTGAAAAAAAACTTTTATTTCCAGCAAAGTAAGAATAGGAGTCAAACTTGATCCACAGAAAGAAGGGGGTGGATCAAGTTTGAGAAGATTGGTGCAATTTATGCTGCATATAATGGTTTCTTATTTCATTCATAAAATAATAGAACAAAGTTACAGGAAGTAAACATAATACATTCTTGGAACATATGTAGCACCAACCATACCTCTGAAAGTAGTTCTCGCATTATCTCATACATGTCCAGAAGTACAAATAACTTCTCAGGTGACGTTTTGCTTCTGGCAATTGCATCCCCAAAACTAAGCAGCATGGAGACACTACTAGCAATACATTCGGCAAAACATTGATCACGGAGAGTATCAAACCCTTCAAATATTTGATCGCAGACTCTTCTTTCTCCAACAAACAGGACTTTGACCTGCTCAAAACATAATTAGATACTAGGAAGTACAACATCCAAACAATCATGCAAATCCACAAAGTCCTTACAGCAATGCGAATGAAATGAATCCACTTCCCAATCTTGGCCTCCAACACCTCCCATTGCATCTTTTGTACATCCTCTTTGCTCAGCTTTTCAACTCCCAACTTGCGAAGGGTTGCATCCATGACTGAAGAACGGGTATCCCTGAAAGAAAAGAAAAAAAGTGGTCAATTTGTTACAATATCTTCCTATTTAAACTATGCGTTAAATGCTAGCTGATATTGACATGGATGGCTTGGGTATCACGCGGTGCCATAGAATCATAGAAAGATTGTAAATTTCTATAAGCTCACATCTCTTCAGCTAGGCAAATTAGAAGCTCTTCTAGTTAGACGTCATGCAGACTACTCTCTGTAAGGTACAAAATTATAAAAATGGCATTAATGTCTACCTTAGACTGGAATTACTTTGGTTCCTAAGGACATATTGCCTTTTATAGTGGGCTGGCTGTTTTGAAATTATATTCCAAGAAAGCACTAAAGTGGTAAGAAAACACTAATGTCATATTAAAGCTTTGTAAAATTTACTTGGCTGGAGTAAGCTAGTGGATGGATACATATCTCATGGAGTTCAGAGCAGCTCACAGTGCAAATAACATTCCATGTCACATATCTCATCAAAAGACAGCTTTTTACCTGTAAATTCTAAGTAGTTGTTGTTGGTTCCCAGCTTGAACCATTTGTAGGGCTAAATCATGCAACAAAGGTAAAGTCCTTGGAGGTATGAGAGTAAGATGTTTGAAACCACCAGTTTCCAGAGTACCATTTTGGTGTTCATGATGATGATTCTTGCCACTGGAATGGTTTTCAGTTGATTCTGAGGATGGTCGCAATGATTCAGGGAGACACTCAAAGAGACGATCAGGTTCCACAGGCTTGCTGGAATTTAGAAAAAATGAATAAATAACCTAGTGAGATGAACAAAGCTAAGTTGCATGACCAGATAAAGTGCATCCAAAGGTCATTACCAACCTTGTCCTATCCTAAATTGCTAGAGATATTAACATCAATTATGCACTGTATATAAATGTCTTGAACAAAATAAACAGATGATTGTTCATAAGTAAACAGAATTCAGATTGAATGAATGTTGTTTATGATATGAATGCAATCCTTCAGAAATAATTAAATTATGCGATCACAAAAAGGAGTGGCAATAGATTGCACAGCAAATACTCCCAGAACATATTCTATATGACATCCCCAAATGTTAATCTATACAGGCCTATCATAAGCCGAAAAACTTAAAAAGTCTTTCAGAAAATGCAAGTTTGTTAGCTGTGAGATGAGTAGGCTGGAGCATCTTTAGGAACCAGATTTCTTTCCAGCATCATGATTATATTGCTGCATATAACTACCATTTGACACATAGAGGAATATTAAATATCATCAGTGTAAAATAGAAGCACTGGTTGGTTAAAAAGGCAGAAGAATTAGCAATCCACCAGTTAAAGTACCTAGCATTGAAAAGCATCAATTTGACAATACATACCTGTGCAGTGCCAACAACTGCTTAAACTCATCCTCTAACTTTGAAATAGCCTTAGCAAGTAAGCTATTTGCATTATTGAGAACTCCATCACTGCTCTTAAAGCCTTTGTTGCCACTATAGAATTGAATGTTGTGTCTTAACTGATCAATTGCTTCTAGGTAACTTTTTAGGTCCTCATGGGGTCCCTTAAGTATTTTAGCCTCTGCCTACATATTGAAGTGATAATGATATCAACAATCACAGGAAGCGTGCATCCAAAGAGTGAAAGATTTCTAAACATCAAACACTATACATCATCAAGGAAAAGGTAGATCTTGACAAATGGAAATTAAAAATGACATATATTCAGTTAAGGCATCAAGTTTGAGCCTTAAGAAATTATAAAAAGTAAAGACAGAAGGGAGGAAAAACTGCAAGCATGACAGTGGAAAATGTCAGAGCAATGCCGAAATCCATTTTGCCAACTAAAAAGACCTAGAATCGTATTTTTGTTTAGTCAAGCTAATTTCAAGGGTGAGTAAGGTATGGGCATAAGAAAGCATCATGAAACAGGGAAAGAAAGGGCATTAGCAATTCAAGAGTGGTGATTTAAAAATAAAGCAGGAAAGCAGGAAGTGTGGTAATTCATGAAACCAACCTGTCGATAAGCATCAAACTGTGTCAATATAACCTCAGCAGTCTTTAATGTCTTGTCAATATTCTCGTGAGCTTTCCTGATCGCATGCGTTCTAATCTGCAAAAAATCAGATTAAGTAAAGCTAAATTCAATAAAAACTCAGTGTGATTTAATGGTCTCTAAAACCCAGTAAATCCATCCATCTAGGGTCCTCCAACAGTGATCATTTTAATACCCAAGATCCAAATCCCTTCAACTAAACCGCAAATCATAAAATCAATACCGAACTCAAGTACAAATCAAATTAAACACTAGTAACCAGGATCCAATCAAGTAAGTGCAAATCAAACTAAATATTAGCAGCCAGGACCAATCAAGAATCATATAACTTTCTCATCATCACCCAACTAATCATTTATCCCATCCGGGTTCTTCAACCAACGATCAAAAACATCCCGAATTCTAATCTTTCAGTTTTCCTCGACTTTCTCGTAAACCAAACAACAAACAATAAATCAACAGCAGACAACAAGAACAAGTCAATGCAATTGCAAAATAAACCAAACACTAACAACTAAGAACAATTATCTTATCTGGGTTTTTCAGTTTATCATCGAAAAAACCCAAAGTCCCAACCTTCTCCCTCACTTTCTCAAGAACCAAACAAAACCCAATCCAAAAGCATCACAAAAAAAAGGAGAATGACCTATCCACTCACCTGAGTTGGACGCATAGCAGTCTCGAGAACTGAAAGACGACTATCAAAAGATCCCAGAATTGAAACAACACTATCAGTAATAGTTTGGCTTTTCTGAAGTGCTTCTTTCATCTTTGCTGCTCTTTCACCAAGTGAATCCATGCCTGACACTGCCACAACCATTTCTTCTTCTTTTTTTTAGAAGCAAATATAGAAACCCCAGAAAGAAAATTATAGAAAGAAGCCAAAAAATGAGTTCTTGCTGAAACTTGAATTAATGGAGAAGATATGTGACCAGAGCTGACCGACCAGGTCAGTGCTCGTTTTTTTTTTGAAGAATTTTCTTCTCTTTTGTTTTTGGTAGGTCTTTGACTTGACAGGTTGTACACTTTAGTCTTCCGATAATTTTCATTTTCCTGCTCTGCCAGCCGGCACTATGATCCTTATTGTTCAATAATTTAACCAACAACATTTCACAAAACAGTCTAGTTATTATCCTTCTTAAAAAATAACATCAAATATTAAAAATTATTCTAACAGTGCACTCATCACCATCTTATATTCTAATTTTTTAGAATAAAATACAATATTTTTTTTGTCGTATTGTATTTGTATCCATACTATCGCAGCATCCATGTTCTTCCTTCATAAGTTAGGGTGTGTGTTTGGCATTGCTTTTGCGATTGAAATTGAAAAAAAACAGTTTCAAAAAAAATGTTTTTACTGTGGTTCAAAATAATCAGTGAAGTGTTTGGTTAAAACTGTGGTTGAGTTGGAGGTTGAAAAAAAAACAGTTTTGGGTGTTTGGTTACCAAACTTTTCATATTGCTTTTAACTTGTGAAATTACTTTAAAGGGTATACATATATAATTTTAATTTTAATAATATAATGTAATTAATAATTCATGAAAAAACAAATATTATTTTTTATTCTCCCATCAAACTACTTGTAATTTCAACACGAACAAATATTTTCCTTCCATTATGACTGATCTGTATCTACACATTTTTTTAAAAATATATATTTAAAAAAATGGGCTGGGCTGAGGGCAGACCAACCAAATTGGGCCCAAAGCCCAACTTTGCTGGACTTGGGCTGGGCCGAGTGCAGCCCATCCCAAGCCCAGCTTCAATTCTAAAGAAGTAAAACGGTGCGTTGCACTGTGCGTCTTCTTCACAGTGCAGCGCACCTGTGCACGTGAATTATTTCACGTGCACAGTGGCTTCCGACCAACCACGACGAGAGCTTCAACGGAGGATACCTACGGGTAGAGGAGGCCGAGGTGGTTCTTCCTGTGGTGGTGACGTCTGAAATGGTGGCCTATGGTGACTGGAGGCAGCGTTGGAAGGTGGCAGTACTGTTCACCGACCACAACGAGAGCTTAAACGGAGGATACCGACGGGTAGATGAGGCCGAGGTGGTTCTTCCTGTGGTGGTTTCATCGTAAATGGTTGCCTGTGGTGGCCGGAGTCAGCGTTGGAAGCTTTCGGCTTCCATGGTTGTTCCGAGAGAGAGAGAGAGATGCACAGCGGTTCATGACATGCAAAAATACCAGTTTTTTTAATTAAACACACTGTCAATGGATCGCAAGGGTTTCAACGGTACTAAACTGGGAACAAATGAAAAATGGAAATCGTGGTTTTTAGTTGCAGGAATCGGCAATAAAAAAGCATGTATTTATAGCTTTTTATGAATCAGCGTTTTGGATATATTTTGGTGTGGGTCCCACACTTTTTAACCAAACACTAGCATTTTGGTGCGATCTGCGAATCGCAGATCGCACCACAATGCCAAACACGCACTTAGTTATCATGATTTTTTTTTAATAAATCCGGTACAGGTAATTCATCTATCAATATACTTATGTATTTATACGTGTATACAGTAGATACATGTGTCAGTAGAGAGGGATTTAAAAACATATTTTGGGCTGTAATACAAAACATCGGACCTTCTACCATGGTCATAGACCAAAAGATTGGTTTTTGTTTAATGGGTTTTGTTTGGTTTTTGAATCTATTTATGGTTTCAGTGGTTTTCTTTGAAAATGAATATGTCACAGGTGATTTAAATGTTTTTTTTGAAAAAAAAATACGTCCAAGATTGCACAGTGATGTTTAATGTGTTGAGGATTGCGTAATATCAGTAATTTGAGGTCTAATTGAAAATATCAGTTTAGTGATTTGGCTGTTGCCCTATGCTGCTATAATAATTAGTAAAAGGTTTCATTTTGTGGTACAGTAATGTTATATAAAGTTCTTTTTTAAAAAAAAGGAAAGAAGATTGTTTGTTGAGTTAGGATGTTAACAGTGTTTCGTGTGAAATAGGGTGGCATTGATGAGAATGAAGACCCGAAAGTTGCGGCTATCAGGGAACTAAAAGAACAGACAGAGGTTACCTCAGCAGAAGTTCTTGCCGAGGTTTGGCTTTTCCTGTCTTTTTATTTTTCATCTTTAAGGAATGAGTAGCTTATCTCAAGTGAATCTCTGAAGGAGAAAATGAAAAGCTTTATATGAAACTGGTTACTTCTGAGAGCTTATGTTCTTCTAGTTTCCAGCCTTTGCATCTGATTGACTCTACGTGTTCTTGTTCAAAATTATTTTGGGGGTGGCTACAGTTTACTGACTTGATCGCATTTGCAGGCGCCTTCTTGGTTGCCATATGACTTCCCGCCAGAAAAGGTTGAACATCCTACACTGACCTCGCCGTCAAGGTCATTTACATGTCTGAACCAATCTAGCCTTGGCTAAGAACTTTTAGTTGACGGTGTTAGAACAGTAGTTTTTGGTGCCAAAAGTTTGGCCAACAAACCAGTTTATTTCCTGGCTCGTTTTACATCCGTTAATCACATTTTGCAACCTCGAACACACATGTTTCTCCTTAAATTCACAGGGAATGAGGAAGAGATCAATCTACTGGGTGATGGCTCAGAAAAACCTGAGTTTGGTGAGTGGCCATGGATGTCCCCAGAACAAGTAATTGACCTTGTGGGTCGCTTCTTCTGTCCTAATGTTTTTCTTACGTGTTATGATCGGTTAAATTCAGTATTCTGATTTTGCTATTGATCGGTTCCCTTCTTCCCTCATTTTCATGCAGGCTGTGGATTTCAAGAAACCTGTATACAAGGAAGTTTTGGCAGTTAAATTCAGAATCCTTGGATTTTCATGCAGCCGATGTTGTTTGGATTGCACCCTCTGGATGCATTTCTGATCGATCTCTCTATGATTAGCTGGAAAATAAGAGGTAGTACTAATGTGATTGCGGCAGTTTTGGCTAAAATAATTCATTAGTATTGCCTCCAGTAAATCACCAGCCCGAGCCAACTGCGTGTAGTTCCATTTCATCCCATTAAACACTTTCAAGATACAAAATATCAGGTTTTCCAATGGATGCTAGGCGTTTGAATTCCATTTGCTGGCCGTGGCCCACCCTGATAAAGGTTATGTTTTTGCGTGACTCTTGCTTGTTGTGATTTGGGAATATCAGTAACTTCAAGCAAAGTAGGATTCCTTTCCCTTTGAATGCATGGAATCACCAGGATTTGTCTGTGATTTTCTTGCGCTTTGCTTTTGCTTTCTACTTAAGCAGGCTGAGAAACGACTCCGTTTCAATGTTAAAAGAGAAGAGGATGCTTCCATCAAATTCATATTATAACTTTTTGTTACCCCATTTTCCAAGGATAGAATAACACATGGTAAGCAATTGCTCAGATAAATATACCATCTCCCATGTCCCCTTTTTAGTCGTCATCCACAGCTGTTCTTTCCTTCATTTTCTTGTTTTTTTTACAGTGTTTTTGGCACAAAACATGCAGAAAAATGACAACCAGTTTCAGTCCCTCGGCATTTGCCAGAGGCTCTTCCATTTCTTCATGAACAACCTTATTGCTCGTCCCTTCAAGAGCATCACTTTATGCCGTGCAGATGCTGAGCCTCGAAGCTCGGCGGCGCTGCCTGTAGATGAACAAGCACCATTGATTCTTAAAAGTACCATAGGAGAAGAAAAGCCGCCGCACCAGCAGGGTCCAGAAATGTCAAAAGATACTGGTTCAGGATCTGAAATTCAGGTTAACTTCAAGCAAACTGAAGAAGAATTGGAGTCCTGGACGGCTGTTGACAAACTCGGCTCTTCGGCCCATGAACCAATAAAAGATAGCCGGAGAATTTCTGGTGGCGATCATCCCCGATTGAAGAAAGGTGGCGGCACTCCCATCCCTGATGACAAGCTAGGTATGCAGAAAAGCAAGAAAGTCACAGAGCCACCCCATAACAAGGAGGAGCTCCCCCTAGCTCAAGTGAGTGGGGCTGCTAAAATCATTAAAGATCGACAGAAATCCCGACAAGAACCAGAGTCCAATGTGATCACCATGGCTCGACGAAGAGGTCCCGGAAAGTTTGTCAGCATACAGGACAGCAAGGAGGAAGATAGAGCTAGGAAAGGTAAGAACATAATAAGTGATGATTGGACACCACCAGGAGAGGAGGAGCCAAAAGAGGTGTTCCCAAGGCATCTCATAAGTGTGGCCTCAAATATCAACGAGAAATCAGATGCATTTATCCAAAGACAAAAGGAAGCGATGAGAAGAAATCTTAGCTTGGAAGGGAAAAAACCGTAAGTCTACATGTGGGTGATAAGTTATTTGCACCATGCTGTTTGCAGCAATAATCATTGAAGCTGATAAGCCTGTTCCTGCAACTATATGATTCTGCTAAGTGCACCCTGGAATCTGTTGCTGTTGTCTTTAATTATGTTGTAGTTCAATCATAGTACTAGCAAGTTACTCTTCTTTATGTTTCACTAGGGTCTTTTCTATTCTCGATTAATGGTGTTTGTCGGATCCATATCTTGATTGTTTTTATCCACGGTAAAGGTATCCTCAAACCAATTCTAATGTATCGAGATCAATATTAAGTGACTTTCATTGCGATCCCACTGGTTTTTGCTGAAATTTAAAATTTATTTTTCATTTTAAATGAATATGTTCTGGTGTTTTTAGATTATTTTGATATGCTGATTTCAAAAATAATTTTTAAAAAATAAAAAAATATCATTTTGATGTATTTCAGCACGATAAACACTTTGAAAAACTACCGCAACCACACTCCCAAAACAGGATATAAATAGCTCATCCTCCATCTCTTAATTGGTGAAATTAGAAGAAATAATTTCTTATGACCAATTCCAGTCGTGGATCATAAAAAAGGAAGCAAACACCCTCACCGAGAAGGCTTCTATTTGGCAATCAATTCATGACTCGGAAATGAAAGGTGCAAGAAAAATCTTGAGACTTCCCCAAAGCTAAGATTAAGACAAGACATTGTAATGACAGGCACAGTTTATCTGTCAATTTACTTGGACCACAGAGGAGATCATAAACTTGCTACAACAGAAGGGCGGGGTCCCGCAAATTGAAAAAAAGAAAAGAATTAATGACACTAAACTGGATTCAGAAATAATAATGTAGTGCATAGAAAGTTGTATAGAGGGACAAATATTTTTTTTCCACAGCCTCCACCATTTTGTCGTTGTCCATTTTCACAAGGAACTCAAGATCTTCCCTCAAGCTCCATGCAATAGAATCAAAATTGATGAAGATTGCGTCAAAAGTCCATGCTGATAGGCAGTAGTAGAACCAAAAAACTCAAACCCTTATAGCTTCTCTTTTCCACCTCTTACAACAGAACTTTGATTAGGGTTTTTTCATCAGATGATCTCGATAGGATAGAACAGCGAAAATCCTTTTCTTTTTCTAAGATTTTGAAGAAAAAAGGAAAAAAAAAAAGAAGAAGAAGAAAAAGAGGATCCTTGCGGACCTTAAATGATATGAAAGAATGGGAAGAATTTGTTTTTTTGTTTTTAATAGAGTTCTTTAAAAATTTTAGCTTTTTGGCCATTAGTGCATCTCCTCTTGCTCTCCTAAACCACCAACCCCTTCCTTTTCTTACTGGCCCCGTCCTCATTCTTCAAGAGCATGCATCGATGAGCGATAAAGATCGTATGGAGCCCAAAGATGATCCACGATGCAAGGTTTCCTAGAGTCAAGCCTCAGCCAAGGTTTCCCTTTCCCACTCCAATGAAGCAAACTAATAGGTCCTGGGTGCAAACTCCTACACTTTCCTTCCATGTTGTCACCCCCTAGCCCATGCTGGTTCCATCGATGGTCAACTCCTTTTATGTTACCAGCCAAGACCAATAGAAATGGTGGCAATGAACCTAAATGATAGATTCTCTTTTGCTTTTGCACTGTCATCCACTCTTCAACCTTCTGTGTGATCCCTCCTTGCCTCCACTTTTCCACATCCACAACCATGACTCCTGTGTTAAAATAACAAGGCCTTCTTCCATGAAAAGTCTTGGCCAGAACAGGATCGAACCAGAATAGGTTAGAGAAATAGTTGGTGAAATTTGCATGACAATATTCTGGAGCAGCCAAAACCTTTTCCTCTAAATCAACTTCCCATAATTTTGCAATATCATCTACAACAACAAGATCAGAATCCAGATATATCACACGTTTAACGTCGGATGGGATAATGTCAGCAAGGTAAATTCTAGCATAGTTTAAAGGCTGGTCTAGGGCCTGGCGAATGGATTTAGATATCTTGCCGCGAACACGGTTGGAATCAAACCGGTAAACTTTGAAGTTAAGGTAAGGGAAGGTGGATTTGATGCTGGAGAAGACCTCGCGCTCAAAACGTGACCAGAGAAAATGGAACTCCATGTTTTCAGGGCAAGTAGAATGTTGGAGGATAGATAAAACGGCAGCCATGGTGCCTCTAAGGTAATTGGCATCAAGAGTCATGACAATGTGGATTCTCTGAAGCCCACAGGAATCCCCATTTCGAAAAGCTGGAGCCTCCCTGAAGACAGGGACATCGGCAGACGGTTTTCGGATAATACTGAGGCGGATTCCCCCGGACGAGGATGACGATGATACCGTGTTTGCCGCAATGAGGAAAGACAGGAGGCCGAGGAGGAGGGAGGCGGCACAGGAGGCCATCCTGTCCTGAACTTGGGAAAGTGCTTTGAGAAAGGCAAGGGTAGGGGGTGCTCAGGGGAGAAGAGCAGCAGTGGCCATTGTTGGGGGCTGGTTAAGATAAGGTTTGAGAGAAATAAAAACTGATGATTGACAGACAACAGGAAGGAGAGAAGTTGGTGAGATTGTGAGGAAGAGAAGATTCCTCGGAGGGAAGGAGCTGTTGTGTTCATTTTTAGTAATAAACCGAAGGCAAGACCCCACAGAGCTTGTAAAGATTCCTAAACTGTTTTACCATTTAGGTAGTGGTTTTTTTTTCACTTCCGTTTTTTTTCCTTCCTATATACCCTCCAAGTTTTTTGCCTACTTCATTGTTGAAACACGATTTTTCGGGAGGATTTTGGTGTTTTTTTCACTCAATTTGGTTAGCTTTTAGCTCAAGAAATAGAAAGATTGTTTTTTTCCAAAACAGTACAGGTACGGATCCAAAAATACAGAATAATTTAATGAAATGATTTTATAGATCAGTTATATTACACTATACAACACTTGCCACATCAGTTTCTATGTCTGGATTTCCCTTTCCAGAAATATATAAAAATATATAGTAACACGCACCCTCTACCATCAAGGGCTGTTCACAAAAAAAAAAAATTAAAGCCAAGCTTACGAAAGAAATCTGAAAAATAATGACAGAAAAATATATAGGAGGCCAAAATTAGAACAAATATTACTCTAAAATGGGATTTAGTCAGATTGTTTTACAGATAATGCTGTTAAGTGAATGAAACCTGCTGAAAATATGATACTCTGAATTTAAGTGAATGAAACCTGCTGAAAATATGATACTCTGGATCATACTATTGATTCTAGAGTTCTGTGAAGATATTGGCTAGAGAGGCTAATTCTCTCCAAATCTGATTAAAAGAATGCCAGGAAATTTTTAAAAGAATTGAAAGGTTCTTTACTGCATGTTCCAATTGGCCCAAAGATCATGCATTTGCCTCCAAGTAGTTTAGCAGTACTAGGAAAATGATTTCTCCTCCCACGAACTTGCTGACATAGTTGGCATTTGGAATAATTTCTTGCCCATCAGAGATCTTCTATCCATGATGGAAGATTATTTAGAAGGGCGAGCCATTACACAAAGCACTGTCTAGTAATGTATAGAGTTTCCCATGTATTGTTGCGCTCTCGAATTAGCAATTTTAGGCACTGACACTCTTTCCAGCAGCCATGCTCAACAACTAAAGCAACCTAACAATTGCTTAAAACCCTGAAACTTAGCTCTTGACTGTCTCAAAATTTGACATAATTGGTCTATACAATGACAGACCATTTGAACATAAACAAGGACACGCTGGTAATGAAGTCACATCCAGTTGTTCAAACATCTTGCAGACCTGCAAAATAAAATCGTGTCTCTCCTCATTCACAAAGATACCATGCCATATTGAAATGTGATTAGTAAATTCCCCAGGTGACCCACACCATTCATGAACTCCACAATCAAAAAGAAGCAAATCTCTCAAATCATCCGATCAAGTAGATTTCCAATTAGATCTGTGACAATACCAGAAACAATATGAGGAGAAAACCTTCTAATCATGTCTTCCCTTGCTCGCCTTCCCCTCATATTTGCTTCAGCGACATTAGTTATTACATGCC
The DNA here is from genome assembly GCA_025169955.1 of Salix arbutifolia. Classification (NCBI taxonomy): domain Eukaryota; kingdom Viridiplantae; phylum Streptophyta; class Magnoliopsida; order Malpighiales; family Salicaceae; genus Salix; species Salix arbutifolia. The sequence continues at coordinate 924,938 of CM045909.1, forward strand.
TCATCAGAAGTTGCAGCTTATCAATTGAAGGTTCAGCCCAAAGATGCCCTTTAAATGGCCCTTCCATAACTTTACTCATTCTATCCACCAGTAATGGGTAGCTATTCTCCTCTGTCAAATACTCTGTTGGTCCAGACCAATTCGTTGCAATAACTGGCAAAGACATCGACATGGCCTCTACCAGAGGCCTCCCCCAACCTTCCCCTCTTGATGGAAGAACAAATGCATGGGCAGCCTTGTACACTCTTGGCAAATCAACCTGAGCTATATGAGTATCAATCACATAAATAGGCGCCCAGCCTTTAACTGGTTCCTCTATGCCAGTATCCTCAACAAACTCCACTATCTTGTTCCCAAAATTCCTATCAGAATGGTAAGGATTTGTTAACAAGTACAAAGCAACCCCATCAATCCCAGAAAACTCTTTCAGGTATGCTTTCAACAATACATCCCACCCTTTCCTATACTCCCACTTAAACACACTCAAGAACACAAACTCCGTCTTCGAATCCAGATCCTTCTTTCTCGAACCCAAAACCAAATTCCCTGTTGAAACAAGATCTAAAGGCTCGTACTTTAAAGGATCAAAGAAATCAACATCAACGGCCTGAACCACTTTAACAACCTTGGATGGATCAACCCCACTTTGCACGAATGCAGACACGTGAAAATCAGTAGGAACCCAAACATAATCCATTCTATTACATCTCTTAACATGCTCAGCATTCACTCTATCAGTCTCAAACATGGTTCTACCAATAACAAAATTAAAATTTTCATAATCAGTTGGCGGACAAGGCATGGTTTGAAACAATGGTGGGTACCAAGCACCAGGCTCACTGTGACATATCACAATAGTCTCATTTACTCTGCATTCAGTTTGATAAAGCTTAACAGCCAAGTTCTTGGTTTCTTGATGCAAACCTTCCCAAAACTCCAAAGATTCTAAATCACCGTGTTGCTTAATACTCAACTTAAACTTTGTCTTGTTCATGTTTTCATCAAGTGCTAAAATATATGACCAAGCTTCTGAGCTATACCCACCACCTGAAAGGAAAGGTGCCATCCATAAAACACAGGGAGAGGGCAAGGAAATGTGATTTGGTTGTTGGGTTTTGGTGGGGTTTTGGTTAGAGTAAAGAAACCCTAGGAGTTCTTGGAAATAAGTGGGGTTTGACGTGAGTGTTGATTTTAGGTGTTGGATTCCTAGGTAGTGGCTTGTCTTGGTGAAGAAACTTAACGAGATTGCTAAAAAGAGGATTGGTATAGATAAACAGTAGATTTTAGAGGGTTTTGGCCTTCTTGCTGGGTGCGGCTGGTTGTTGTCATGGGTATCCATAGTAGTGGACTAGTGAGAAATTTAGAGATCTAAATCCACACAGAGGGAGTGGCAGAGAGAAATTACCAGAGCTTGAGAAGGATCTGCCTGAGGAGAGGAATGAGCCCTTTAGTTCTGATCCCTGTCAGATCCAGAGGAAGTTAAAGTTTTCGGCTTCTCAAAGTGTTATATTAACAACCTCAAGGTTTGGTCTAGTTGTAAGATGCTCTTTGTTCTTCGGATTAATAAGGGGTTGTTTGGCAGAGTTTTTTAAAAGTATTTTTGAAAAAAATTAAATATTTTATTTTATTTTATTTTTTATTTTAAATTATTTATTTTTTGTTTTTTTAGATAATTTTAATGTGTTAATATTAAAAATAATTTTTAAAAATAAAAAAAATTATTTTGAGTATTTTTAAATGAAAAATATTTTCAAAAATAACTACAGTCACACTCTCAAACAATTACTTAGAAGTTAGCCGTGCTTTGATGGAGTTGTTTTTTTATGTAAAAATAATAATATCGATTAAAATAATAATAGAAATAATATAAAAGAAAAAAATAACAAGAAAATTAACTCTTTCACTTTTTAAACAACCTAATATTAACCTAACTCATGGGGGAATAATCAAGCATGAAAAAAATATTAGCTTAAAAAATCAAGTGAGTTTAGATGAATTTTCTAAAGTCGATCTAATAAAAACCTTGTAATTTGTTATATTATAGACTCTGGTTGAATTAAAAAATTTAAATCTCATCCAATTTATTTTGAAAGATAGAATTGTTGAAAAATATATTAATAAAAAATAAAAAAGGAAAAGAAACAACAAGAAAAAAATGAGGCTAAATCTAACATGAAAAAAACTTAAAAGATTAAAAATATCATAGCAATAAAAAAACAGCAAAAACAACAAAAAAAAAAGAATATAAAATTTAATAAAAATAAACTAAGGAGGATACAATTTAACGAATAAAATAAAATAAAATAAAATAATCCATGATAAAATAAACAATAATTGAAATAATAAGGACTAAATTTTAAAGATTAAAAAACTATAGGGGGTAGAATTAAAACGTTTCCCGCACAAACATCCTAAACATGGTAAGAAATTAAAAAACTTGCAATTTCAAGAAGTTTATTATAAGCCAATTTCAAAAAATAAATTTCAAAATCAAAAAAAAAAAAAAAAAGCTTTGAGCGAACCTAACAGTCAACTAGGGTCGATAAATCAAACACATGACCTATTACATGAAATTAGGATAACCTATAAAATATAAATAGGAGATAAAAAAAATATTTAAAAAAGGATAAATCAACTCGGTCTAAACCCAAATCAAATAAAGCCCTTATCCATCAAATAACACCCTCATTGCAAGCTCAAAGAAACTTCCCTCAACGCTAAAAGATAAACAAAACCAAAAGCAACAGTCTTCAACGAAGAAAACCTGCGAGAACCGTTGTTTTTGTTCCTGGAAACATGAAGAGAGTTTTTGGTGTAAAAAAAGATAAAGAACCACCACCTTCAATTCAAGATTCATCAGAAAGGGTAACTTTTTATTGAATTCTCTGTTTATGTATTTTCAAGAAAGTTTTGAACTTGGATTTTAGTTTTAGGTTTTTGTTAGATTTCTGACATGGGTTTCTATTTTGATGATAAAAAATGTTAGATTAATAAGAGAGGTGATACAGTAGATGAGAAGATCAAGAAGCTTGATGCCGAACTTGCTAGGTATAAAGAACAGATCAAGAATACAAGACCTGGACCTGCTCAAGTAGCTGTTAAAGCTAGAGCTATGAGGATTCTTAAGCAGAAGAGAATGTGAGTATTTACAGTCCCCCCCTTTTAATGCGATTTTCGGAGTAAAAGGGTTTTTGGGTTTTTAATTTTTTGATTTAAATAACTGGGTTTCGTTTGTTTTTTTAATCTGGACTTGATAATGGTTACTGATTTGTGATCATAACTTTGAAAGAAACTCTGAGGTTTTCGGATTGTTTTCTGAATTTGAGCTTCAAAGTTTTCACCTTTTTCGTTGCACTTGAAGCACTAAACTGTCGAGTCATTGCCTGGATGGATGTTGATATAGGGTGGGTGCCATTTTTGTCGGGCGTAATGAAATGAAATGGACTGCGTTTAAATTTAGGGCGATGCTATTCAGCTTGATTTGTATTTTGTCAATTACCTTAATGGCTTATGTGATCGGTAAATCTGTTACTGATTTGTGATCATAACTTTGAAAGAAACTGTCAAGTTATTGCCTGGATGGATGTGATATAGGGTGTCAGGCGCAATGAAATGAAATGAAATGGATTGTGTTTCTATACAGCTCAATTTTGTATATTGTCAATTGCATTAATGGCTTATGTGACCGGTAAATCTGTTGGACAGGTATGAAGGACAGCGTGACATGCTTTATAACCAGACGTTCAACCTTGACCAAGTTGCATTTGCTTCTGAAGGAATTAAAGATGCCCAACAAACTGTATGTTCCAAAACATCGATATAGTTTTAAAAATGTTCATGTTTGGAGTAACTAGTAAAATGGCCACATAAAACCTGTCGTTTTGAAGATTCATCTTACACCAGATAGATTTATGGTTGCATTGGGGATGGGATGCTCACCTTTAGATATTTGTTTGCCTTGGTAGCACCTAAAGGGGCATGGTTCAAGCTGGTGGAGCAATATGTGTAATCCAATGGGAACCTGCAGCCTACCTCACTCATGAGAGGTAGGGGACGAAACATCTACTGTCAGGGAGGGATTGCTTATGATTCATGAACTTGGTTCCCATGGTTTCTTATATCATCAGCATGCATTGCCATTTAGTTTAAGATAAAATATATATGACCACAAGGCATTCTAAGTGAGCAAGTTTCAAATTTTCTTACTTCACTTCTCACACATTAATTTTGTGGTGCTCTTTTCAGGTATCAGCTTTGAAATCCGCCAACAAGGAATTGAAAGGAGTGATGAAAACTGTGAAGATTCAAGATATTGATGTATGTAGTCTGTCAACTCCAAAACCCCTCTTCCTATCCTGTCTTTATGGATTTTCTTTTGGGGATCTCATGATGAATTGATGATAAGTGTTTTATAACACACCCCCCCCCCCCCGTCCCTTTTATTATCTCTCTCCGTGTGCTTGTGTGTAGAACTTGCAAGATGAGATGATGGACTTGATGGATGTTAGCAGTGAAATTCAAGAGACCTTGGGAAGAAGCTACAGTGTGCCAGATGATATTGATGAGGAAGATCTCATGGGTGGTAAGCTTAAGATCATTCAAAAGTTCAGTGCAGTTTTTTTTGGACAAAATAGAAGTTTTAATTTGCCATTCAACCAAGATGTTTGAGAAGCAAGTTCTTAATATTGCATAGCACCTTCAGAAGGCGCACATTGTCGAAAATATTTCCTCTACTCTGCAACAAAAATATGAAACAGTCATCCATGCACTGGTTTCAAAAAAATAACCCATCCACAATTTATATCTTGTAATTGTTCTATTCATTTGGAATGCAGAACTTGATGCTTTGGAAGCCGACATGGCAATGGAAACTGAATCCAGCGAGGTGCCTTCTTATCTGCAACCTGATCTTGATACAGAACTGAGCATGCCTTCGGCACCCACAGGACATGCAGCATCAGCTGGTAGAGCCAATAATCAGGTATTAGATAGTACATCAAATGTATATATTCACTTTAGTAAGTGTTGTGAGAGGGATATTTAGAAACATGGTTCCTTAAACTCATCGTGTACAATTTGCTGTTGATTGGGAAGAAACATTTCTCTATTTAATGGGACAGAATACTAATATATCTATCAAAGAAGGCAAACAATGGAATTTAGATCTCTGCATGCAAGAACAGCCAGCTTGTTTCCCACCACCTAAAACTTAGATCGTTTGATCTCCAGAATTAAATATGCTGTACCTGCATTTTCCATGTCTTTCTTGGTGTTTTGCCTAATCCATCTTTCTCTGAACATTGATTCTTGACAGGCCGAGGATGAACTGGGCTTACCTGCTGTCCCTCGGGCATCTCTTCGTGGTTAGGCAGTTTCTTTTGTGATCCCTGTGAATGTAATTAAAATTTGGAAGAGCTATATTTTGCACCCTTATAAACGTGCATATTTAACATGATTTTATACTATTGGAATCTACAAGGTTAGATATGTAATGAAGTTGAACCTTTTTACTTGTAAATTCTGTTTTCTTTTTATCCCAGCTTGATATCAATAAAAAAAAAATGTGTTTATATATACATAAATGGCAAGATTGCCCTCGTGTTCTTTTAAATATTTTTTTATTAAATATCAAAATTTTATTGGTTTAAACTTAAATATAGCAAACCCATTAAACAATTTACGTCACTACTTTGAATTGCTTTATTTTAAGAATTTTACACGAAGCAAAAAGAAAAAGACGACAGACAATTGTATATTTGACATCAGAAAAAAGAGGATGTTATAGTTTACAACCCGCGCGATGCGCTGAGTTTTTTTATCTCTGTAGAAAATTGATTGATTTTATACGTGTTGTATTTTATTATTTTAATATTTAATTAGTAAAATTGTAATTGATAAAATATGTTAAACAGTTTTTTTTCACCAAAAAGTGATTGAATGTTATTATTGCTAATTTTATTTTGATAAAATTTGTTGTCACTGATACCCTAGTAAAAAAAACACAAAGAAACCCGGTTAAAAAAAAAAGCTGACTTGGACGCCCTGATTATAAAAAAGTTAAAGAATATTAAAAAAGGTTCCTGTTTATTAAAAGAACAGAAAAAATGAAGTCAGTCATAAAAAGAATTTGCAAGGGAAAGCACCTTTTTAAACAATAATGAGAAAAAAATTATGGTGCGTGTAAACTAACCCGGAAACCCCGGTCATGGAAAAAAAATGTATAAATGGGAAAACAAACAGGGAAGAAAAATGTTAAAAAAAAATGGATCTGGAGATTAGTCGTGATGTGCATAAGTTGCTACCGATACCTGGGTTAAAAAAACAAATAAAAAGCCCGGTTAAAAGAATAAAACATAAAACACATTTTCAAATAGTGAAAATTACTGTTAAAAAACAAAAAAGAAAGCTTGGTTATAAAAAAAAGTGCAAGGGGAAAGTATCTTTTTAAATAGTAATGAGAAGAAAAACCATGGTGCGTGTAAACTAACCCGGGCACCCCGGTCATTAAAAAAAATATATAAATGAAAAAAAAAACAGGGAAAAAATGTTTAAAAAAATGGATCTGAAGATTAGTCATGGTACGTGTAAGCTGGCACATATACTCTATTTAAAAAAAAAGTCTGAAAAAAGAAAAGAAAAAAACAAACGGAAAGGACCTTTCTAAACAATAATGAATAGTGAAATCACTGTTCATTACTGTTTTAAAAATATTTACAGCTGGAGAGATTTAAACTCTCACTCCCGTGATTTGGCCCCCACACTTAACCACTTAGCCAAATGATTTTGTTGTTCATCCCAGCATGCATTCAAATAATATTTATCTTAGTATATAGTGTTTGCTATTCCAATCCACGGTGTATATGAGTCTGGGTTAATTGTGCAATGAACAGTGAAAAATACCCATTTTGTTTTAGCTTATAACGAGCGAACTTGCCTGTGCGTTGCGCTAAGCTTCTATCTATGTGGAAAACTGATTGATTTTATGCCTGTTATATTCTGTTATTTATTTCATATTAGCACCTTAAAATATATATACTAAGCACTTTTTGGAATTGCAATCTCCTTTATGTATTTTATAAAATAATAATAGTCATGGTGCGTGTAAATTGATCCAGACACCCTGATTATATAAAAAAATATATATATAAGGGGGGGAAAACAGAAAAAATGTTAAAAAAAGTTAGTCCAGGGATTATTCGTGATGCACCACGTTGGCCCGGAACAAAAGAAATATATACTTGGGAAGAAAAAATCATGGTGCGCGTAAGTTGACCCGGACACCTCGGTTATAAAAAAAAAAACAGAAAAAAAATGTACAAGTGGAAAAAAACAGGGAAAAAAATGTAAAAAAAAAGTGAATTTGGAGATTAGTCGTGGTGCGCGTAACTTGGCCCGTACACCTCAGTTATTAAAAAACAAATTGTAAAAAAAACAACAACAATCAGTTATTGGAAAAAAAACAACAACAATCAGTTATTGAAAAACAAAACAATTTTTTTTTAAAAAACCCGGTTTTTAGAAAGAAAGAAAAATTAGTTTTGTTGGCTGAGTGGTTCGAACTCCTACGCGCAGTATTTTTCAACGCGCAAAAAACTACTCGGCCACAGCCATTCATTTGATATTTCTACACTACAAATACAAAAAAAGAAGCCCTGTATAAAAAAAGAAGACCACCGAGCTCATGTAGGCGCGAAGCAGTAGATCAAATGTCCAGTACACAGTGTTTTGTGTGTGTGTGAACAGTGTTGCTACAGTAAAAGGGCAAGTTGTTTTACCTTATACTGTATATATATATATATATATATATATATATATATATATATATATATATCTAAAACAAAAATATAAGAAAAACACTTTAGCAAAAAAAAAAGGTCCGGGGATTAGTCTTGGTACACATAAACTGGTTTGGACACCCTAGTTATAACAAAAAAATTGGATCTGGAGATTAATTGTGATGCGCTATAGCTAGCCCCAATCATAAAAAACAAAAAAAATATATAAGTAGAAAAAGAAATAAATTTAAAAAATATAACCAGAAAAAAATATTCCATGGAAAAAAATAATTAAAAAAAACAAAATCAGGAAAAAACAAAAATAAACTATAAAAAAATTGGATCCGAGAATTAATCGTGGTGTATTTAAGCTAGCCCGGACACCTCGATCATATATATATAAGTGGAAAAAGTAAAAAATATAACCAGAAAAAAAAAAAAAGCTATAAAAAACATCGAATCTGAGGATTAATAATGATACGTTTAAGCTTGTCAAACACTCTGATTATACAAAATAAATATATATAAGTTGAAAAAAGAAGTATAACCAACAAAAAAAAATATTTCATGGGAAAATATGAAGAAAAAAAATAGGAAAAAAACATAATAACAGAAACAAAAAAGGCAAGAAAAAAAATAATTAGAAAAAAAAACAAAAAAAAAGTAATAAAAAAGCAAGAAACGAATAAAATGAAAAAAGAAAAAGAAAAACGTAATCCGGAAGAAAAAAAAAAGCAAAAAAAAAAAAAAAAAAAACTAAACCAAATCGGTTTTGCGGTTTGAGCGCCTCGAACTCGCGCGCGCCGATGCGCAACGCGGACAACCGCTCAGCCACAACCACTTCTTTGTCATTTCCACCATAAATATTAGAAAAAATAGCCCTGTGCAAAAAAAAAAAAAAACACATGCTCGCGCGAAGCACCAGAGCAAATTGCCAGTGAACAGTGAATGAGTCTAGCGCTACAATAGGAAACCGAGTTGTTTTAGCTCTTTAGGTAAAGGTAATAAATATTGGCTGCAAGGAAATGGCAGCAACCACTAGATCTATCACTAGGATCCTATCCTTTGTCGCATTTCAGATCTCAAAATACCATTGCTGGTCTCCATTCTTCTATTCTCATGACAACTACAGCAAAACCACAACCTTTGAAGACATGCATATCGAACTTTTTGTCCAGCAAGAAATAGGCCTCTTTTGCATCAGCCATCATCACTAGGACGATATCTACAAGCCATTTGTGGGGGGGGGGGGTATAAAACCAATCCTGTCTTCAAATTTATAGCTTTCTACACGCTGAGTATTTTAGTGCTGTAGCAGCACCTATCCGCTCTGATTCCGCAGTTGAATGAGCTAGGAAGGTGTACTTTTCAATGCTTGAAGATGGGCAGATCTTCAGCAATGAAGCTTTCTTTCATTATTCCTCGATTAGATTTGAATTCATCAGTTATTATAGAAAGATAAGAACTTTACTTTAATGATCAAGCACGAGATTGTAACCCATGCATGGATGAAAAGATAATTATGGTGAGAAGATGATGCCACTCCCTGTCATACAAGTCAGTTCGCTGGCGGTTCATGTACAGCATGATATAAACTACTTTTTTCACAAAATGAAACTGATGATTAGAAAATCATGTTTGAGATGAATTGTCGGAGCATGGACAACGACTTCTCTGACTAGTTCAGATTAAGCTTCGCCATCTGCCAAGTAACTTCTGATCTAGCTGCCTCCGGAGGGGGACTTGATCTGGAATAATTTCTGAACTTGTAATTTGTAAGACTTAACTTGTTTTTCATTCTCCCAGCTTCCTTCTTCAAAGCCTTGTGTTGAGCTGCAAAAAAATGCATCGAAGAAGAAAATAATGTGCTGGGAAACTTGAGTACCTTATTCCAGTTTCGTACAAGAAAAATTAGACTAACAAGGAAGCTGTGTTATGTTTCTTCCTTGCTGAAGGCGCTATGAAATCCTCAAATATTATATCTGGGATGAATTTTCACGAAAATCATAGAGATATGACACTCACCCTCTGCGATCATTTTTTCCTGCCGTATTCTGGCCTCCTGCTGCTTTAATGTGTTGTTTTCCAGGGACAAGGTAGCACGTTTCTGAAGCATAGAAGCAACCTTGACAGCCAACTCTGACTCCAAAGTCTGCAAAGTGTTATACAGCCGCTGGATTTTAATTTACTAAACAAGAAATTCTTGGCAAAATAAAAACTATGAAATTGAAAATATATTGCTATTGGTATCTATAGGATATGATTGAAAATTTCTCAACACCAGTTGATAAGATTTAGACGGCAATTTATCATGCACAAAGATTAAAGTTTCACCATCAGCATAAAGAATAAATTGCTGCATGCTATCCCTGCAAAGAGAGATTCGATCATGCAGAGACTAGTGGGACAAAAATACCTCATCTCTCAGAGAAATTACCTGCAGAACATTAACAGTTCTTTCAAGTTCAGCAATATACTGGAGCTTTCGAACTCTTGAGCGTTGCCCGGAATGCCTACACAGAAAGCCATCAAAACCAGTTAGATTGTCTCCATGTTTTGCATAACCTTAATGAGAAGTCGAATCAGAAAATATAAAGTTTTAGATAGAATATGTTGTCTGGGAGTGAGAATTTCCTGACTTTCATCTCAATTACAATACAATTGCAAATAACACCACGCTCTATGTACAATGGTAGGTTTTCCATGATATTCTTCTTAGTAAAAACCCTAGGTGTCAGCCAACACCTTCAGACTAGAAAAATCATATACCCTCCTCCTCAAGCACATAGTATGGAGGAACACATTTCTTAGGGACAGCAGTCGGAATTCCGAGGCTTGCTCTCAGTTGGTAAATTTGCTAGTTGTGCTTCAGTCGAAGTTTATGTCTAGGGACATTTGTAAAGGAAGATTGGTTAGGGAAAACCACCAACAGAGGTCATCTTGGATGACCGTACTAGTTAATGGAGTATTTCTCACCAGAAAATTAAACATTCCCCAAGAGTTTGTATTGTTTCAAATGACAATTCAAATCAATACACAGAATGGAAAATCTTGCGCTACAAGACAACTGTTCACAAACAACCAAGACAAGATTAAATGAAGTTTTTCAGTACAGAGCAAACTGTGAAAGTTAAGAGGGAAAGGGGTCCCTGATATAAAGTGGATACATCGTAATCAGCAAGGCAACATGCCGACAAATTGCTTGTGCAAAGCTGAAACTAGGTTGCTAAATCTTGGTTCAGTACTTCCAGATTTAGCCCCAAATTGGTTATTGGGCAGTCAAAATTGTAATAGCGTGCCAGAAGCTATTCCGGTAATAGGATCTGCTTTGGTAGAGTTATTACATGGAAGTGCTAGTGTAGGACAATCCACTTTGACTCGTTTTTATATTTTACACACTTTTGTATTACCTCTTCTACTGATGTATTTATGTTAGTGCATTTTCCAATGATACGTAAGCAAGGTATTTCAGGTCCATTATAACTTTATTCCTTTCTATTTCTATTTATTTTCTATTTCTATTTATAGAGAATAGAGATCATAGATAGTTGTAATCAATCATTTATCGATTGGGGGATAAGAATAGTATTTAATTGCCACAAATATGGATTATTGAAAAGAATAAGACATGTATTTAGATATTTCCCTTCAACTCAAAAAAAATTGTATTATTTACATGGATTCCAAATTGAGCTAAAATATTGTTAAACCAAGCCGGGGCATCAACATACAATCAGAAAGCTTCACCAATATATCAGGGTAATGCAGATGACCATCCTAAGTTTACAACAAAAAATGCCTAAAAAGGTGAGAAACAGACCAAAAAATATACAAGTGTGAAATTGCTTAGAGATTGATGTGATAAAAAGAGTAATTATGATTACCTTAGAAATACAAAATAAGTGAGCAATCAAACAAGAGTGTTTCAGATTCTAACCATTTCACGGGGTTTGTCTCACCATTGAGCTCCCCATCTGAACCACATGCACTCCCCATTTGATCCAAGGGTTGAGTCCCAGAAATGCACAGGCTGCCGTCGACATACTGCAAAGGATTTTGAAATGCATACTCCGATAGTGCTGATGCTATGACATTTTCCGAAAATGTCACATTCCCTCTTCTCCTAGGAGAATTAGGACCATACATAGAAGCTGACTTCAGCCCACTACAAGTTTCATTGCCACCTGAAGCGGCTTCATCATTATAAGGACACAAACCTGAAAATGAATCCACAATACCATCCAAGAGGGTGACTGAATCACTGGCTGACCGGCGAAGACACTTTCCTTTTGAATCTGCATCCTCGTCACTTAACAAATCATCAAGCCATGCTGGTTTCTCCTCCAGAATTGAACCTTGGGAGGGAGATCTATGATGTTGCGGATTGGATTTGAGAATTGGATGAGAAACGGCATGCTTAGGAAACGGGCAGCGAGGAGGAAGCAGAGATTGCCTCGACATGGTGAAAACAAATAACGGGGTTTGCTCAAGGTTCAACTCTCACAGATATCCATTCTTAGGCCTGTATTGTATGCACCTCTTAAGGAAAGAAAACAACACAACATGTTCCTCCATTCAGCAACTTTAGTTTCATGTCTCATACAGCATCCTAACCTACCTTATTGGTAGAAAACTTTAAATAAGAAAAGATTTATAGAACTTGTAAAAGGAATCAAAACAGAGAAGGAAGAGATAGGGAGTAACCAAGATCTGCCAAAAAGCGAAGTCCTTTGCTCCACAAATAAAAGTCCAAGAAGAACAAAAAAACTAAATTCTTCTTTTGCAACCCATTCATTGTTCAAAACAAACACCAAACTTTTTTTGCCTAAAGCCAGCCCAATGCAACAATAATAACAGGAAGGCATAAGTGATGAACATCGTGGCTTATAACAAAGGGAGGGTTACAGCTTACAGTACAGATTCCCTTCAATGAAAATCAAGAGTAAATTGTCTTTAAATGAGTTCATTACCTTCATCATTAAATACAGGATTTGACTACAAATGTTCGATTTTTCTTTTCAATTTTCTAAATTCCATAACGATAAGAAACGTAAGTTCCAATTATTCTGTCCTCTCTTTCTCACTGTTTCACTCACTGTCTAGGCAACCAAACTCGAGGCTAAGAAAAACCAGAACCATAAATTATTATCAGTCTACTAACGCATTTAACATTTCTTGCAAAAAGAATAAAAGAAGAAGAAACGACTTTCATAGACGAATTAAAACCTTAAAGACCAATAAATGCAATATAATCAATGCAACAGTGAAACCTTAGACTACAAAGATTCAAACTTCATTGAAATCAAACTACAAGAAATAGTCAAAAGAAAAAACAATGTAGCATAAGAAGGAATCAAAAGCGAGAATAAAAACCCTGAAACAAAATCAGATTTTTCAAGAAGAAAATGAAATAGAGAACCAAAACACTAAAAGAAAAGGGGAGAGAGATAAACCATGAGGTTTAAAACTTGGACTCACCTTTCGTACTTGCTGCTAAAAATATCTTCACGGCCAGGGAGAGAAAGTGAGAGGAAGGAAGGTGAAGGAATAGTTAAGGTACTAAGGAGGCAAGGGACCCTTCCTGGATCTTGCAAAAATAAATACTAAGACAAAAAAAATACTACAGTGCACTACACCACGCAACGCAACGAAAAGGAGAGTAGCTCTACTGAACTCGGTGACTCAGTCCCTCCCATTTAGCTGCTGTTTGTGGGATACAGCAAGATGGGAGAGTACGGCTCGTGGGTCCTCTGCTTTGGTTGGTCATGTCAGCCTTTCACTTTTCAAAATCGAATATAGAAATTTGGAGTCTATTTTTATTTTTCAAGGCAGAGCTAATAAAAATATGGAAGCAAAGATACGGTGGCACGATTTTCCATGCTTCTTTAAGGTTTTTGTCCCGCCAGATCCTCGGCGATCATCTGTATTTGCTCGTGTAATCCATGGATAGTTTAGCTAACAACGCTAAAATATATATATCTTTTGGTTTTGTTGGTGAAAGCAATCCAATAAATTATTTTTGATAAAGTATTAAGCAACTATTTATATTCATATTCGTCACTTTATTTTGCCAAGATTCCCTAATAAATGCAAATCAGAAAAAATAGGCAGTCATTTAATGAATTATTTTTGTCCCACTACACCCTAGTTTAGCGTGACGGGCAGGTAACCTAACCCTTCCTCACCTTCGATGCACGTGGAAACTTTTCGTTGCCGTCACTGCTTCAACTAAGACCGCCGAGGGGAAAGTGGAAAGAATCCTGGAGAGCTAGGAGAGTATCAGAGTAAGTTACAAATCAGTCCTTCTAGTTCTACAAAAGTAACTAATAATCCATGTAGTTTAAAACAAATTAATTAAGTATTTTATTTTCTTAGAGTAGTTATATATGATTACTTATCTAGAGCATGAAACGGGGTGGATTGAGAAACACGGGGACTGGTTGCAAATCTAGATGGACCAATATATAATTCACTGAAAATATTAATATCACTGTAATATATGCTTTTTTTAAAATTAAAAGAAGCTTGCTTTTGTTTTATAAAGAAAAATTATCTTTTTTTTTACCAAGGGAATGTTTGTTTTTTTTTGTGTTTTTAAATCATTTTGATAATAAAAATAATTTTTAAAAAATAAAAAAAAAATTATTTTAATATATTTTTAAATAAAAAATACTTTCAAAAACAATCACAACCACAATTCCAAGCACGACCTAAACCGTCCAGATTCACCGCCATGAAAAAAATATCTTACAGGTTCACCGTCTAGAAAAGCAAGGGGAAAAGAAATCCATCGATGCTCGTGAGATGGGTGATAAGCACAGCTTGACGTGACTTTGATGTGTCAAAAGTAAAACAACTAGCCAGCCAGCACTTGAAAATTATAAATAATTCTCGGTGACAATGCAAATAAATAATATTTTATGGGTGTTTTTGAGAAGAAAAAAAGAGTTGTGGATAGGAATAGGGGTTGTATTTATTATTTTATTGTTTTGAGTTGTTCTAATATAATAATATAAAAACATATATTATTTTTAAAACAAAAATCACCAACAAAATCTTTATTCCAGACCTAGCACTCGAACACTAGTTGATAATAGAATCGCTCACCTACTCGCTCCATTGTTTGTTTCTATAACATATTCATTAGATTAATTGATGTGACTAATCAAACTAAACACTTTGATGATCTCACACTCCACATTACCACCAAATATTTATAGATTTAGTAAAGATTTGGAATTAGATTGTTCTTTTAAAGTATTTTTAAAAAATATATTAAATTTATATTTTTTAAAAATATATTTGTAATATTAGTATATTAAAAAAGAATAATTTATTTGTTTAAAAAAACACTTCTAGACGCACTAGATTTTTATTTATTTTAAAAGAATATAATTTGGTGTTTTTAGATCATTTTGATGTGCTGATGTCAAAAATGATTTTTAAAAAATAAAAAATATCATTTTGATATATTTCGGTACGAAAAGCACTTTGAAAAGCTAACATCCTCTAGAAGATGCAAAAGACACCTTAAGTTGGTTATCTATTTCTCTCTTGTCTTTAGAATATAACATGATGATAAAGGATTCATGATTTACATGGCAGATTTCGAATTTAAATTAAAATATATATTTTTTTATAAAAATCTAAAAAAATTAGGATTTTACTCGTTAATCTAAATCCATAAAATAAAAAATCTATTTCTATCTTGTGACTAGGTACCAGCAAAAAGAAAAAAAAGTAGTGATATCTTGCTGATGAATATATCTTGCTGGTGAATACAAGTTGCATGATTGATCTCTCGATGCAAGTTGATTAAGCTTTGCTCAAAGGATTAATGATTTTTTTTAAAGCTTTCGATGCTCATTGGTGCTCAACCCTATGTGACAAGACCATTATATAAAGTTGACAGTGATGGTGTACGAGTTTATTATAACTTTGTTTTATAGTATTTCAAAATAAATTAATTAATTAATTAATCCAATTTATATCAAGAATAATTAAATATTTAGCATCGATCATGTTTAACTCGATATGATCCCTTTCTCGGAAGAAAAAAAATAGATTAAAAAAACACTGTAGGTGAACATAGCAGGAAACTCACGAGGCAGCATCTAGAAAGGTACTTGTGATGGCTTGAGGCCCAATAACCTTTAGAAACTGGACTAGTTAGGCCCAAACAGAGGTCAGGCTAAGTGCTAGCCCGTGTGAAATAAGAGCCCGCCTGTAATTCAGCGGGATAATCTATATAGCTCTCCCACCTGCCACGTGGCTCCTTTTTTTTTATAAATCATTTTAAAAAATAAAAATAAAAATATATTTATCACCGAATCCCATTGGATTCGGTGAATGATTGGGAAACTTCGTGTATTATTATATAGAATCTGACGAGCTGATTTGCCCGCTTTGTTAGGGTTTTTTATTTATATAGAAAATTGACTGATTTTATAAATGTTATATTTTATTATTTTAATATTTAAAAATAAAATTTGTTACAAAATTTGTTCAGAAGGTTAAATGATTTATTAGAAATTTGTTGTCACGGATACTTTGGTAAAAAAAAAAAAAAAAACCTGTAAAAAAAGAACAACTGACTTGGACACTAAAAAATCAAAAATACATGTGGAAAAAAGGTCACGGTTTCTAAAAAAGAAAAAAAAAAGTCTAAAATATAAATTTAACTTCAAAGACAAAGTTTTTTTTATAAGATTTATTCATTATATTATTATATTAAATATATTTAAGAATACTGATATTAATTTTTTTTTCAAGAAATTGTAGGTCATTTATTTTCTCTGTCTATATATTTTTAGGCGAGACTATTAAATAAATATTAAACATATATACTTAGTCTCGCATATTATATAGTGTGATCGAAATGGAAAGTGATTTTTATATTTTTTTAATTGTAGAAAACCTAAGTAAATTTGTAAAAAAAAAAATATTAGTTGTCTTTTTCCCCTAATAATATTAGATCTTACACATTATAAATAAAAATATTGAAATTTATTTTCAAAAAATAAATATATATTTTTTGCTTGCTATAATTACTTATTTACAGTCAAAAAAGAACGGTGTAGTTGAAACGGAAAGTGCCTCATATATTTTTTAATTGTAGATAATCTAGGCAAATTTGTTTACCTTTTGTTTTTTTGAGCTGTATTTTTTCCCGGGTAATATTAGATCTTAAATATTAAAAATCTAATTTTTTTTTAAGAAATAAATTTGAACAAAAGAGCACAAAGTTAAAATTCAGAGCCAATTTTTTTTTATTTTATAAGATTTATTCATCATATTATTATATTAAATTTATTTAAGAATGCTGATATTAATTTTTTTCATGCAAAAAATCCGAGGTTATTTTTTTTATCTCTTTATATACTTTTAGACGATAATATGCAATAAATATTAAAACATATAATAATGACTTGTTTGCCGTTTAAAAGGAATAGTGTAATCGAGACAAAAGTGATTTGTATCGTTTTTTAATTGTAGATAACCTAGGTAAATTTGTTTATTTTTTATTCTTGAGCTGTCTTTTATCCCTAGTAATATTAGATATAAAATGATTATTGCTATTATTGCAAAAACAATTAAAATTATTAAATTATCCCGGAAAAAAAAACTCATAAACATTCACAAAAGAGTAAGCAAGAAAAAAAATATATTATTATTATTATTATTATTATGTTAATAATGGAAAATGAAACACATCTTCTTCTTCTTCTTCTTCTTCTTATTATTATTATTATTATTATTATTATTATTATTATTATTATTATTATTATGTTAATAATGGAAAATAAAACACATCTTATTTTTATTATTATTATTATGTTAATAATGGAAAATAAAACACATCTTATTTTTATTATTATTATTATTATTATGTTAATAATGGAAAATAAAACACATCTTATTTTTATTATTATTATTATTATTATTATTATGTTAATAATGGAAAATAAAACACAAATATCAATTTATCAAGGGATGAAAATCAAAAATTAAAACTATAAGGGCCAAAATGAAAATTCAATATATTATCAATTTCAATAACAGGATCCAATTGAAGAAATCGAAACTTATGTACTCTATTTATTGAATAATTTAAACCGAATCCAAAAATTAAAAGAAGGAGGACCGAACTGAAACATTGACATCCAATCAATTGCAATCGGAGGACCCAATCGAACAAAATCAAAACTTATGCAACCAAAATCAGGACAAAAAACAAAATCAAAAGTAAAGGGACGGAAGTAAAACGTTGTACACATTGGGGGACTCTCCTGTACTTTGACGTACAGGAGAGAGAGAGAAACGTGGCCGGCGGCTTTCACCGGTTCCCGGCGCGTCCACGGGCAGTTTTATGGTAAACGCGCCACAGCGGGAGGAAGAAGACTCCCAGACGAACCGCTCTGTGCGTCGGAATCGCGTCTCCGGCCACCGTATGACGCCGCACGCGCCACCTCAACAGGGCGTGGGGCGTGAAACCGGTAGGCGCGTGTAACACACGCACTGACAATTACCGGGGAAAAAATAAAAAAAGTTGGTCAATTACCGGAAAGCCCCTGGACTGAAATCAATGTTCTTGTCTTATTCGGGCCCATAACCGTAATTAGCCATTTTAAATATATTAAAAAAAACAAAAACTGCGGCGGACCGGACCGGTCCGTACGCGTGCAATGACAGGAATGACCCTGATCCTCAACGCTTTTTACCCGTAGCCCGAGCACTATTTTGTCTTATTACCAGGGCTGAAATCGTCAGAGCACTGTTCATTGACGGAAAAAAAAAGGCAGACGAACAGCCGCGACGCACGGCCGAGAAATGGCCAGTCCACAGTGCCATTGTATCTGGTGCTACAGTGCCGATCCCGAGCTGTTTTAGCTCTTTTGTTATGTGAGCTTGAATATTTAATTGAATTGAACAGGATATTAATTAAATATGATTTATTTAACCATTTCTTTTTTATTAATTTAGTGCCAGTTTGGCAGTGTTCCACTGGCTTTTAACCGAAATTTGAATTTTTTTTCTTCATTTTAAAGACCGGCGGTTTGGAGTTTTTAGATCATTTTAATGTACTGATTTCAAAAATAATTTTTAAAAAATAAAAAAATATCATTTTAATGTATTTCGGCACGATAAGCATTTTGAAAACCTACCGCAATCACACTCTCAAACAGTCTCTTGGTTGGCTAAGGAAATTAAATTGGCTGGATCGATATTTCATAAGAAAAATAATAAAAATAGCTTCGACGATCTAAATTTTTCTCGAGATAGTTACCGAATTGTATGAAAACAAATCCCATATTACATTAATTCCGAGAACATTGCAGTGTTTTGACAGACAAGTCACGTAAAAGCAGGCCATGGAACTTCAGATTTGTATCACGAACACTCGAATGAAGGAAGTGGCGGCAATAGATTTCACTTAACACCATGCCTAATAATTCTTGTCCGGGAGATGAAATTGGTAAATCATATGTAAAATATTTTTTAATATAATATAATATAATTATGGTCATAAAATTTTATTAGTTAAGGTTCATACATGATTTAAAATAATTTAAAAATATATTACAAAATAATTATGTCTATAGAATTTCATTGGATAAAAAATAACAAATTTAAAACAAATATTCTGCTAGTGTGCTATATAAACTAAAATCAACCTCATTACCGTTATTTTCCTCGCTATTTCTAATACATTCATAAAAAACACTACTATTGAAAGGATTATTAGTACTATTACCGGTACCAACACTGATATTGCTAGTATTAGCTCCAACAAATTATTTCGACATCAGCACATGAAATTGATCTAAAAACATTAAAATTTTTATTTTAAAGTAAAAAATAATAATAAAATTTTTTTTTAAAAAAATTGAAGTATAAATTTTAATATTAATATTTAAATCAATACACGAGAATCAAGATATTTTTATTGTCTAAGAAATAATCTATGCATGTATTTAAAAAATATTGATTTTCTTAATTTGATTTCAAAACATATTATAAGTGATTCCATTTGGGGGGTGCCCAGTTGGCGTCTTGCATATAGAACAATACATGAATTATAAGTGTAGCCTGAAATCGTAAAATTAGACTGTTCTGGTATGATTTTACAGACCGATTTTAATGATTTTGCTCCAATTTAATTTTAATAGTAGGGCTTGATTTTTCATTCCCGATTCTATCAAGTTTGTTCTTTGACTCGTGTGATTTTACAAATCAAATCATGATTTTGACAACAATGATCCTAGTTTTTAATTTTTTATGGAGGGTGTCAAGATAACATCATCTTTGCGTGCTTCGAAGTGGGAATGAATGGCCATTATAGATAGAATCAACAAGCTGACGACGGAACCAAAACCCATCAATTCGGTAGAGATCATTAACTTCCCAGATTTGGGAAGCTCATCAAGCATGGCCTTAAAAGACAATTGAATCTGTGGTGACCATGACACAAAGTTGACTCAAGCGTCAAGAGATAGTCCACCAGGTAGCATGGGCTCAGCTTGTTTTTTGTACCTTTTGTTTTTTCCCTAGTTTTTGTTATCTCGCTCGTAAAAGACAAAAAATCCAGATCCATCCCTTGCCATGTTGATTGTTTTCAAGCAATTTAATACTTCGACAGTTGTGACGCTTCAGATTACAAGAAAACAAGAGGCTAATGACAATTTTTGTTCACGAACAGCTGACAGCATTAAGTTAATCCTTTGCGGCAGGAGTCTCTTTTTCTAATCATCAGGTAGATTGTTAGATGAAGGCCTTCAAAACTGCAGAAGATCGGCAGAAATTCAGGAGGGTAGCTCAAGAGAATACCTTAAAAGCGGCAGAAAATTAGGAAGGTTGCTTAGAAAAAGATTAGCTGGAAGATCTCCATTTGTAAACCAGGTTTTTTAAAACAATTTCTGCTGTGATTATTTTTTTGTTATCAGAAGTCTATTATGTAGGATCTGTTTAGGATAGCTGTTGCTGTAGCTTTTCAAAATGCTTTTCGTACCGAAATATATCAAAATAATATTTTTTTATTTTTAAAAAATTATTTTTGACATCAACACATCAAAATAATCTAAAAACACCAAAACATATTCATTTAAAATAAAATAAAAAATGAAATTTTTTAAAACGTATTTTGAGATGCTGTTCCAAATAGCTTCGTAATCGATATCTCTGCACAATTGTTACATGTTTAACACAGGTTCTCCGACAGTGGTAAATCGCCAAAAAGTTTCCCAAAAGAAGAGAACCAGTGATCTCCTCGTAAATCAGAAGCTAGTTACAAACTTACAGTCGCCATGGGCGAACCCTGCAGCACCATTTACTTTGAACAAGACAACGAACACACAGCATACTGAGAAAGTTTGCTAGAAGGAACAATGGGAGATCTCAACACTGCATTCACTTTTGTAAAAATAAACAAAAGCAGAGGTGTTTTAGTGGTATATATATATACAAAATATACAGCAAGAGACATTACGACTCCATTTTCTATACAAGCAACTTTGACCAAATTACATCGGGCTGGGTCTTATTCCCTTCACACCAACATAATTCTTCCTCGTCCACTCCACTTACAAGTGTCCAAACAAAGCTCAAAGATTCCTTTAGCAAAAACCTGCAAAACAATATTTTCACAAACAGGATCACGTGAGCTAGCATGCTACACTGAAGAATTTTACATGGATTCATTAGTCAAAAGGCCATAAAGCACGTGAACTCGAGTCAAGGGTTTTGTCCTAATTCTCCTCCCATTTTAGAACTAGACTGCAAAGGAGCATGCCGACACCACTTTTGTCATGGCTCAAAACACAGCCTTGGGAATATGAAAACAGAGATTGTTTCCCCCATGAAGCACCGACCCAAAAGTCAAAAATCAAAACCCCTCTAAACAAAGAAGAGTCGTTTGCAATTTCTAAATTACAAAATTACACATTTGTAAACTTTCATCTTCATTTACAACAACAAAGTTGCAAGGGAACAGAAGATTCAAGTTCCTTAGTTTAATATTTTAAAAAACAAAAACAAAAAGATGAAAAAACGCTAAATTCCTCACTAATTGAATACAAACAAATAAACTATTTCCAGAATGATACAATATTTCCTCCTAGATTCAATAGTAAAGTTCTAATTTTTCTTTCTTTTTTGTATTTATATCTCTCCAGTATAGGATATTAACTATAGATCTTCCTCACAATTAACCAGGGGAGAATACCAACTATGCACCTAAGCAAATGCCTAAACTGTTATTTCATCTATTAACCTTATTTTGCCTCGAATTTAATTTTGTATTTCTTGATTTCTTCAGATCAACATAAGAGAACCACAACCAAAATGGGGGTCTTAAATGGGCTTCAACCTTCTCTTAATTACACCAAAGTTCAGGTCTTGAATCTGCCCTTATTTTCTTTATAATTTAAATCTGACTTGAATACTATAGGAAATCAAAATTAAAACTGACCAAAACCCATAATTACATCCTAGCTCCACAGAGAAAACGCGTCCTCTAAGCTATCCTGAGTTAAGTCCCCACAAATTTATTGTGGAATCAATTCTTTTCTTGAAACAGCACTCTTCTAGCATGATCCTTTGCCCTTTGCATTGACTATAATTATAAGCATAATTGCACATAGGTCAGCTGTTACATCAAAATTGCTATCCAATACTATAAGGTGTCCCTCCTAGCAAGAATCAAAATCTCTCTACCAATTTAAATAAATAAAAATAAAAGACTAAAAAGCTAGTAGAATAGTTAGTGGCATTTCAAAAGCTAATGCTTTAAACATTATATTATAACCAAAAAAGGCATCCTTTCTATAACCACCATGTCAAGAATCAAAATAGTTTCAAAATCTAATTGATTTTAAAAATTAAAACAACACAACATATAATTGCATCTAGTTTTCCAATTACTGGGAAAACTATGGTAGCTAAATCATCTTTATAGTATAATCAGAAACCAGACAAGAAAAGGTAAAAAATTGTAAAAAATTGACTTGTCTCAACCTTCAGTCGAAGTCTAAGGTGTTGTCTGACATTACAGTTCATCCACTTTTATTTATTTTCTAAGAAAAAATAATCTTATATCTTATATTATTTTACGAATACAGGCTACTTCATACACAATTCACACATCACTAAAAGTTGAAAATACATTATTTATTTATTTATTTGGATCTATAAAAAAAAAACTCAACAACTCATCACCACTTCTCAATTTAAAACACACCCTAAACCCGTTGGGAACTGGGATTGGAAATGTGAAATGCATCAAGGGGATGCTTTTTCAATCAACATCAATTTCAATTGTAATGTCAAGTTCACACACACATGGACTGCTGGCCAAAAACTAAAAAGCAAAAAAAGAAAACAATACGTCAATAATTCGGTACTGCTTCCTTTACTTACTTTCACTCTTTTTTCAATCCTTGAAAATCACATCATCGGCAATTTCCATCAATGGCTGCAAGCAATCAGGAGCAAATTTTCTTGCAAAAAAATAAGAGTAACTTGAATTGGACAGTCTCAATCTATTCACCAAATTTGGTGAAACCTCTTCAGCCTGATACAAATGAGGGTGCCCATCAAAGCAATCGGTCCAATTAACATTTGTTAATGTGTACTGACTGCATCCTCTAGGATCCTTCATTGACAAAAGTGTTGGAAAGTAGTGTTCTTCCGGGTAGCAAGACTCTATATTCAAGCAAGGCAGCCTAAACTTTCTCCATAACTTTCTATCCTTGAGTACAAGCAAGGCATGCCTTTTTGCAAGCGCAAAAAACTGAGACCCAACTCTGAATTTCTCAAATGGGATTTCTGGTAGCATAATGTTTATCCCTCTAGCATTGTATCTATCGGGTAAGTTCGGATCTTGGGAGAGAATTTCAATGAAACTTTGATGACGAGATTGAGATGTGAAAGCTTCCAAAATGTTGCGGCCAAAAAGGGTATTGTACATGTATCGAAATGAATGGAGAGGGACACAGTGTTGAGAAACAAGAACAAAGTAGAGATTAAAAGGGTCATCAAAAACGGCTCTAGCTAGAAGTCTTTTTTCTGCAGAGATCAAAGAAGGAGAGCCCCTTTCTGTTTTCTTGCCAGGAATGAACTGATCCTTGAAAACCCCATCGGGGTTTGAGACTTTACTGAATGGATCTGCATGCACATAGACGTTGTAGAGATTGCTGTAGCCCCTGAAAAAACGCTCCCATAAAGGTGCAAAAGAGAGATCAGAGTTTGTAAGGAAAAGAAAGGCTATTTTAGGAGTGGGGTTCTTGGTGGATAAGTGGGAGATAGTCTTACTAGGCCTAAGGGCTTTCTTGAAAAGAGTAAGATCATCAAGTTCATCTACAAGAGGGTTTTGAGGGTTTTGTAGAGGAAGGATTTGAGGGGAAAAGTGGTAGATAAGGGAAAAGGAAAGCAAGAGTGAAAAGGAGTAGAGAATTGGAGACGACAACATGGTA
Source organism: Salix arbutifolia (assembly GCA_025169955.1). Classification (NCBI taxonomy): domain Eukaryota; kingdom Viridiplantae; phylum Streptophyta; class Magnoliopsida; order Malpighiales; family Salicaceae; genus Salix; species Salix arbutifolia. The sequence goes on from CM045909.1 coordinate 949,182, forward strand.
TGTGTTTGTGTCTGATTCAGTTTCCAAACAGGTTACTAAGGGTTTTGTTTGTTGTCGATGCTATTTTTGAGTTCTGCTTCAAGCCATGGAGATCAGAAGATCGAGATGGAGCTCTTGGAGGGAAGAAAGATAAGCCTCAGATATGTTTTGAGTAAGGGGGAGAGAGAGGAAATAGTGGGGAAGAGAGTAGAGTTTGTCGCTTTAGTGGATTGCTACTGAATACTGATAAGACGCTGATATCGTGATGCTCAATTTTTTTTTTAATTTAAAAATATATTAAAATAATATTTTTTTGTTTTAAATACAAGCTATTTTTTCAGATATTCATGGTTTTTTTTTTAACATGACTTCTGCTATTTTGGGAAGATGTGATTGAAGGGGAGCAGTGAGACGGCAAGGCTTGATTTAGGGCGGTTTGAGACAGCCGTTGCTGTAGTTTTTTAAAGTGTTTTTCATGTTAAAATATATTTAAATGATATTTTTTTTATTTTTTAAAAATTATTTTTGACATCAACATATCAAAATGATCTAATAACACCAAAATATATTTATTTAAAATAAAAAAAAAATTCAAAAGTTGCGGCACAACTTGAAAAAAACAGTGTCAAACACCCTCTTAGATTGATTTTGATTTTTTTTATATAAATATATTAAAATAATATTTTTTATTTTTTATAAATTACTTTTAATATTAATATATAATTTAAAATATCAATTATTTTTAATTTAAAAAAAATCAAAAATAATGAAGTATTAACGGGTAAGAGAGTAAGTAGAGTTTGTCGTTTTAGTAGATAGCTGCTGATAAGACGTTGATATCATGATTTCAATTTTTTTTAATTTAAAAATATATTAAAATAATATTTTTAATTTTTTAAATACAGACTATTTTTTCAGCATGTCTTTTTTTGCTACATGACTTCTGCTATTATGGGATGATGGGGACTGGAAGGAATCAACGAGACGGGAAGGCTTTATTCTATGGGAGGGACTGTTACTGGCGGTATGGTAGCAGGGTTGATATTATTTTAAAAATTATTTTTTATATTAATATATGAAAATAATTTAAAAATATATAAAAAAAATATATTTTTTCGAAATATAATATCAAACAAAACCTAAATTTAGCGCTGTTTTAAATGTTTTTTATTATAAATATATTAAAATATTATTTTATAATTTTTAACAAATTATTTCTTATATCAGTATTGAAAAATAATCTAAAACACAAAAAACAAAATTAACATTAAAAAAATAATAAAATAAAATATTTAATTTTTTCAAATATATTTTTAAAATATAGTGATAAAAGCCACCGGGTGTGAAGACAGCTACATAATTAGTTTTATTTTTTTCATGATAGTTTTGTCTTAATTTTATTCTCAAATTAGATTTATGGGATTTAATATTTTTAATCTATTTTAAAAAACTTTCACCATATTTAAATATAAATTATAATCTTTTAATGCATAAAGCAACGTGTAACTTCGTGATTTGTTTTTAGCAAGTGAATCTAGCTGAAATGATAGTCAAGAAATCAAGATATTTTTAAAATAAAGTTAATTTTGAGTATATTTGATGCTTTCCCTTTTCTTTTATCTAGAAAGTTCGGCAAGAAATGTTCCCCTTGCAATCAGCATTGTGTTTATCAACATGTATTGATAAGCAAAAAAATAAAAATAAATTAAAATTGAGTTTTATCCATGTAAAATCAATTAAATTATACCAGGTTTATAAAAAATATACATACTTAAGATCCATTTTTTTTTTAATTTTGTATGAGTAACTGGTCAATCAATTTTTTTTCTACATTTTACTGATTACTTTTATTTTCTTAAGTTAACTTTCTTTATTTGAACCATGTATTTTAGAATATTTGATTTTTTTATTATTTATTTTAATTGAATTATATATTTTTTACTACTTAGCTGAAATTATCAATATTATTGTCATCATACGCGTAACGTGATGGTAGAAGACCTGCAATCTGCACAACAAATCTCGAGTTCGAGTTAGGGGTGCACTTCTTATAAGAATTTAGGATAACTAGAGTTTTACTTGCTTATCTAAATCCACAAAATACTTTTCTAAAAGAATGAAGTTTCGTCACATAATTTTTTTTTATTATTTTATTGTTCGAGTTTACATTATATTTTTTTCTGTATGATTAAAAACATGTTTTTAAAACGCATTCATCAATTTAATCATTACACAATGCAGGTGTATTTATAAGAAATTTATGTCCTGTTTTTTATATATATAAACTTGAATCTAAAATAACAATAAACAGAACAAATAGTTGCCAAAAAGACAGAAAAAGAAAAGAGCTGCAAAATTCCCTGTTCAAGGAGAAGAGGAAGGCTCGTGGATCACCCCGCGCGAAAATTGAGATGGACTGGGCCATCCTGGCATCGATTATGGGCTTACTGTCCTATGGCCCAGAGACTATGCCCACCCTCAAATTCCCTACGTGATTTGCCTTGAAGTATAATCATTTCATTTTTTTGACTTCATTCACAGAGCTTTTGATTATTGTTATTTTTTATTTTAAATTATTTTTTAATATTTTAATATGATGATATCAAAAATAATTTTTCAAAAATAAAAAAATATTATTTTAATATATTTATAAACAAAAATCATTTTCAAAAACAATTTTCAAACAAATATTTACTCCTTAGAAATCTGAGGAGGTTGATTTATCGATACATTTGTGGAGGATTTGCTGATGGAAATACAGTTGTTGTAACAAACCAAACCCTGATGGAGACGATCCGATTCTTGAACCAGGATTGCGGTAGTTTTTTAAAGTGTTTTTCATGCTGAAATATATTAAAATAATGTTTTTTTATTTTTTTTAAAATCATTTTTAATATCAGCACATCAAAATGATCTAAAAACACCAAAACATATTTATTTAAAATAAAAAAATTGAATTTCAACAAAACGACGATTGAAATACTATCCCAAACGGGTGTAAATTTGTTAGTTCATCACAGAGTTAGGGTTGATGGTGCCACCATACCCCCAAACTTTAAAAAATAAAAAATTTCATTCGAATATTTTTCTAAATAAAAAATATTTTAAAAACAAAATCAATCACACTCATGAACAAGTCATTTTTCTTCTTTGTCCCTTGATTCAGAGCTAAATCAAACTTAAAATTCCTGTTGAAAATAAAAAAAAAAATATCAAATTTATATGTGTTATTGTGTGGTTTAATTAGCTGAGACGTGAATGAGTTAACTTTAATATTAAAAAAAAATATTTTTATTTTAATATCAGATACAAATTAACATGCCTTCATAGAAGTTGTTCGCATAGCAAGTAGAACTTCTCTATCGTTCTCCATTTATAGCGTGTTTGTTTTTATATTAAAAAATAATTTCGACTTTTTATTTTATTTTTAAAAATATTATTTTTTTATACTTTTATGTTATTTTAATATTTTATTTTAAAAAATAATTCATCATCTTGTAATATTTTAGGTGAACAATCATCACAAGATGTGTACCAATTCACGCCATACCCGAGACAACCTTCAAGAGAATTCTAGATCCTTCTATCTCCACCTCCTCTCGGTCCCTTAAGAACCCCAAAACCAAAAATCATATAGGAGTTCTCAATAACAATAATAATAGTTATATATCTCTGCTATCTAACCCCTCCCGCCAATCAAATCTCCACCGTCCATTCTTTCTTTCCCTTAGAGACACGGATCTGACATACGCTCAATCCCTCTCTCTGGCTGCCGTCTCGCTTGTTGCTCTCCTCGACCAAATAATAACTATCTGTACGTTATTTTTTTCTTTCATAAGTTTCGATCCTTATAGTTATTCTGGTTTCTCGATCTTAATCTACCATCTGGGTCGCTGTTATTTCTCGCATAGATTACAGTGTTTTAGCATCTGGGAACTCGTTATTTGTTTAAAAAAATTCAATCGTCGCAGTATTATTTGATTCTCGTTCTCGATTTTGATTCTGGGTACTTGTTTTTTTAAATAAAAGTTTCGAATCTTTGTAACTTGTCCAGATTCTTGATTTGTTTGTGTTTAACAAGTTGATCTTGATGGTTTTTGTTGGTCACCCAGGATCTTAATTGATATAAAAAATGTTTGGGAGAGCACCAAAGAAAAGCGACAACACCAAGTACTATGAGGTTCTTGGAGTCTCAAAGAGTGCTTCACAGGATGATCTAAAGAAGGCTTATAGGAAAGCAGCTATCAAGAACCATCCTGATAAGGGCGGTGACCCCGAAAAGGTATATCTTCTCTATAAAACCGGCTTGAAGGGTTGCTTGTGGTTGTATTCGGGTGGTTCTGGTTCTGTTGACTGTCAGTTTTAATGTGGCCAGATTGACAGCAGATCTGCTGTCTCTGGGGCTCATTATGGTTGTATACACTGCTTATATGAATTTTAGTTGCGGTTTGCCTTGTGATGTATTGTTATTGTTCATGACTTGGCGAGATGTTATTTTATTTTTTATTTTCAAGTCATTGCAATTGTACTGGTTTTTGAATGGATATTCTCGTGTGCCTTCCAGTTCAAGGAGTTGGCGCAAGCATATGAGGTTCTGAGTGACCCTGAGAAGCGTGAGATATATGATCAGTATGGAGAGGATGCCCTCAAGGAAGGAATGGGTGGCGGCGGCAGCGGCGCCCACGATCCATTTGATATCTTCCAATCCTTCTTTGGTGGTGGCAATCCATTCGGTGGTAAGTTTTATGATTACTAGATATTTTGGTTTGAATCGCAAGATCATGTTAAAAGCTGGAAAAACTTTTTGATCACATTGGACGTCAACAAATTCTTTTGTCAAGGTGGAGGTAGCAGCAGGGGCCGAAGGCAAAGAAGGGGTGAGGATGTGATCCACCCTCTGAAAGTTTCTTTTGAAGACCTTTATAATGGCACATCCAAGAAGCTCTCTCTTTCACGAAATGTAATCTGCTCCAAGTGCAAGGGGTTAGTTTGTGCATAGACTGCGCTGCATGTTGTGGCATGCTGAGCATTTCTCTACTTTTCTTTTCTTTTTTGTGCGTTTTGCACCTGACATTGTTTTTTCATGTGAAATTTTGCAGCAAAGGTTCCAAATCCGGAGCATCATCAAAATGTGCTGGTTGCCAAGGTTCTGGAATGAAGGTCTCCATAAGACACCTCGGTCCTTCTATGATCCAGCAAATGCAGCATGCCTGCAATGAATGCAAGGGCACCGGCGAGACAATTAACGATAAGGATCGTTGCCCTCAATGCAAGGGTGAGAAGGTTGTCCAGGAGAAGAAAGTGTTGGAAGTAGTTGTTGAGAAGGGCATGCAAAATGGGCAGAAGGTAACATTTCCTGGAGAAGCTGATGAGGCGGTAAGTTGGAGCACTCTTTACTGGATACTTTTGTTGTTTTTGATGAATATCATATACTACCTTGCCCAAGAGTGTGCATTCTCATTGTACTGTGTTTTATGTGCAGCCTGACACTGTTACAGGGGACATAGTCTTTGTCCTGCAGCAAAAGGATCACCCTAAGTTTAAGAGAAAGGGTGATGACCTATTTGTTGAGCACACACTATCTCTTACTGAGGCACTATGTGGCTTCCAATTCGTTTTGACCCATTTGGATGGAAGGCAGCTCCTGATAAAATCTCAACCTGGGGAAGTAGTCAAGCCTGGTAGGTGCCATGACACTTCCATGTTTTCGTTTTTGTTAGTCCTAGAGTTGGCAATCGTGAATTCATTGAAGATGATTACATGGTAGTGATGATCAATAAACTATATTCGAGCTTCTCTGAACTCTTTTTTCTTGCACAAGAGGTGCCATGACACTTCCATGTTTTCGTTTTTGTTAGTCCTAGAGTTGGCAATCGTGAATTCATTGAAGATGATTACATGGTAGTGATGATCAATAAACTATATTCGAGCTTCTCTGAACTCTTTTTTCTTGCACAAGACAGACAGAGAACCCTTTCACTATCTTTATTTTTATCAAAAATAGAACACGGCCGTTTGCTCGTGTTCTGTATCGAACTAACTAAAATTTTGGATTTTCTCTCTTCAAATCTTGGATTTATTGGGTGAATTTATTTGCAGTATTGGCTATAGAGTTGTTGCAGGGATAGTCCTATTTTTATTGATCATCTGAACATTTTAAGATTTGATTATGTGATATGTTCCTTAAAGTTGGGATTTATGGTTCTCCTATATGGTTGTGTCCCAGATCAATTCAAGGCTATAAATGATGAAGGAATGCCGATGTACCAAAGGCCATTTATGAGAGGGAAACTCTACATTCATTTCAGTGTTGAATTCCCAGACTCCCTGTCCCCTGATATGTGCAAGGCGTTGGAGGCTGTGCTTCCTCCGCGAGCCTCTGTTCAGCTGACTGACATGGAGCTTGATGAATGCGAGGAAACTACTTTACATGATGTGAACATCGATGAGGAGATGAGGAGGAAACAGCAACAACAGGCCCAAGAAGCGTATGATGAAGATGATGAGATGCCTGGTGGTGCCCAGAGGGTGCAGTGTGCTCAGCAATAATCGCTGAACTAAGGATGCTGTGATCGAAGAGAATACTGAATGTGATTGGAAATCATAGGAATTAGACTGCTAGTTTCTTGTATGAATGTTTTATGTCTGCAGACTGATAATTGCTCTTGGTGTTTGAACATTTGAGAGATTCCAAGAGCGCAGGCACTTGAATTTCTTTTAAATGAATTTCGGATATATAGTTATCTTGTTTTTGGATCAGCCATAGGTAAACTTCGAACACAAGTATTGGAACGTTGTTATGCATGTAGTTATGGTTAAGATCCAGTGGTCAGACTCACTCTTGCCTCTGAATACAATGATGGGCAACCTCTCGCGCCGCCCTATGTATTCTAGACTTGCGGGGGTGCCGCTTTCTTTGACCCTCTTCGTTTTGAAACCCTCTAGCCTTCAATATTTTGAACAAGCTAAACATGGATGCCAAATTTGCGAGATGACCTGTAAAATTGTATAGTTTTGAGAGTCAATTTAATAAAATTTGTCAAATCAGCTAGAAAAATTGGGCGTAAGACAAAAATAAAAATCGGCCTGAGTTGACTTATAAAATCGTATGCTTTTTGACCAGGTAGAAAAATCAGACAAAAAACATAAAAATCGGTTTCGGATGTAAAATCGGACCAGCAAAAACCCCTGTTTTTGTTGAAAAAATCAGCTTATGGCATATCCCCTGTCAACTCATAGGCCTTACCCCCGCCCCCCCTCCCTTCTCTCTCTCTCTCTCTCCACCATCAACTTAATTAAATATTAAATTAAAGAAAGGAAGTCATGGCATCAAAATTGCTCTTCACTTTTCCCGGTAGTGTGTAATTCGTTTAAGTGGGGGTTTCGCTCTCTGAAGTGTGATTTGTGGTTTAGGTTCATTTAGAGACAAACATATATTTTATTATATGAAAAGGCAAAACGAATATATATATATATATATATATATATTACAAAACACATAAACCGCGTAGGTTTTTGCACTGTGGACTGAGAGTGTATTCACTGTGGATTGCGACAGTGTGCGTGCGTTTTTGCCCTTCATCAGCCGGCGTGTGTGCATTTTTTGCTGGGGGTGTTTTCGGATTTTTCCTTTTTTTTTAGCCGCAATGTGCACAGTGCAGTGACGAAATAGGCCCCCAATAACGACAAAAATGTGCACAGGAGCCAGGGGCGCCCTCGACTTTTCCCAAATTTTTGCACAGTACACTGACGAAATAAGCCCTCGATAACGATAAAATTGTGCGCAGTAATCGGGGGCTTCGGCGTCCTTTCCCTCCCGGTATTTTCGTAAATACCAGTGGGGGAAGGGCTGTTTGGGTCATTTCTCGGGGGACAGCTGGCGCGTCGTCTGGCCGCGCTAGCGGCGCTCAACGCCAACGCGCCATGGAAGCGGCGCGTGCGGATCCATTAAGTGGTCAAAAATTACGTTCCGCCGGTGAATACGGTGCGCCGCCTGGTCCTCTATCTCCCGTCGCGGCGCGTGTGCGTTAAATATGTCAGGGTAAACGGAGGGGTCCGGTTTTGTGGACGGTGCACATTTTCTCTCTCCTGCGGGCCCAATGTCAGGTCCGGTCCCGCATGTATATCAGAAGTTAATTGCGGTCCCTGAGGTTTAGATTTCAATTTTATGTCTGATTTCGGTAATTCAAAGTTTGATGGTTTGCAATTGTGCCCTTCAATTCAAAATAATTATATAAAGCATTTGTAATTTCGGTCCCTAAACTTTTGATTTTCGGTTTCTTTTTCGTTCCTGTAATTTGTTCGGTCCGGATGTTTTGATTTCTTTAATTTGGTCCTCCAATTAAAATTCTTAATATCAACAACTTTTCATATCAGTCCCACTTCTTCTAATTTTTTGATATAATAACAGCAGTTACCATAATTATTATTTCATTATTTATTTTGGTCCCAAGATTTTATTTTTTTCCAGTTTTATCCTTGAATTGGAATTAATTATATATGTTATTTTTCATTTTGACCCTTATTCTTTGAATATTTTATTTTTTATTAATTCATTTTTTTTAATAATAATAATAATAACAATAATAATATTAATAATAATAATAATAATAATAATAATAATAATCATAATCATAATAATAATCATGATTTAATTATTTTCATTCTTACTCTTTTGTTATTTTTTTACCCTCCCGATAATTTGATAATTTTTTTTTTGCTAGTAATAGCAATGATAATTTTTATTTATTTATTTTTATCTGTTGTTAAAGTTTCTGAGATATTTTGAATCTTTCATTTATTTTTGTTTCTTTCATTATTAACATAATAATAATAATAATTATTATAAGAAGAATAACAATAATAGTGATTATTATTAATATTACAAGAATAGCGATTATGTATTCTATTATTATAATAATAGTGATTATTTATTCTTTCATAATAATAATAATAATAATAATAATTTTTAATTGGTTTTTCTTCCTTGATGTTTTGTTCATGCTTTTTAATTTTTTTCCCTCGGTATAATTTAATAATTTTTTCTGTTTTTATTCTAGCGGCAATAATAATTTTAGATATTAAAACTCCAATGTTGCTATTGTGATAATATTTTAAATTAATGTTGCTTCCTTTTCCCTTTTTTTTTTCTCTCTTTCTATTAATTGATTTTTATAATTTTATTATCTGCACAATAATGATTTCAGTAATTTGTGTTTTTTTCTTATTCAAATATTTTGCTCTTTTTTCTAATATTAGTGCGTGCTCTTTTGTGATCGTTTATGACGCAATACCTATATTCTAAAAAATATAATCTATGCTTACATTACAAACTCAACTCCAAATTTTAAACATTTTTTCTTTTCATCTATAATTTTTATTTGCTTATATCATATAAATTTATCGTTGTAGATTTAATTAGGTTAAATTATATACAAAAAAACTACCCGCGGCAACGCGCGGGCAATTAGCTAGTATATATATATATGCCGGGGGGGGGGATATTGAATATATGTCGGGGGGGGGGGGGACAAATATTTATATTTATATGAATATATATAGTAGAGAATATATATATATATATATATATAGTTGAAAATGATGTAACTATATCAAAAATATTTGCTTTTGTTTTTATTAAAAAATATCTCAACAAGTAAAAAATTATATACAAAATTAATAATTATATTGTTGGTGGGTTTTTTAAAAGAAATTATTTAATTATATAACTTACTCCTAGTAATTGTATAATTAATTGCATAATTAAATTATATATAAAATAATTGCGATATTTTACTAGATGTTGTCCATTGATCACATAGTTAGGAATTGCAGACACGTTCATGTATAAATTTAGTTCGTGATGAAATTGCAAGTAGTTTGATGGGAGAATAAAAACTGTTTTTTTTTCATGTATGATATATAAAACTGCTTTTTTTCAACCTCAACCACAATAGCAACAGCTATGCCAAACAGGCCCTAAATGGTTTGAAAATCAATTTTTTTTTTAAATGCATGTATATACCATTTTTTAGATAATGAAAAAAAATTTAATTCTCATGCATTGATTTAAATATTAACTTTTAAATATATACTTAAATGTTTTGAAAATAATAATTTTTTTTACTTTAAATTAAATGTTTTTGGTGTTTTTAGATCATTTTTATGTGTTGGTGTTGAAATTGAAGCTAGTACTAGCAACATCGGTGGTGGTACTAATAATCCTTTCGATAGTGATGTTATTGATGCAAGTCTTAGAAATAGCGAGAGATAAAAATGAGGTTGATTTTAGTTTACATTGCATGCCAGCTGAATATTTCTTTTAAATTTGTTAGTTTTTACCTAATAAAATTCTATAAACATAATTGTTTTGTAATTTATTTTTAAGTTATTTTAAATCATGTATTAACCTTAACTAATGAAATTTTATGGTCATAATTATAATGTATTGTATTCAGAAATATTTTACTTATGATTTTATGATTTTTCTACCTATATGATTTTAGCTGTGATTTTATAATTTTTATATAGTAAAATATTAGATATGATTTTACAATTCTAATTTTACAATCCAAGTTCAGAAGCGCTTTTATGTCGTGTCAAAATCGTAATTTTGATAACCTTGCATGGAAAGCCCTCAGCCAGCCCAGATGATCTAGGGTTCATAACTAGAACATGTTTCATGAGTCTCAACTTCCGTTTATTAAATAATTGGGCGCTGAACATTGATTCCTTGCAATTACCTTGAAAGATTCAAGGGACCTCAAATTTCAGAAAATGCAGCAGAATTTGTTGCTCATTAGGGTCAGGTTGATCATCTTCGCTTCTCAAATAAACAATGGTAGATGGTTTTGAGAAAACCGGACATTGAATTTTGTCTGTGAAAGGATAGTGACCGGAAAGAGCCGTGCATCTGTGCCCTGAGAGTGACAGAAACGTTAACAATTAAAACTCCACAACTTGAAATATAATACTAAAACAATCTGCTCTGCAGCTTGTTCCTAAAAGGCTAAAACTGGTCCGACCATACCTTGTCTCTTTGTTTGTTTGTTTTTTCCACCTCTTAAACTCTTATTATATCCGCTAGTAAGCCCACAGCCCTACTTTCCCAAATCAAACACAGCTGAATAGCTCAGGAAACATGAACAGCTCCACCGACTACAACCACACATTTCATGTCAGTAGTGCGTATGATACGGGAATGGCTTTTGGTGTCCTGATTTTGATTTTGATTTTGATCGTAGCTTTGGTAGCATATTCATGTTCCTGCTGCGTCCAAGAACCTTCGACTTACCCAGTTACCAACCAAGGCAGCTCCGTCGCCGACCGAGGCTCCGTTGTGATCGATATTGGGCTCAACGAAGCCACTCTTGCAAGCTACTCCAAGCTGCTATATTCACAGGCAAAGTTACAGCACGAGGGTAATGATTCACAGCCTTTTTGTTGCTCTATATGCTTGGGGGACTATGAGGATAATGACATGCTAAGGTTCTTGCCCGACTGCGGCCATGTTTTTCATCTCAAATGTGTGGACTGTTGGTTAAAGCAGCATTCTACATGTCCGATGTGCCGGAATTCGCTGGCGCCCACTCCTCTCCCTGAATCCTCTTGCTGAAGTAGCATCATTGGCTGCGCGCGCGATGGTTCAGATCAAATGATTGCTTGACTGAATAGTGAGAAGTCAGATCAAATGACTGCTGCAATTTGTATCGAACAAGAAGAATGGATACAAGTAGAGAAGAGGTGTCTCTGTGACTGTCTGAACCGCAAGTCTGAGTTCGAGTTAGTACGTGCAATTCTTGTAAAATTCTAAAATAACCGGATTTATAATCATTCATCTTAACTTATAATCATTTATCTTAACCTATAAAGTACAAGTACAATTTCTAAAGATAGAGTTTTCTCGAATTAAAAAAAAATAAAAATAGAGAAGAGGTGTGCTAGCAAGATGCGAGTTTAAGTGTCAAACATGCGAGCGAAGAGCATTTTGAGTGGCAAATGGTATCGATATTGGTCGAACAGTAAAAAAGATGAGAGTTTGTATGAGTCAAGAAGCCCCTCTGTAAATGATAAGGTGTTCATATTTTAATCTCATTAATTGTCAGAATCGTGTCATGTTATTCTTAGTTGGGTGATTAAATCTGAATTAAAATAACCTTTTTTTAAAGAAAGCTAAACTGCTTGAATTTGTCAGTGACGTGCAACTTGAATCCATGTCAAATCATGAGAAATAATATAAATTAATTCATTAAATTACTCGTAAATGGAGTATCTACAGGAAGCAGTGAGAGATTTCTTTTTCCATTTTCCAGCCTGAGATTTCCAAGCATCTGTAGACATTTTTGCATGGAAGAAAAGCGGTGCAGAATTTTCAGAAAGTTCCTCAGGATTCTCTCCGACGTAGTGGAGATTCTGACGTGAATCTTCTAGCGATCGCTCAGGCAGTCAGATGAAATGAAACACAATCTTGTCTAGCTTGCTTGCTTGCTTTTCCATGTGCAAGCTCAAGGAAATGGAGGGCCAGCTAGCCAGAAATCAAGGCAAATCTATACGATGGTTACACACACACACACACACACAATAAATGTGCGTATTTATGAGAATTTCTTCTCCCGTCAATTTCCCTTAATTTCTAGCTAACCTTAGATGATAAGGTCGAGATTAAGTACATTATCTGCACAAAATTCCATTCTTGTCAAGTTAATTACATTAATTTAATAGTTTTAAATTATTTTTATTGTTTAAAAAACCAACTAGCTAGTTAATCTATTTTTCATTTTTAAGAACCCTGTCCAATCAGTGTCTACATTGACTTTAAAGATAAGAACTTGTAAGAGATCCGGTGAAACTTTGTCAAATTAAATTGATAAAATTTAAATGATTTAGAGGGTCTTTAAGATTATAGTTGACACATAAAAATAATATAAAAACACTAATATTTTTAATTTAAAATAAAAAATATTATATCCATGCAATATCTTTTTATAAAATCAAGAAGCATACGACGATGGATTTGAGATAGAATAACGTCGAAGGGTCACCACAGGAAAAAGGCACCGGTTTTAGAAACATTTGCTGGTTAAGAGAACTCGATACCACCTAGCCGCAGTTTCAAGGGCCAAGCCGTCAGTCGCAAATTAATGGTTTAGTGGATTAAGAAGCAAGTTGCACTTTTTTTTTACAGGATAAATATGATTTGACTCTTCAGATTCTTCTCCCCCATATATATCTTCCCTGCTTGAAATTTGAAGAACCACACTGCGGCCAGCTTCTTGATTCCCAGCCACTTGACGCGGCCATCTACCTTCAAACAAATCTAAACCAGCCCCAATTACAGAAACAATTCCTGCTAGCCCTGCAAGAATTCCAAGAAGATGGATAGCAGTAGTCCTGCAGAAACAACCACGCAAAGTTTTGGTGATTTGGCTCTCACTTTTGGGTTATCGATTGGTGTGCTTTCAGTAATAGCAATTGGTATTCTGGTTTCCTATTTCTGCTCCAAGAAACCAGCACCGGCAGGCCAATCTCGCCATGGTGTCTCCCTGTCCATAAACGGTCAGAACTCGGTCACTGTAGAAATCGGCCTGGACGAAGCCACTCTCAACACCTGTCCAAAGCTTCTCTATTCTGAAGCAAAGGAAAAGCTTGAAAAGGGTGCCGATGATTTGGTAGCTACTTCTTGCTGCGCAATTTGCTTGCAGGACTATAAAGATAGTGACCTGCTTCGGCTGTTGCCGGAGTGTGGCCATTTTTTCCATGCACAGTGCATTGATCTGTGGCTGAAGCTGCATCCTACTTGTCCAATATGTCGTAACTCGCCTGTCCCAGAGCCAATCAATGTCACCGGAACAGCTTCCGGGGCACCCCGGAGAGTGCTGTATGATACATGGTTTGTACAGTTCATGCGCTGAAGTTTTCACTCGAATCTGTGATGATTGTAGAGCTTTTGTCAATTAGTATATATCCTCGCAACTGTACAAATTTCGGTTACTAATTAGAGATATAATCTATAGATGTTAATCGATCGAGATTATTTATATCTTAGTGTTGTCGAGCACGTCAGCCTGTAGATGCAGTAGAAATGCTATGGAGGTTGTTTATCCGTCCTCCATTTTAACTCCTCGGAGCTCATTAGTTCGTTCGGAGCTTCTTTCGAGTCAACTAGTTTGACAATCTTCATTTCTCAAGTAAACAATGCTTACAGTAATTTTGAGAACCCTAATTGCAATTTGTTTTTATCAAGATTGAAAAAAAGATAAACCAAGAGAAGGATAAGAATACAACAATCAAAAGAATGAGGACAAAAAATGAAATAGATTTTGTTGATATCATAATAATTATATAAAAAATAAATTATGAATAGTAAATCCTTATAGACATATCATATAAGAATTAAATTAAAAAAACAATATTATAGATTATTATTATTGTGATCCATGGTAACGAGCATGGTGTTTTCCCCAAACCTTTAACTTAGTACGTAATGATGAAATGAGACTTTTATTTTTATTTTTTTAGAACTGACGTGGGATGATATATAAAATAAAGCCTGGATGCATTGAATACAAAAAAAGTCAACGAATTTTGAGACAATGCTTTACTCAGATTTTATAAACAAACCGTCGTCTTCCAAGCAAGTTGCCTTTATTTTTTTGACAGGCTGATGAATTTTGTCTCAAAACCTTTCACTCCGAAGTTGAATTTTGCCCTCACTCTATTACTTCAGACAAATTCAAACCACACCACACCACCGGACAAATCTTCAACTTCGGAGTTTTCGTCGGAAAAACGGCGATGGAAGTTAAAGAACACTTCAAGATTCTAATACATGATGTCATTGAGATTGACTCGGGTCGTATTGAATTGCCAAGTTATAAAGATGAAGATGGTGTGAGTTGGACAGGTGAAGAAAAGGAGTGAGTTGGAGTAAACAAGTTTATATTTTTTATTCCTGAAATTTATGAATCTTTGCAGTATAGGTTCATCTTTGATTCTGGACTGAACCCAATTTCGGACAATAACCTCTTGAGCCATAATAATTCGCATAGTCCCTTTGCCATTCCTCGAAACTCGGCTTCTGCACTTGACAAGGCAACTACCTTTTGTTTCTTGCTCCTCCATGTGACTAAGTTGCCGCCAACAAATGTGAAGTATCCCGACGTAGATTTTCTATCCGATATGCTTCCTGCCCAGTCAGCATCTGTGTATCCTTCAACCACTAGATGACCATTTTTAGAAAATAAAAGGCCTCTTCCAGGAGCTGATTTTAAGTAACGTAGTATTCTAATTACAGCATCCATGTGTTCTTCATTCGGACAATGCATAAATTTGCTGACTATGCTTACTGCATAACAAATATCAGGGCGAGTATGTGACAAATAAATTAATTTTCCCACCAGTCGTTGATACCTTTCCTTATTAGTTGAAGCCCTTTCCGTAGAGTCCCCAAATTTCTGATTTTGAATCATGGGGGTGTCGGCCGGTTTGCAGTCAAGCATTCCTACTTCGGTTAGTAGGTCTAGCACATATTTCCTTTGTGAAAGAAATATGCCTCGGTTTGATCTAGCCACTTCAATCCCAAGGAAATACTTTAGTCCTCCTAAGTTCTTCATCTCGAATTCGGTAGCCAATTGTTCCTGTAGTTTCAAGATTTCTTCTGTATCGTCTCCAGTAATGATCATGTCATCCACATAGATTATCAATGCAGTCACCTTTCCCTGTCGTTGTTTTAGAAATAGAGTATGATCCGAGTTGCTTTGTTGAAAGCCATATTTCTTCATTGCCATACTGAATCTCCCAAACCACGCACGAGGTGATTGCTTTAGCCCATATAATGCCTTCTGTAGTTTGCAAACAATTCCAGTATTTGGGGATGAGGTATATCCAGGTGGGATGTCCATATACACTTCTTCTTCCAGGTCTCCATGCAAGAAAGCATTTTTTACATCAAATTGGTGTAGCGGCCAATCTAGATTTGCTGCTAGTGATAACAGCACTCGAACAGTGTTTAACTTTGCTACCGGAGAAAAAGTCTCCTGATAGTCCACTCCATATGTCTGAGTATATCCTTTTGCTACCAGTCTTGCTTTAAACCGCTCAATGGTTCCATCCGCTTTGTGTTTGATAGAGAAGACCCATCTACACCCAACTGTTTTCTTCCCTTTCGGCAGTGGAATAAGTGCCCATGTTTTATTTTTCATCAGTGCTTCCATCTCCTCTTCTACTGCTCGTGCCCACATAGGATCAGTCAAGGCTTCCTGAATTTCATGCGGGATATGATGAGCTGACAGCTTATTGGTAAAGTCTCTAAGTGGTTTGGTCAGCATTTGAGTTGTTACATGGTTGGAGATGGGATACTTCGATTGTTTTCCCTCTGTGCTAGGGGAGTATCTAGCTGGAGGCTTTCCCCTATTTTTCCTGGCAGGTAATTTGTAACCAATAGGAGTATTCAAAACAGGATTGGAGGATGGAGCAAGAGAGTTTACCTCATGGATATTCTCTGGCGAGGAATGATCATTGTCGAGTACAGAGAGTAGAGGGGTCTGACTACTAGATGTGTGTTCAGTTTCACTTTCCATTTCAGCTTCTTTATCCCCGGTGTCGACTGCCAAGTCTGCAATTAAATCCTCCTCTCCCATGTCCACAGATACACCCATCTCTTCCTCAACCGTGGCTGCCCTTTTTGTTTCCATGTCTTCTGATGGAGTACCTGTGGCATCATCATCATCTTCCCTTTCCACGTTGATGACTGCCCGTATGTCCCTCTCTTCGTCTGCATGTATAGGCAGTATGCCCATCTCTTCGTTTCCTGCATTGCCCGTTCCATCATCCTCGGGCAGTGCAGGTATTGGTTCTATATTTGGGCAGCTCCACCACTTCTCTTCTTCCGTCCATGTCTCCCCCTGAAGCTGAGAAGTGGACACTGGAGAATAATAATTTTCAGCTTCTGAGAAGGTTACATCCATTGTGATGTATGTGCGTTTAGTTACTGGATTGTAGCAACAATAGCCCTTCTTTGATGCACCATATCCCAGAAATATGCACCGATCAGCACATGCATCCAGCTTGTTTCGTTGGTTCTTGTGGAGATGAACAAACGCTACACATCCAAATACACGTGGGGGCAACATTAGTATAGATGGTAGTGTAGTATGAGTGGCCAAGACTTGCAGCGGAGTCTGAAATTCTAAGACTTTAGAAGGCATCCGGTTCATTAGGTGCACAGCCGTGACCACAGCTTTATCCCAGTATCTATGGGGAACGTTTGCTCCAATTAGTAGTGCACGAGCAGTTTCTAAAATGTGTCTGTTTTTCCGTTCAGCTACACCATTTTGCTGTGGTGTTTGACTGCAAGAAAATTCATGTAGGAGACCAGCATTGTGGAAGTATTTCACAAAGTCTTGATTGACATATTCCCCTCCATTATCCGACCTCAAAATTCTGATTTTTGCTGAGAATTGGTTCTGTATCATAGCATGAAATGCACAAAATACACCAAAGACTTCATTCTTATTTTTGAGCAAATATATCCACGTCATCCGGGTGCAATCATCTATAAAAGTCACAAACCATCGAACACCATGAACCGTGGTGATAGGGGATGGTCCCCAAACATCCGAATGGATTAAAGCAAAAGGAATATCACTTTTATTATAGCTAACCGGAAATGATACACGATGGCTTTTTGCAAAAATGCATGTATCACATTTGAGGTCTAAATGTTTTTGACTAGAAAATAAATCTGGAAATAATTGCCTCATATAGCCGAATGACGGGTGCCCCAAACGAGCATGCCATAGCCGAATCTGTTTTTCTTGTGCAGTGGTTGAGTTCTTCACCATATTGATTTTGCCGATACTGAACTCATCTATGTAGTATAACCCCTCTCTCTTAGTACCACGCCCAATGATCTTCTTCGTGAGAATATCCTGAAAAAGGCAAAAACGTGGATACATTAAAACAATGCAATTTAGGTCTTCAGTAGCTTGTCCCACAAATATTAATTTTGTTGTAAGAGAAGGAACTAAAAGAGTATTAGTTAAGGATATTGATGGTGATAATTGTACTGTTCCAGCCCCTGATACTGGATACAAGACCCCATTAGCATTTGAAATATTGTTCCTTCTTGGCGTTATGTATTCATCAAGGTCGTCTGGATTGTAGGTCATATGGTCTGTTGCACCAGAGTCTACAATCCAGTCATCATCCTTTTGTTTCGTAGAAACTACCAAAGCACTGCTGGTATAACAGCAGCCTTTACCTTGATCACTGCCATTACTAGCCGTCTCTGCCTTTGTCTCCACACAGGGAATGAGAGAAAGAGTAGGTTCTGCATGTGCTATTGGAAATAACTAAACGCACATACATCACAATGGATGTAACCTTCTCAGAAGCTGAAAATTATTATTCTCCAGTGTCCACTTCTCAGCTTCAGGGGGAGACATGGACGGAAGAAGAGAAGTGGTGGAGCTGCCCATCCAACTCCTCCATTAGCTTCCTGTGATTTCTTTGCTTTAAATTCACTCCACCATTCCGGATAACCATGTAGCTTGAAGCACGTTTCCCGTGTGTGTTTGGCATTACCACAATGGGAGCAGCCAAGTCCTCCAGACAGATTTTTGCTTCCCCCCGTTGCTGCATATCCGGGTGCTCTTTTGGTCATGCGCAGCATTTGATTTTGTTTCCCACTCTTCGTTGCCATAACTGAAGCAATAGGGCCACCATTTGTTTCAAGCATTACAGACTGCCTAATGTCCTCTCTTCGAACATATGCGTAGGCCTGCTCAACAGATGGAAAAGGTTGTAATTGTAGAACATCACTTCTGATTTTATCTAGCCGATCGTCCAGTCCATCAAGGAACACATACACCCGATCCTCTTGAAGCAGGGTGTTGTGTCTCTGTACATCAATTGCACACTCCATTGGGTTTGGTCGCCGGTAATCAATTTCCCTCCATAAGCCCTGAAGACAATTGTAATATCCCTCAATAGATTCCCCATTTTGTTTCATTCGAGTGACCCTTCTCTTCAAATCGTATACCTGCGATTTATCATTCCCATCAAAATAAGTTGTGGCAATTGATTCCCATACCTGTTTTGCTGTTGGAAATCGGATAAAGTTGCCGACTAGAGAAGGGTCCATTGAATTAATCAGCCAACCCTTTACAATAGAGTTTTCTGTCCTCCATCTTCTGAATGTTGGATCATTCAATTCTGGTTGCGGAAGATCACCATTGATATATCCCAGTTTGTCTTTTCCTGAGATATACATCTCGACAATCTGAGACCATAGAGCATAATTAGTTCCATTGAGTTTGATAGCAATCGGTGCAGCAGTATCATATGTTACTGCAGGGGTCTGGTTCAGGCTTTGTCTCAAAGCCTGGGTCATTCTCGTAGTCAAATCTTCAAGGATAGCCTCTGTTCCTTGTTGATTTTGTTCTACTAAATCGGTAGGGGCTGCCATCGTATCTACTAAATCAGTAGGAATTTCCATCAAGTTTCTACGCTAACAGGGAGAGATAGTTTGTTCTGGGTGGCGGCTGCCTCTTTGTTTCACAACTCAAAGGAAAAAAAAGGTTAAAAAATTTAGGGTATTTGCTCTGATACCATGAAAGTAAAGAAGGAAATTTGGTAATTGTAAAATCTTTATTGAATATCTTACGTTTACACTGTTGTAGTATATATACAAAGGAAGGAATTTGTAACGTTCTAGGTTCCTATTATAATTAGGAAATTTACAACTGTAGAATAAATCAATTCCTAGAATCTCTCCAATGACAGTAAATGCTAACATGTTATGGCTGTGTTTGTTGTAGGGTAGACCTGACCCGGATTATAATTCTGCGGAAAAAGATTATAGTTTAGGTGTCAGGTTGAGTACATTATCAAATCCACAAATTGGAAGCAATTCTGACTATTAACTGAATTTAACTAACTCTTTGACTAATTGACTAAGAACATTAAGGATATTAACAATCCAGAATACAATATGAATTTAAAACTAAAAACACTTAAAACTTGAGTTTTAATTCTTCAGTTCTTCACTTTGCATGCTTCGTAGACCTGGAATCACATTTCCAACTTTCAAAACTCCCCCTTGATTCCTGAGCTTCGCATTCCCACCATGCTCCTCAGTTCCTCAAACCTTTCCTTTGCAAGAGACTTTGTGAATAAATCAGCTAATTGTTCATTAATGCTGCAGTACTTCATCACTAGTTCTCCTTCTTGTTAAAATTGCCTAAGAGCATGAAACTTTATCTTCATGTGTTTTGTTCTATCATGAAACACAATTTTTTTTGAGATGGCTATTGCTGACTGGTTATCACAGAATAGATCAGTAGGTTCTTCTTGTTCACAATTCAAATCTTTCAACACCTTTCTCAGCCAAACCAACTGATTAGCAGCCACATATGCAGAGATATACTCTGTCTCTGCTGTTGAATGAGCAACAACAGGTTGCTTTTTCAAATTCCAGCAAAAAATTCCTTCTCCTATTGCAAAACAATACCCAAATGTGCTTACCATTTCCTCATCACTGCCAGCCCAATCACTATCACAGAACCCTTTCAATTTAATGGTATTCATCCTGCTGAAATAAACTCCAAAGTCCACGGTTCCTTTCAAGTATCTCAACACTCTCTTTGCAACTGTGTAATGTATTTCACTTGGATTCTGCATGAATCTAGACAGGTAATTGACTGTAAAAACTATGTCTGGCCTAGTGGAAGATAAGTACAATAAACTTCCAATTAGGCTCCTATATACTCTTCCATCTGCACAAGAGGATCCATCTTGTTTTGTCAATTTCATTCCTAGCACCATTGGTGTGCTGACAGGTTTGCAATTCTCCATTGCAAATCTGTCAAGCAATTTAGTTATAAATTGCTTTTGACCTATAAAGTTTCCTTCCTTAGTTTGTGAGATTTCCATACCCAAAAAATGTGCTAATAATCCTAGATCATTCATCTCAAACTTGCTCTTCATATTTCTCTTAAATTCATCAATCAGCTGGTCATTGTTACCTGTAATCAGTAAGTCATCCACATACACTGATATTATTATCATTTGATTACCAACCTTTTTGACATAAAGTGTGGCTTCATTCAGACTTTTTTCAAATCCAAGGCTTGATAAATATTCATCTAGCTTGCTATACCAAGCTCTAGGAGCTTGTTTCAAACCATACAAGGCTTTCTTTAGCAAGTAGACTTTGTTCAAGCTTGATTCATTCTCAAAGCCTTCTGGTTGTTCCACATATATTTCCTCAGCTAGGGTGCCATTTAAAAAGGCATACATGACATCCATTTGCCAAACTAACCACCCTTTTTGAGATGCCAACATCAGCAGCAACTTAATTGTATCCATCCTTGAGACTGGTGCAAAAGTGTCTTGATAGTCAATTCCTTGTTCTTGTGCATAGCCTTTGACTACCAATCTTGCCTTGTTTTTATTTATGCTTCCATCAAAATTTAGCTTGGTCTTATATATCCATCTAACACCTATTACTTTTCTATGTTTAGGCCTGTCCACTAAAGTCCAAGGGTCATTCTTCTCAATCATATTTATCTCTTTCTTCATTGCTGCCACCCAAGTTTTTGATCCCATTGCTTCTTCAACATTGGTTGGTTCAGTAGCTACTAAGTTACATCTACTATAAATGTTACTTAGCAGCCTAGTTCCCCTCACAGGGTGGTCTTCTTCTTCTTCTTGTGGTTCTTCTTCATCTTCAGCTGACTGATCTTCTTCTTCAATTTCAGTTGATTCTTCCATTTCGACTGGTCTGTCCAGTCTGTTTTCAACAATATTTCCAGTTTCCCAATTCCAAGTTTGATCCTCAGCAACCTTTACATTTCTTGCTATTACTGCTTGGTTTGATTTCAGATCATATACCTTATAGCCACTTGATTTTGAGCTATACCCTATTAGGATTCCAATCTCGGCCTTCTGGTCTAATTTTCTTCTTTTCATTTCTGGTTGCAGTACATAGCATGGGCTACCAAATATTTTTACATGATCTAGTTTAGGTTTGAGTCCAAACCATTCTTCAAAAGGAGTTGTATCTCCTATTGATTTTGAACTCAATCTGTTTAAAATATAAGAGGCTGTACTCACAGCCTCTGCCCAGAATTTTAAGGGCAACTTCTTCTCATAGAGAAGGCACCTTGCCATCTCCATGAGGGTCCTGTTTCTTCTCTCACTCACCCCATTTTGTTGTGGGGTGTAGGGAATAGTTAATTGGTGTTTTATACCTTCTTTAGCAAGGTATTCTTCAAATTTATGGGAGGTGAATTCCCCCCATTGTCAGTCCTTAAGGTTTTTATGTGGCAGCTTGATTCCTTTTCAATTGCAACTTTAAACCTTAGGAATGTATCAAAGGCTTCACTTTTGGCTTTAAGGAAATATACCCAACAAAATCTACTAAAATCATCTATGAACAGCACAAAGTACCTTGCACCACTCAAGGACTCATTGTGCATAGGGCCACAAATATCAGAATGCACAATCTGCAATTTAGTGTTTGATCTAGTTGAAGAATTGTTGAATTTAATTCTAGCTTGTTTTCCTAACTGACATGCTTCACATACATCTTTTAGTTCATGTATGTTAGGTAATCCCTCTACTACTTTCAGTTCTTCCATTTTCTTTAGGGATGCATAATTGAAGTGTCCCAATCGTTTATGCCATATGGTAGAGATTTCAGTTGTATTTGTGTTCATGTTTAGGTGTTCTAGTTGCCTTTCTATGCTAAAACATCTATTATTCATTTTTGCAGTGAATAGGGGGACACCTTGATCATCTTTGATCGTGCATATGCCATTAATAAACAGCAGTGAGTATCCATCCTCAAGTAGTTAACCAACACTTATGAGGTTTTGGTCAATTTCTGGTACATACAAAATGTTTTCAAATTTCTTTATACCAGCTAAAGTGTTAATTTTAACTTCCCCTCTATCCTTAACACCTACATATTGTCCATTTGCAACTTTAACTCTTGATTTGTAACTTAAGTCAAGGTTTTCAAGCATGCTTAATTCGGCAGACATGTGGTTAGAACAACCACTATCAATTAACCAAGTTAGGTTACTTACCTCTGTTTTGCTGCAACTTTGAGCTGTAGTGGCTGTAAATAGTACTTCATCTTTAGTCTCCTCCACTTCAGCAACATGAGCTTGATTTGCATTGTCATTTTTGCAGAATTTCTCAATGTGACCAAACTGCTTACATTTTCTGCATTGGGCATTTTTGAGCCAACACGATGGCTCTAAGTGATTTGTCTTTTGATAGTATCTGCAGGTAAGGAATTGATCTCTTTTCTCTTTTCCTTTTGTGTTGAATCTGTTAGGTTGGTTTTGATTATTCTGCCAATTTTTGCCTTGCCATGGTTTCCAGGTTTTGGCCTGTTTTCTGGATTTCTGAAGAACACCTGGGAATTCTGATATCTTGTTCTTCCTTTAACCCCTGCAGTGAATGCTTCCTCACTCGTGTGTTCTTGTCTAAATGCCTGTCTTTGCTCCACAGCTTGCAGGGCATTGATGAGTTCTTGAAGTCTCATTGTAGTGAAATCCTTTGACTCTTCCAATGAGCATATCTTGTTTTCAAATTTTTCTGGTAAGCTGACCAGAACTTTTTCCACTACCCTCGATTCTTGGACTTCTTCTCCAAGTAGGGTCATCTGGTTTACAATCTTGGACACATTTGAGGAGAATTCCTTGACTGTTTCTGAGTCTTTCATTTTCAATCCTTCAAATTGTCTTTTTAAATTCAAAATCTGCATCCTCCTGGATTTCTCGTCACCTTGAAACTCTGCCTTCAATTTATCCCAGGCTTCCTTTGCTGTTTCACAAGCCATGATTCTTGTGAAGATTTCCTCACTTACTGCGTTGTGAATGCAGGTGAGGGCTTTGTATCCCTTAGCTTTTTCTTTGTTAAAGAACTTTATCTGGGCAATGGTTGGGTTTGCATTTAGGGGTGTAGGCTGCCTATTATTTTCTACTATCTCCTATAGGTCAAATGCCCTGAGGTAAGTAGCCATCTTCACAGCCCAGATTCCATAATTAGAGCCTGTGAATATTGGTGATTTTGATGTGAAAGATGATGAGTCCATCCTTGTTGATTTGGTTCTTGACAGCAGTTGGTTTCACTTTCTTGAAACTTCTCAGGTTAATGTACCCGGGTAGCTTAGTAGAGGATTTCTATAAAATTGATCTTTTCTTGAAGAGTCAATCAAGATTGTGTTCTTGACTGAATTTCTGGGTTTTCAACAGCCTCTGTTTTCTCTTTTCAAAATTTTGATTTTCCTTGAAAGTTTATCAACCCTTCTTTGAATCTTTTCTGCAGGTCCCTCACAAAGACCTAAATCTGCTCTGATACCATGTTAGAATTTAAAAGAAAGAACTGAAAATTTGGTGTAATTTTACGAAAGAACTGGAAAATTTGTAAAGAACAGGTACTGTATAAATCAATACCGAGAACACTGTTCACAATCCTGAAGAACAATCACTGTAGAAATTAAGGACTGAGAATGTGATTTTTCCAGAAAACTAAGAACTTAAGAATTTGATTGTTTTTTAGCAGAAAGAACATACACACATGAGCAGAATAGTTTTATATATGGTTACTGCCATCCCATAAATTTTATTTATATGACCCAAACAATTACAACGGATAGATTCTTCAAAAATCTGTTACATTTGACTTTTTCTACAATTCTGACTATTAACTGAATTTAACTAACTCTTTGACTAATTGACTAAGAACATTAAGGATATTAACAATCCAGAATACAATATGAATTTAAAACTAAAAACACTTAAAACTTGAGCTTTAATTCTTCAGTTCTTCACTTTGCATGCTTCGCAGACCTGGAATCACATTTCCAGCTTTCAACACCTGTGACATTTTTTTCATGGCAATCATAAATTACAAGTCCTGATCATTTTGCAGCTAGCAATACAGACAATAAGAAATTAAGAGATGGATTCCGTAAGATATACTCACATAAGCAGACGCATCTCTCGCTGCAACAACAATGATATCCGCACAGGATACTACTCCAGGATAGATCTTCTCAACCTCAGTTTTTGCCTTTTCTATTACATTATACCCTCTAGCAGAGTTCATATTGCCGAGGGCAGTCTTTTCACTCTGGATAGAAGAAGTCTCTTCGAGTAAGATTGAAGCATCACAGCCCTGCAAAACCGAGGATTGACTCATAAGTAGATGCGTGCACGAGCTCCAAGTCATTACATAAGCAGAGAGGAGCAACGACTGCAAAAAGAAGTTGCAAAAGTACCTGGACAAAACAATCGTGGAAGTGTAAGCGGATGAGAGACGCTGCCATTCTCTTGTCGCTCGCAATTGCACTTCTGATAGCCTTTCGGATGGTGCTTGTCGCAGTTGGACAGGAGGTGTCGTAAAATGTAGGGGAGACTTGTGCTTGGCTTGCTACGGTCACCAAAAACAGCATCAACATGAAAGCTGCTGCTCCTGCTTTTGCTGCTGCCATTTCTTTGAGCTGTCTCAAGTGCAAGGCTAATTTTTACTCTAACAGAATTAATCTATAGGTTTTGCAAATCCAGTTAATTAACACAAGCTGTTATCAAAGAAAGAATCGGAGAAGATAGAAGATGGAGAAAAGTGCATGGGTGCTCATGCATTTATATAAGGATCGATGATGAAGCACAATTGTAACGCGTTCGTTTTTATGATTGCTGCATGCCATCATTAGGTAGCCTCTCTCTGTTCTTACCAATTCAACTGCAGAATTGTTCTATCCTTCAATTCACGATTAAAAAATTCTTTTTTTTCTGAAACCCAACGCTGCCTTTTCTATAAGCTGCATGGAAACATCCTTGTTGTTCATTACGTTGGCCCTTGTCTTATTCACTCCTTTACACGTTGATTTTGTACGGACAACACTTACCTTTTCAATCATGAGACAATTACAAAAGACAAGCCTTGACGAATTCTATAGTGGGTATGCGTTGATTTTGTTCGCACAACACTTACTTTTTCAATCATGAGACAATTAGAAAATTCAAAGACAAGCATTGACGAATTCTATAGTGCCTTAGGGATAATCAAATTAATTCTGGATCCAAAATAGATGTGGTCATAGTCCATATTCTACAACAGCCGTTCCTTACAGTAACAATGTCTTTGATTTTTTTTCAAATATGTAGAAGGAAAGGGCAAGCATAATAATTATCCAGCTAAAATTCATCGATTTCAAAGTGGCAATTGAGTTTTCCTTTTTGGGCTTCATGGTGGCCATGTAAAGATCATTCTCAGGCATGACAGAAAGGGGTTATATGAAAGTCGGTTATTTAGTTGCTTTAATTTATTCATTACAAACCCTTTTTAAATTACTATTCGCGTTTTGCTCAGTGGTCATCTTGCCCCTTAATCAACCACACCCTGTATGTGCTCCTTGTACTCGATCAACTCCTTTCCATGGACTCACTCAGTGGGACTAATGTTGCCCTTATGATAGAATGTACTCGACAATAAATTAATAAAACATGATTTAAATTAAATGTTAAAAAAAAACAGTTGTTCTAATCTGAGAAAATTCTTCTAGTAATTCACGTTCCGTCCGTCGGTTTTGCTAGTCGCAGAATAAACATAGTGCTACATGGAAACATATGAGACTGCATAATTCTAATAACAGTACTGTTATTGAGAATAACCAAAACTCTTTTCTTTGAGCTATTTCCAAATCATTTACAGGGTTTAGCTAGATCAGGTGATCATTGTTGTAATAGAAGGTCGATATAGAAACAATGTTCATGATTTTTTTCCCATACAATATTATAGGAATCGGAGAAGGAATGTGTAGGGTTTTGAAGCTTTAAATAGGAAAATAATTTTAGGGTTTTGAAACTTTGGATAAGAAAGGCATTAATACCCTTAATGACTTAAGATTAGGTATAAATGAATTAAGGATACAATAGTAACTTGTAAAATATAAATAGAAAAAGAAGAGAAGAGAAACAAATCTGAAAATTGAGAGTGAGCCGAAAGAGAGAAGAAAGGAGAAGAAGAGAAAAGTGGAAAGGAGAAGGAAGGAGGAGAAATAAATATTAAGGTAATGTGTATGTGTTATTATGTAAAAGTATTGTTTAATAGTTAAGCTAATTGCTTGCATTGGTGATTAGGGTTTGTAGATTTTATTTGAATTTGATGGATCAATGGATTAAGATGTTAAGGGTTTAATGGTTTGACTAATGGTTAATAGGTTTGATTGTAAGTGATTTTGAAGATTTTGATGTGTTTGGTTTAAGAAAATATTGAGAAAAATGGTGAAATAATGTTGAGAAATTTCGAAAATCCCTTGCTGGAATTCTGGGTTTAGGTTGAAGATGATAAAATTCATTTTAGTCCTTTTGGTGGAAAATTACAGTTTGGTCCCCGAACTTTGGAAAATTACAGTTTAGTCCCTGAACTTTGGAAAATTACAGTTTGGTTCCTGGAGTGAAATATTAGTATTTTAGATTGGTTTGATGGATAATTAAGGCTTATTTGATGAGGTACTATTAATTTTACGAATTGTGTATCTTGAACTAGATTTAGAAAGAAACCATTGTTTTTAGGTTTTGCGAGAAATAGATAGTTTAATTCAAAATACATAGGATTATGATTTGAACTCTTAGATATGTTTACTAAAGGTATTCTACTTCTTTTGAGTCATTTTTGAGTATGTATTTCTTTTATATATTCAGATAATCCTGATATTTTGCCCGCGATACGTCAATAGGATTCCGACAATATTCTGCTTTTGAATTTCGATCGCTTTTGAGTCAGGTGAGGGGATAATATTTAATATGCATGAGAAATATTATAAATATTTGATTTGCTAGTATTTGGATTATGCTTCTTGATAAAATATACGTTAAGTACTATTCTTGTTACGATGAAGCATAATCAATTGATGAATATACATTCTTGATATGAGCCAATATCTGTTTGTGAATTGATTGCTCCTCATTTGATTGATGTCATGAGTTGAGCCTTGGGATATGAATATGTCTGTTTGATTATGATATATATATACATACCTACGGTATGCCAGTCAGAATACCCACGCTAACAGGGAAATGTTAGTCTTTGTGCACATCGTATCTAAAATCCTAGTTGGTCGGGGAAGTCACCAACCTGTGTGAACTGATCATCCCACAGTATGGAGCCTCATGCTCATTGCATTCTGATTTTCTGACGAGCTTTACCTATTATCTTCTTGATATGACCTATTTGAGAAATTTTCTTGTAAGAACCCCAAGCCGATTCAATAATATATTTCTCATTGTTGTATTATCTCGCATGTGTATATTAGATGTTATCTACTCACTGAGTTGTTGAACTCACCCCCTCATTATTTATTGTTTTCAGGCTCGTAGCTCGTTAGCAGATCATTATCGTAGAAATTTTAGAACTTGTTATTTTGGTTGTAATTGATATTTTATTTCTATGTCTAGTTAGCGCTCCACTATTATAACAAGATTACTCAATTTTTTTGTATTAAGACATTTGAATTATGTTATAAAGTTTACTTTGTTATTTCCACTGCGTTGAACTCTGAATATGAATGTTAAGTTTCTGTATAAGTTTGGGTTCGCATAGGTGTGGAACCTTGGAGGGGAACCATATCTATGTGATGGTCATGGATCCGAGAGTCAGGTCGTGACAGAATGGGAAGTGCTTAAACTTTAATTTCTAGATAAAAATAGGTTTAGCATAACGATCATGCATTTTGAGTAGAAATTGTCGTCCCAGTATAGAAAAGATATTGCAATCAATAATAAAAGAAGAAAACAAATGGGCCAAAAATGTTGAACAATAAGCCACTTACTGGATCACCCAAAGTGGTAGAAGACAGGCTGTCAACACAGGGGAGAAGAAGAGGCAGTATGCATAGGCAGAGCTGTCATTAATTGGCTGTTAAATCAGTTGTAACAAACTAAGAAGAGAAGTTTAAATTTGACTTGTGTGGATAGTTAGTTACAGAGCATGTGAAATGCATGTATGCTCAAACTATATAAGTGAGCATTGTATCAAACACAAGTAAGGCAATATACAAGAAAACAGATTCTTATCTCTTCTCTGCAATTTACGTTCCCAGCTTTCACAAAGCCTTCATCTCTCTCAAATAAATCAACCTGCAATAAAACCACCCAAAACACAATCAACACACAAAATTCAACATGGTATCAGAGCATGCTTGATCAACAAGGGACGAAAATCAAACCTTGATTCATACAAATTGTGACTGGAAGAAAGGAAAAATGGTGAGCAGCGGTGATTTAAGAACACCTCAGTTTAAAGGTGAGAATTATGACTTTTGGTCAGTAAAAATGGAGACAATCCTCATAGCATTTGATCTATGGGATGTAGTTGAGTTTGGCATGGAAACAAACTCTGTTGTGACAGAAAAATCTGAGAAAGAAGATAAAAAAGATGATGAAACCGAGAGAAAAAAAGATGAATCTGGAAGCATACCTGAAGGAACAGTTTCCAGGGAGAGCAGAATCAAAAATGCCAAGGCATTGAGCCTCATCCAAGGAGCACTTTCAGATGATCTTTTTCCGAGAATCAGAAATGAAAAATCAGCACAAGGAGCATGGAATGTGCTGAAGAGAGAGTATAGAGGAGATAAAAGAGTAAGGGCAGTGAAGTTACAAGCTGTGAGAGGTGAGTTTGAGTACATGAGAATGGAAGAAAATGAGAGTTTAGAGCATTACCTAGCCAAGTTTTTCGAGGTAGTGAACAACTTGAAGTCACTTGGTGAAGAAGTGCCTGAAAAGAGAATTGTGCAAAAGTTATTAATGAGCTTGAGTAGAAGGTATAGGTCTATTGTTTCTATCATTGAAGAAACAAGAGATCTGGATGTACTAAGAGCTGAAGAAGTGATAGCTTCTGTCAAGGTTTTTGACAGAAGAGAAGACCTGCATGATGAAAGGGAAAGTAGTGCAGGAATTGAAAAGGCATTCAGCAGCTTTAAGGTTGGTTATAACCAAGAACCTGCTGCTGCAAACAGATTTTCACAGGGGAGGTTTAATCCTAAATGGCAAAGACAAGATCAAAGCCATTCAACCTAGAATCAAGGGAGAAATCTGATGAATAATCACAACATGAACTGGAATCAAAGAGCTGAAGCAAGCCATGGCAATACATTCAGTTCACAGTATAGAAATATGAACAACAATCAGCCGAATACCAAACCACAATGCAGCACTTGTCAGAAATTTCATCATGGTGTTTGCAGGTATAAAGGTCAGCCTAAATGTGGAAGATGCAATCTGTTTGGGCATAAAACAAATGATTGCAATGATTACAAGCAATTGGCAAATTGTGCACAAGAGGAGGAAGAAGTGTTCATTGCAAATTCATTCTACGCATGTCATGCAGCAAGTGTACAAGAAGAGAATGAAGAGGTCAAGAAGGAAAATGATGATTATGATGATGAAGATGATGGTGACTCCTTAGATGATACTGATGAAGAGCAGGCAGCTTTAGAGATTGCAATACTGAAGTCACGGGGAAGTGCTTCTGACGCAAGGTTGGCTGCTGCTCATGAACAAATGAGGTTAGCTGAAGAAGATGCAGCTGAGTGGAAACGGAAGTATGACATTGCTGTAAGAGAGACAAAAGCTGCTTTAGAGAAGGTGGCAAATGTGCAAGAAAGAACTAATAAAGAAACACAACTGAGGGAAGATGCACTGCAGGAAGAATTTTCTAGCCATTTAGTTGTCAAGGAGGATGAAATAAAGGAGAAGAACAGAAGAATTGAGTATGCCGAGCAGTGTTTGACTACTTTAAATTTGGAGCTAAAGGCTGCTGAGTAAAAAATGCAGAGTTATGGCACTGAAATATCATCTCTGAAGCTTGAAATTAAAGTGTTGGTTGAGAAACTAGAGACTGCAAATGCTAAGGCTCAATCTTATGACAAAGAAGCTAGGATTATGGAACAAGAGAAGATCCATCTGGAGCAAAGGTATCAATCTGAATTTGAGAGGTTTGCAGAAGTCCAGGAAAGGTGTAATCGTTCTGAAAAAGAATGCAAGAGGGCTTTGCATGAACATCGTCAAGCTCTCCAGCAAGATGTGGCAAGACTACAAGAACACCTGCAAACAAAGAGAGATAAGAGAAAAGTTCTAGAAGCAGAACTTAACACTTCTAACGGACCCTTGCAAGTTCCAGTTACAATTAATGAAAATAAAAAGGCAGATCATGAGGAAGAGGAAATCTCAATGGCTAGAAATCCAGATTGAAGTTGAAACTTGGGGTGAAACCAGTAAGTAGCTTAGGAGAGGCTGTTGAACAATAAACCACTTACTGGATCACCCAAAGTGGTAGAAGACAGGCTGTCAACACAGGGGAGAAGAAGAGGCAGTATGCATAGGCAGAGCTGTCATTAATTGGCTGTTAAATCAGTTGTAACAAACTAAGAAGAGAAGTTTAAATTTGACTTGTGTGGATAGTTAGTTACAGAGCATGTGAAATGCATGTATGCTCAAACTATATAAGTGAGCATTGTATCAAACACAAGTAAGGCAATATACAAGAAAACAGATTCTTATCTCTTCTCTGCAATTTACGTTCCCAGCTTTCACAAAGCCTTCATCTCTCTCACATAAATCAACCTGCAATAAAACCACCCAAAACACAATCAACACACAAAATTCAACAAAAAAAACCCAGCTCTAGGCCTTACCCTGATGATACTCGTAAATCAGTCAATGAAATATCATTAATTTTCCACAGTAAAGTATATTTCTACAGTCTTTAAACGTAAGAAGTAGTTTTCATGGAGTGGATGGATGATATTCGGTGAGGCATTTTTTTTGTCTCATAGCAGACTCTTTATTTGATTAAAAAAGCAGAGATTCAAATGTAAAGAGGGCAGTGCAGGAGACAGTTACCTTTACTCTGTATTTGCCCTTTCGTCTGTTTCCTGTAGCTTTCTTTTTTATTCTATGCAACACGATCATCTAAGGTAGAAGCTTAAGGTAGGAAGCAAGGAATTTCTTTCTCTTTTCCAGAAATATTTTGTGTTTATGAAGAACACGGAAAGTATGGAATATGTCATCTCCCTTATCCCTTTCTGCTTTAGTGGAACAATTGTTCGTGGGGTCATGCAGGGATGGAACCAGACTTTGATTCTTAACTTTGCATTAATATTTGTAATCGCCTACCATACTCGTACTTCTTCCAACAAAGTCCTTCCCACAAGCGTTGGCTCTATAAATCTTGGCATCACTTGTTTCTCGGATGCTTGCCTCGCATTCTACGCAGATTCTAACATGACAACAAACATTTCCCCCTCTTCAATTGTTGTTGAAGTCCTAAGAGATAATAACTATGATGATTGGAGTGCCTGCATGAAAAGCTACATGTTAGCTAATGACCTTTGGGGTTTTATTCAGCCTGCTGATCATCAAGAAGGTGATCAAGAAGTTGACTCTAAGCCTATTGATCATCCAGAAGGTGATCAAGAAGTTGACTCTAAGCCTATTGATCATCCAGAAGGTGATCAAGAAGTTGACTCTAAGGCGTGGAGAAAAAAGAATGCTGCAGCTTTACATGCAATTCAAATTTCTTGTTCACCACCCATACTTTCCAGGATTAAGAGCATCGTTTCAGCCAAAGTTGCCTGGGATACTCTAGCCAATTCGCAACAACAACATTCACCAAGCCACGAAGTGCAATCTGTTGAAGCAGAGTTGTTATCACAAGGTTCAGGTATACCATGATCTCATTCTCTCCCTTTGTTAGATCTCCAATCACTTCAACTCACTAATGTTAACGCGGGAGAGAATAAAAACTTTGGCAGGAACGGTGAGCAATGAAATGAATGGTCCCTTGCTAGACCTGTACAAGTATGCCCATAAAGGAGATTGGGATTCCACAAAAAACTATCTTAGCCGATACCCAGATGCAATAAAGGCCAGGATTAAACCCTATGGTGGAACTGCCCTTCATGTAGCAGCTTTTGCTGGAAATCTGAAAGTCGTGGAGGAGTTGGTGAAGGTGATGTCAGAAAAAGAATTGGAAATACAAGATAATCAAGGCAACACAGCTATCTTTATTGCTGCTTTTGTTGGAATCACAAAGATGGCAGAATGTTTGGTGAGCAAGAACCAAAACTTGGTTACCTTCGTAAATGCACAAAAAAGGATCCCGCTTGTTGAGGCATGTAGAAGAAATCATAAGGATATGGTTCTTTATCTATACACTGTTACTCCATTTGAATTTCTTTGTCAAGACAATGGCATCCATGGATCTCTCTTCCTACAATGTGCTATCAGTGCTCAAATG
Source organism: Salix arbutifolia (assembly GCA_025169955.1). Classification (NCBI taxonomy): domain Eukaryota; kingdom Viridiplantae; phylum Streptophyta; class Magnoliopsida; order Malpighiales; family Salicaceae; genus Salix; species Salix arbutifolia. The sequence goes on from CM045909.1 coordinate 982,476, forward strand.
CTTGGTAAGAGACTTTACCCTTTAATTACTTATTTTCCCTTCTTCTCCCTCTCTCTTTCACGCTTTGTTCATAAATCTTTCGTTTCTTTAATTCCTCCTTGTTTTTTAACAGTAGATTTCTCATGCGAGGGACTTCACTTCAGCTCTGGACGAACTGTCCACTTTTTTTTGTAATGAAAATAGATGTTCGTAAACAAGAATGAGAGAGATTGCTTTCAGATTGTTTGATATGAATTGTTTCAAAATCACTAAAACCTCATCTTTCTTGTTGCTTCTTACGCCTGTTTCTTTCGGCTGTTGCAATACCAGATATTGCTTTTGATTTTCTGCATCGCTTCCCACGTTTGACAACTACAAAGGATGATGTTTGGCAGGCGAACCCTTTGATTGCTCTGTCTGCGATACCTGAAATATTTCAGAGTGGAAATCGGCTTGCATTATGGCAGCAATGGATCTATTCATGTTAGTATATCTCCTCCTTGGATCTTTTTTCCTCCACGCATTTTCACTCCATTTCCACTGCCAATCTATCTAACGTATAATGTATTTGGAGATTATAACACCGAAAAACAGGAAAAAAAAACAAAATTACTTTAAATTATTTTTATCAAAGTATTTCTAAGATAAAAAAATTTGAACTTATTTTTTATATATAAATGATCTATAAAAAAACAACTTTTAAATGAAGTTAAAAATCAATTTTTGTATAAGTTATTTTAGGTAAACTTCAACTAAGATTGACTTAATTCTAAAATCATGGCAGGTATTCGCATACCACCGATTGCTACACCTGATGATAATTTTCGTATTTATATTCCTGATCAAAGCCTAAGTGGGTCGAAAAACATTACCCTCCAAGGTATTTGAGCAAATCTCTATGTTTGTGTCCCCTCTCCTTTAAAGGGGTAGTGCAAGACTTCGGCTACATGACCCTTCAAGAGTGCAATGGACAGTTTCTTTATCTGTTTCTTGATATATTTATTTCTATTTTTCAAAAATATAAAATCTTTTGAACCTAATCCAAGTATACAATCCCAAATCTGATATTTATTATAAATTTAGCTGCTCCATGCATCTTAAATCATTTTATCATAATGTACAAAACTTTTAGTAATTGGAGCATTATCATTACATTAAAACACATTATATGTTGCTTGTCATAATCTCTATTTTGTTTTTTTCCAACTTTCAGTGTTGAGTAAATTGCGTGGGTTTGCAATAAATCTCATGACATTCTTAGGTAAGCAAGAACACACACACACATATATGACATCTATTGATTTATATCATCATTATCATGGTTTTAATTGATCACAATCTTTAATGGCTGATATAGGAATCAAGCAAATATATGATTTGAAGAAGATCCACATTTATTCAGATAAAATTCTACAGTGTATGTGTGAGCATGTATCAAAATTGGACTTTGAGGAAATCCTCAAGGCAAATATAGAAGGAGCATTCCACAGTGCTGCAAAAAATGGCATGGTTGAGTTTGTTATTGAGGTGATTAAAGCATGTCCTCATCTGATCATAAGAGCAAATAAAAACACAGGAAACTTATTTATGTCCTCAATTGCAAACCGACGTGAAAAAGTGTTCAGCCTTCTCTATGGACTTGAAACAAGCAGAGCATTATTTTTTTCCATAGTATATAGATCAAATAATACAGCGCTACATCTGGCAGCAAAGCTATCACCCCCTTCTCAACTAGCTCGGATCTCCGGTGCAGCCCTTCAGATGCAGAGAGAACTGCAATGGTACAAGGTGAGCTTTCTACACTCAGCGTTTTTTTTTTAAAAAGTGACTGAACCTTGATCAAGAATATTTTAGAGCTGATTAAGACCTAATTGATTTGTATCTACGCTATCCATTTACACATTTTCATTGTTATCCAAAAAGAATTAATTTCACTCAAATTCAAAAATCTAAATGCAGGAAGTGGAAAGCATTATGAATCCTGCACAAAAGGATCTTTGTAATGAAAACAATCAAACAGCCAGGGAGTTATTTACAGATAACCACAAGGACTTGCTAGTGAAAGGAGAGAAATGGATGAAAGAAGTAGCAACTTCTTGCACAGTTGTGGGTGCTCTCATCATTACAATTATGTTTACTGTTGTGTTTACTGTTCCCGGCGGCAACGTTCAGGAGACCGGTTATCCGATTTTTAAAGATAGGGAATCTTTTACAGTTTTTATAGTAGCGGATGCGATATCTCTCTTTTCTTCATCAACATCAGTGTTGATGTTCTTAGGAATTCTTACGTCCAGATACGCAGAGGAAGATTTCCTCAAATCCTTGCCCACTAAGTTAATCTTTGGCCTTTCCATGCTTTTCTTGTCCATTGCAGCCATGATGGTAACCTTCTGTGCTGCTCTCATAATTATGCTGAATGGGAGATTGGAAATTGTAATTCCAGTTGTGCTGCTGGCTAGCATTCCTGTAACTTTTTTCATGTTGCTGCAATTTCCCCTCCTAGTGGAGATTTTTATGTCCACATATGGACCAGGAATCTTCAACAAGAAAATGAAACGTTGGTACTGATAGATGAAATGCATGTAATTCTCCGTTTAAGATATAGATCCTTCATCTTCTGTGTGTTTTAGCCTTAATTATTGTTTATTTTGATGGCCCTTAATAATTTGCTTAGGAACATTTTACCTTGATGTCATCACATCACAAGAGGATCGAAGGGTTAGAATATGAATGTCATCAATTCATAGCTTTGCATCACAAATTTCTTCATAATTGATAATTGAATATGACTAAATCGAACCAAACTAATTTACTACTGTCGCACGTCGCCACGCGGCGTCCCGGGAGGGAACTAGGCTCTCGCAATGGAGTTGAGAAGGAGTCGCCACCTGGCTATTGAGGGTCGCTAGGAAAACCCGGTTGTACTGGTCTGGTCAGAGATTCAAAAGGTAGGTGACTGGCTGCGTAAAGGGTAGGTATTAGCACCCCTAGTACGCCTTACCTGAGGTAAGCTGCATTGTATATCTTGATGTGATTTTGAACGCTTCAACGGGTCGTATTTATTCATGTGAATAAATCTATCTTTTGAAATTTTATTATGAGTTTGTGAACCCTAAATAAAATATCAAGAAACAGATCCATGTAGATGCCTTAAAAGGATCACCTATCGTGGATGAGTTTTCCGTGTAAAAAATGTTCCGATTAGAAAAGGAATCGGTCACCGCTCAGAATAATCCTATGAATTTTATTGATTATTTCTAGATATATAAATGTTAGCCTACTTGTAGTTTCTTCATTTACCACCTGAAATTAACCATTAATCCTCATGAATTAATTTCGCGATTGGTCGATTCATAAAAAAAATCGATCACCACTCAGAATAATCCTGCCAATTTTGGTGGTTAATTTTGAATATGTAAATGTTAGCCTGCATGTAAATCCGGTATTTACTACCTGAAATTAACCATTAATTCTCATGAATTAATTTCGCTATTTGTTTTAATATAAGCCAAATTCCCAAGATTTAAAACATGTTATTAAATATAAATTTTCAGAAAACGCTTTGGCCGTTGCAAATAAAACACATTTTTTATTTTACTTTATATTCTTTTTTCTTAACAAAACAACATAAAATTGAATAAATAAAATACAACACAACACAACAAAACACACACACACATTCTCCTTTTCATTTCTTTTTCATCACCTTTTATAAGTAAAATACAACTCACACACACGTTATCTTTTTTCATTTTTTCATTACATTTTACAAATAATAATTAAAAATACAATAAATTCAAATAAACACATAAACATAAAGAAAATTACAAAAAGGAACTCAGGAACAGTTCTGGACAGTGGTGGCAGCAGTTACAAGACTGGCGGCGCGTCATCCCACGTGCCCCCATCACTGGCGGCACATGGAACCACGCGCCGCTGCCGTGAACAGTAGGACAGGGGGGCAGACCTGCCTCTTCTCTTCTTTCTCCCGCCGACGGTGGCCTTCAACGCAACCTGCAAGGCATAGAAAACCACACAAACAAACACACAAAGGCAGCAGGGTCATTCTTCCTTCAGATCGGAGGTCTATTCTTCTCGGCCCATTCTTCTTCTTCTCCTTCTGTTTTCCTCTTCCTTTTCTCGCCGGCAAGGGTGTCTCGAGATGACCTGTGAACATAAACAAACAGCACACAGCAAACAAACAAGCACAAAAATCAATTTTTCTCTTCCAATCTTGGCTCTATGGCCTGGCGTGGGCATCTTGGGTATGTACCTATTGCCTGATTCCTAAGAGTTAGATTCCCATGACATTTTTGAAAAAAAAAAAAAAAAAAATTCTACCTGAACCAACACTTCGCCACTTTGGGGCAACTGTTTTATTTAAACCAGAATACAGAGTTCTTTATACATTTTTTATTGCCCAATGCAGGTGCCATACTTGAGTGCCTCATTTGGAGCCATTTATATCCTCGTGAAGCCTGCTGTAAGTAAAATGATCCTCACTCTCTTTTCTTCTGAACATCAGAGAAGAAGGGTCATCACTGACTACTTAATTTTGCCATTGTTTATGTTCTGAATTGCTTGACGTGCAGACTTATGCTGTTATTTCCAAAGGATCAAGCTCAATGAATCAGGTTTGCAAAACTAGCAGTCTGCCATGAACATTTAGTATTTTCTGCCTTTATTCCATTCCTACAAACAAATTTGCCAACTTCTGCTGCCGGCAGAAGCAGCTTTGCAGCGCATCTTTTCTTAATTTTAAGCTCAAGCTAGAGTTTTCATTACAAGTCTGTGAAAATGCTTTTAAACGTCTGCATATCCATTGCTTACATGTTCTAGTACACTGGTTTATTGCAGGGAAAAACACAGGGATTTGTTGCTGGTGTCAAGTCAATAGCAAGCTTGCTATCCCCTCTCGCAATGAGTCCATTGACTTGTGAGTTTCTGATATCAACATTCTTTCTCTGGTTATTACAACAAGCATTCCATCTTACTTGCTAATTTATGAATTTTGTTTCAGCGTGGTTCCTATCTAGCGCTGCCCCTTTCGACTGTAAAGGTTTCAGCATTATAGTTGCCTCAGTAAGCATGGTAAGTCATTGCACAACTTCACCCACCACCGCCCTTTCTCCTTTTCTCCCAGCTAACCTCCAACTATTTTGTTTTTCTCAGATGATTGCTTTATGCTTTGCTTGCCTGCTTAAGCCGGACGAAAAGTTGAGCCATGAACCGGAAGACGAAATCGAAGCTCCACTCTTACATGAAAGTTAACCGAGTGCCAAACTAAATAGCTTATGATCCTTCACAGCCAGATCCTGTACATTTCCAAGCATTTCTTGTATATATAATAAACTAATTATCAACGAAATTAAAAAATTTATTGTCATGAAGGAGATTTTTTATATCGACTTAGAACAGCTTTCAGACTATTTTTCGTGGCTGGGTGAAAAACAATGAAATGAAAAGTAGTTACTAGCTGTTTTTTATGAACCGGTCGTTAGAGAGGTTTTATTGATGGATTCCATATAAATTTGCTGATGTTTTAATAGATAATCAAACAATAAATCACATTTTTTTTTTAAATATGGTTAAAGCCATAATACTAAACAGCCACTTAGTTTCAATTGGCAGGACATGCTCAGACTAGATTTCAAGCACTCAATTTTTTTTCTTAACCTTTCTTTGGATTTAAACTTGAGGTGCTAGCATTGGAATGAAACTAGAATATTTGGATTAAAATTTGGGTGAAACTTATGATAATTTTTTTATTTTATTTTATTTTAAATAATATGTACCCATATTTTAAGTGTCTGTTTGGCATTATGGTTGCTGAAAATTCAATTTTTTATTTATTTTAAATGAATTTTTTTTGGTGTTTTTTAAATTATTTTGATGTGCTGATATCAAAAATAATTTTTGAAAATAAAAAAAAATCATTTTAATGTGTTTCACAATGAAAAATATTTTTAAAAACAACCGCAACTACACTCCAAACAGAAAGTAAATTGAACTAAACGGAAGTAAAGGTTTTACAACCATGACTATAAGAAGTGACACTTTCAAAGAGAAACCAGCAGTCACCTTGCAAATCATCTTCTCTCAGGTCTCACCCATCGACGCAGAAAGGCTCGTTGTTTGACGTTGTCATAAAATGGACATGACGGGTACAAATCAACGACCATGATTCACTTGAAGCGCCTAAAAAATATCATAGGCAGATAAATTCATCACAACACTGAACAGTAAACGACGATAGTCTGAGCTTGGTCTGGTCTGTAATGAAACCTTAGAGATAGCAATGGAAACACTCTCTCATTCATTATCCATCTCTAGTCTCACCTCCATATCCAAGAAACTCCCGGTTAAAGTTTCAAGTGTCAAGCTTTTAAAACCCTATAAAGAACAAGAACCACATAAAAACCCGATTTTTTATGTTGTTCTTCATTCATTTCTTTATCAACAACAACATCAACATGTACTCTTCCTTCAACTAACCACCAATGGATGGTTCTGATGGGAAGTCCCCCAAACGGTGTTAATCTAAAGCCAGAAATCACGGTTGGGGGGGGGGGGGGGGGGGGGGGGGGGGCGGTTGTGATTTTAACGATGACCCATTTCGGTATCTGTTGTTTTTTGGCCTCAAGTTCGTTGCTTTATTGGTTTTGATTCTTTTGAACAGCGAGAAGGATGCTCAAATGTGTTTATATGATTCTTCTTGTGACACTCGTTTTGGATTTTGTTGCGATAATGATGAAGATGCTTCCCTTGAGCTTTCCAGTAAGTTTCTTTCTCTTTTGGCTCCAATGTATTGAGAATTTTGATACTAACGCACAAATTGTGGATTTTGTGAGAGATTTCCTGACTGTTATGGCTGTGTTTGTTGTAGGGTAGACCTGACCCGGATTATAATTCTGCGGAAAAAGATTATAGTTTAGGTGTCAGGTTGAGTACATTATCAAATCCACAAATCGGAAGCAATTTGTTGTTTCTGCAGGGAATACAAAACATTGAAGAAAAAATATAGAAAACATTGGCGTCGCCCGGACTCGAACCGGAGACCTTCAGTGTGTTAGACTGACGTGATAACCAAACTACACCACGACACCTTGATGCCATCGTGGAATCTTACTGTATACTTTAATCATTCTCTCTCAGACACAGAAGGGTCGTTTTGAATGAGTTAAGAAATGGCTCGTGTGGTTTACTCTTACAATTAAACTTGCAAAAAATAAGTTGTGTAAAGGATTAATACGTGGGGCATACATTTGAATTTGTTGGTGTAAAAGACGACTTTTTTTTTTTTTTTTGAAAAAAGAAATGTAAAGTAAGTTTATATTATAAAGGTTGTGTATTTGTAGGTGTAAGAGATGAATATAGGACTCAAAAAAATTTAAAATAGATGGGGAATTTATAAATCAAAGAGAAAATGAAACAAATGGGTAAACGAAGCTTGATGAATCTTTGGAGTCAAAATGATGACACGAACCCATTACTCACCTGCGAGCTGGGCAAATCAAAGAGCTCTTTGTGAGAATTGTGTTTGTCATGAGGGATTGGCAGAAAGGTTTCGATAAGAGAAGGATTGGGTCCTGTGGAAGTCGTTTGACAGGAAGAATTGAAGAATCCTAACCTTCTAATTGTCAATTTAGATGAATTGACTATCATCCTTCCTCTCGTTTGTTAGCAGATCAGATGGATAGTATCTCATTCACACTTTCTCCTCCCCATTCTTCTACTTTATCCAATCCATGCTTCCTCCTATACAGACACAGCCTTAAGGAAGACATGGAAGGCTAGAAACCTTTGCTGTTATGTCCTGTTTTTATTTTGCAGGGTTAAGCCGACAGAATGGACTCGTCACTTATCTCCTAAAACTCTTGGTGTCTTAAATACAATTAAGAATGAAAAGGGTATAATTTGATTTGGTTTTATTCTTTATCAATTTCTTAGGATTCAAGAAGATATAGGAGTCAAAGTTGATCTGTAATCAGTCCCTTAAACTTTTACGTACCATATGTGGATATCTGGAAACATTAAATGAGAGAAACTTCGAACAGATTGCAGTGTATCAGGCCTTCCGAATTGCTGTCGAAAATGGCGTTGTGGATGGAGATCATTACTGAACTGATCAGATTTGATTCTGACCTAATCCATGGAGACGACAGTTAAGAATTCAAGAAATTTATTCTTGATCTCGATTGCATATAGACAAGAAAAGGTTTTTTGGGCCATTTGATTTATTCTATTATTATTGATGCAATATCTTTCCTAGAGTGGGATGACAGTTTCATATGAGCAAAACAGGGTGTGGTTGATTAAGGGGCAAGACGACCACTCAGCAAAACGCGAATAGGGCAACCCACGAACGAAATTTCTTGATTATTAACGTATACTTGACAGACAAAATGAATGAAACAGTTTGGGAAAGCCAATAACACATCGTTATGTCATGTCTGCACACTTGATCGGAGAGAAACTGGAAGCAAAAAAAGAAAAGAAAATCTAGTTGACAGCACTGCAAATCCTCCTTATCTGCCCGGAAGATCCAGTGAGAAGACCTATATCTCCCATTTTGATCATGGCAGATCCGAAATCAGATCTGAATTGGGCGGGGTTCCTGCTGTATTCAGAGACACTGCTGTCCGTGGTGCCACCATTGAAGAGCACCTGATCTGATTGAAGGAGACCCTTGTTCTGCATCAAATTCTTGAAGTAATTGTTGTCGAAAGAATTGGGAGTGACCACATCGAGCTGGGGCCAGGGTTGCATCGCTGCCAACACGGCGGGCAACGTCTCCTGCAAGTGCTGGCGAACCCGGCATCGATATTGCTGTGATTGTATATCCTTTCACGGAAAGTGAAGCATTGAGCCTGTCCTAGAGTGTGTGAACCTGACAAAGCAACCATGTCCCTTGCAGTAAGGCCTTTCTTCTGGAAGCGAGAAATAAGACTCTCCAGGCCTTCAGAGAAGGAAGGCAACTCTGCGTTGGCTAATGTTCGACTTGCTGTGGTCGAGTCTCTTCTTCCAAGCTTCACCGCATAAGACGGGCCACCCACCTGTGACATTTTTTTTCATGGCAATCATAAATTACAAGTCCTGATCATTTTGCAGCTAGCAATACAGACAACAAGAAATTAAGAGATGGATTCCGTAAGATATACTCACATAAGCAGACGCATCTCTCGCTGCAACAGCAATGATATCCGCACAGGATACTACTCCAGGACAGATCTTCTCAACCTCAGTTTTTGCCTTCTCTATTACATTATAACCTCTAGCAGAGTTCATATTGCCGAGGGCAGTCTTTTCACTCTGGATAGAGGAAGTCTCGTCGAGTAAGATTGAAGCATCACAGCCCTGCAAAACCAAGGATTGACTCATAATTAAGTAGATGCGCGCGCGAGCTCCAAGTCTCTACATGAGCTGAGAGGAGAAACAGCTGCCAAAAGAAGTTTCAAAAGTACCTGGACAAAGCAATCGTGGAAGTGTAAGCGGATGAGAGACGCTGCCATTCTCCTCTCGCTCGCAATTGCACTTCTGATAGCAGTTTGGATGGTGCTAGTCGCAGTTGGACAGGAGGTGTCGTAAAATGTAGGGGAGAGTTGTGCTTGGCTTGCCACGGTCACCAAAAACAGCATCAACATGAAAGCTGCTGCTCCTTTTGCTGCTGCCATTGAGCTGTCTCAAGTGCAAGGCTAATTTTTACTCTAATTGAATTAATCTATTACTTTTGAAAATCTAGTTAATTAACACAAGCTGTTATCTAAGAAAGAATCGGAGAAGATAGAAGATGGAGAAAAGTGCATAGGTGCTCATGCGTTTATATAAGGATGATGAAGCACAATTGTAACGCGTTCGTTTTTATGATTGCTGCATGCCATCATTAGGTAGCCTCTCTCTGTTCTTACCAATTCAACTGGAGAACTATTCTATCCTTCAATTCACGATTAAAAAATTCCTTTTTTTCTGAAACCCAACGCTGCCTTTTCTTGCGGTGAATATAATATATGGGATAAGGTGCATGGAAACATCCTAATGAAACCCTTTTTAATTGAATAACTGTTCTAAAAACAAATAATTGATCAAACGTTGAGGCATTGAATAACCGGGAATAATTCTAAATCTTACAAGTTAGTTTTCAGCCAAGCTAATTAATTCCTAGATAGATGTGGTCATAGTCCATATTCTACAACATCCGTTGCTTACAATAACAATGTATTTGATTTTTTTTCAAATATGTAGAAGGAACCGGTAAGCATAATAATTATCCAGCTGTAATATCAGGCCAATCACTCTATAATTCATCGATTTCAAGTGGCAAGTTTTCCTTTTTTGGCTGTGCTAACAGCGCGTGAAAGTGTAATGGATGGTAGTAGAATCTAAAATGAGGGTGGTGCAGGGGTGCTGTGCGGATGGTTCCGATGTCTGTTTTAGAGCAATTGCTCACATGGCTTGTTTGATAAAATGGAGAAGATGCTCCTGGATGAAATCGTCAAAGGAGAACTCGCTGATGAATTAAGAGCTCAAGTAAGTTTAGAGTTACTGGGGTTTTAAGAAAACGGAGTTCGTTGAATTGTTTTTATGTTAGAATTCACCTGTTTAATTTTGAATATAGATTTTAAAAAGATTAAATCTCGTTGGATGATGAGAGTTGGAATTATATGGGAGGAGAATGGGGGCACTTTTTGAGACAAGTCCCATGTTTTCCATTTGAATCTTTTGACTGGTCAGAACGGTCTAATTTTAACACTGTTTGACATTTTGTTTATAAAAAATCTTTCTAGTCCTATAGAACTCGAGATTTCAAATATGGAAATTAGCTCTCAAATGGCATATAATAAAAAAAATCTCGAAGCTGATTCTTTATGTTATGGACTTTTCAGATATGTTTGTGAGGTTGTGATAATTTTCTTTAGTGTCTAATAATTTGCATTACCAAAATCTGTTGTGATAGGTTGTGGATGAGCTTTTAAAGAGGCGAGAAGAAACCGAATGGTAAGTTTGTGGCCGTGTGATTTGCGAGCTCCTTCTGGTTAATCAATCAGCTGTAATGGTGCTTTTGTTGTGATCATCTTAGGTTTATCGAGGGAGATTTTGATGCATATGTCAAGAGAATTCAACAACCTTATGTATGGGGTGGAGAACCTGAGTTGTTGATGGCCTCTCATGTTTTAAAGTGAGTTTGAGTCTTTTAATTCCTTTTGTTTCTTCCATTACTAAATAGTTTATACATGCTGGCTCCCTTGCTGACCCTTCGTGTTGACATGGCTCTTCAACTTTTCCTTTCACCCGTGAACAGAAACAAAGAATCAATTCACTTTAACATATAAATCAAAAGTAGTTTTTGCGTCTCTTAAAATGGCCTCAGGAGACAACAAAACCCTTTTTTGCTTCAAAGTTGTGATTTTGCGTCTCTTACCGAATTCTGATTTCTATAGCTAGACTTGCATGCTGATTTCGAATTCTGATTTCGTTATGTTTATTTGACCTCTATGTTTGACACACCTCTTCTCTGAATTCAATGGCTCAGGACAATGATATCAGTGTTCATGAGAGATAGGACAACTGGTAATTTGGTAAGCATAGCAAATTACGGTGAAGAGTACCGGAAAGATGAAGTCAATCCCATTAATGTGCTGTTTCATGGATATGGTCACTATGATATATTGGAGACAACCCCAGGTCAAAGTTACAAGAAAGTGGACTTGTAGAAATTGATGTGGTTTATTGAATTATTACATGCCTTTTGGATCAATTCAATCAAAATAAGAGTCTGTCTCAACTTCAATGGATTAGCCGACTCAAGCTCTGTTTGAGCAATAGAGTTGCAAACTTTTTGTAGGCTCCAGGGTTTTTATGACTATTTTTGAATTATAGATCAATAAGACAAGAAATTTTTCTGGGTATCTTTTAATGTACTTTTCTTTGAACTTTTTTATCATAAAAGCAGCAGTTCCCCCCCCATCAATAGTATATTTGAGTCTCACCATTTCACTGCCATGGTAGGATTTTTTCGGCCTTGTAGTTTCCAACCAAACTTGCACGGCTGACAAATATGGTTTGAAACATAGAGAGGCAGCTTGGGATTTTTCCGAGCTACTGGAGGCTCCCTTCACTTTGTGCAGGTGCTCGACTATCAGAAAACGCTTTTCTATGATTTCCTGTGTAAGCAATTTTCTCTGCTTTACCTTGCAGTTTGTGCTGTAATATGGAATTGAATTGTATTTTATTTATTGATTTAAAATTTCATTAAATTAAGGTTTGCTTTGGCGTGGCGCACATAAATCTCTTATTGCTTCCCTCAGGAGTCAGGATTGATAACATGATCGCATATGAACTATATTTTTTAATTATATAAGAAAACAATAGATGATAATAAAATAAAATAAAATTAAATTAAAAAGAGCACCTACCAAACCTGTAAATCAAGACAAGTTGGATTACCATTACAAAAATCCTATAAAAAATTAAAATAAAAAGAAATAAATTACCAAGTTCAAATGAAATTACTACAATATTTGAAAAATAAAATAGTCAAAAACATTTTTTAAAAAATAAAAAATAAAAAATAAAAAACAATACAATAAAGATTTATTATTATAATCTACATTGCAATGAGTGTAGTTAAACAATAGTTTTCCCATGCCCTTTGGTTTTTATAGTAATGGTTAATGACGTGTTCAGACAAACATTACTATATAGCTAAAACAGCTCGGCCAGTCCACTGTGCACGCACACTCATGTGCACTGTGGACTGACCATTTTTCTCTTGCTCCACGCGCGTATGTGCACCTGTTTTTTTTTTTTAACAGAGATGCCTTTTATAACATTTATGGTGGAGAAGAGTAAGAAAAATGCTTGTAGCCGAGCGGCTCACCTCCAGCACGCAGGGGTTCGAAACCCTCAGCCATCAAATTTAGTTTTTTTTCCCTTCTTCTTCTCTTCTCTTCTGAAATACGTTTTGTTTTGAAATACGTTTTGTTTTTTGGGAAAGCAACTGTCTGGGACAGTTGCTTTCCTTTTTCTTTTTATTATAATTCTTTTTCTTTTTATTATTATTATTCTTATTATTCTTATTTTTTTAAACTACCATGTTTTTGTTTTTTCCTTCTACAATGCTGATTTTAAAAATATCTGTCTGTAAAAGTTGCTTTCTCTTTTTTTTATTATTCTTATTCTTATTATTTTTTAAAACTAGGGTATCAATGATAGTTTACTCGTACCATGACTAAAATTATCCTCCGTGCAATGATAATTTTAGATTTTCAAACTTTTATTTTGCTATTGTTATACTAGGGAGTGTTGAGCTATTTTATTATATTAAATTTTGCATAAATAAAAATTATATTTTTATTTGCATCCAGCAAATCCTATAAAAATTATTTACTTAGGCCGCAACGTAGAACATATATTTTTAAAATTTTCAAATTAAATGATTTTTCCAGCTAATAATTTTTTGTTTTGTTTTATCATCTATTGTAATTTTTTATGTGCTCTTTCATTTATTTTTTTATTGGTTTTATTGTTATTATTTTCAAGTTAGATGAATTTCCCCCCTGATAATTATGTTTTTTTTATAAAAAAATTAGTATGATTTTTTTTCCTTTTATTTATTTCTATTCTTTATTCATCATTAACACAATAATAATAATAATAATAATAATAATAATAATAATAATAAGATTAATAATAATATATTCTTTTTCTTGCTTACTCTTTTGTTAATGTTTTTGAGTATTTTTTCTTTCGGGATAATTTGATAATTTTTATTGTTTTTGCAATAATAATAATAGTCATTTTGCATCTAATATTACTGGGGATAAAAGACAACTCAAGAACAAAAAAACAAATTACATAGATTATCTACAATTAAAAAACGATACAAGTCACTTTTGTCTCGATTATACTATTCCTTTGAAATGGAAAATAAGTCATTATTATATGTTTTAATATTTATTGCATATTATCGCCTAAAAATATATAAGGAGAAAAAAAATGACCTCGGATTTTTTGCAGGAAAAAAATTTATATCAGCATTATTAAATACATTTAATATAATAATATGATGAATAAATCTTATAAAAAAAATTGCCGTGAATTTTAATTTTGTGCTCTTTTGTTCAAGTTTATTTCTTAAAAAAAAATTGTATTTTTAATATTTAAGATATAATATTACCCGGGGAAAAATATAACTCAAAAACACAAAAGGTAAACAAATTTGCCTACATTATCTACAGTTAAAAAATATACAAGGCACTTTCCGTTTTGACTATACTGTTCTTTTTAGACGGCAAATAAATTATTATAGCACGCAAAAATTTTATAGTTCTTTTTTTAAAAAAATTGCAATATTTGTATTTATAATGTGTCATATCTAATATTACTAGGGAAAACAGGCAACTCATATTTTTTTTACAAATTTATCTAGGTTATCTACAATTAAAAAACTATAAAAATCACTTCCCATATCGATCACACTATATAGTATGTGAGACTAAGTATAGGTGTTTAATATTTATTTAATATTATCGCCTAAAAATATATAAAGAGAAAAAAAATAACCTACGATTTCCTGCAAAAAAAATTAATATCGGTATTCTTAAATATATTTAATATAATAATATGATGAATAAGTCTTATAAAAAAAATTTGGCTTTGAATTTAAATTTATATTTTAGACTTTTTTTTTTCCTTTTAAGAAACGGTGACCTTTTTTTCACATGTACTTTTTATTTTTTACTGTCTAAATCAGTTGTTTTTTTTTAACCGGGTTTTTTTTTAAAACCAGAGTATCAATGACAACAATTTCCAATGAATCATTTCACATTCTTAGCAAATTTTCTAATAAATTTTATCAAAAAGTTTTTAGTAATAACAATATTCAATCACATTTTGGTTGAAAAAAACCAATTTTAACGAATTTTATCAATTACAATTATACTAATTAAATATTAAAATTACAAAATAAAACATTTATAAAATCAATTAATTTTCTACGTAGATAAAAAAACCCAGTGAAGCGGGCAAATCAGCTCGGGGTAGGTTGCACTGTAGCTTAAGAGACAATTGCACTGTGGACTGGCCATTTTTCGGCCGTGCGTCGCGGTTGTTCGTCCGCCTTTTTTTTTTCCGACTATGAACAGTGTAGTGCCTATATTAGCCCTGGTAATAGGACAAAATAGTGTTTCGGCTGAGGGGTAAATAATGTTTAGGCTCAGGGGTGCGGGCGTAATTGCACGCGTACGGACCGGTCCGGTCAGGTCCGCCGCAACTCTTTATTTTTTTAACATTTTTCAAATGGCTAAAGACGATTATAACCCCCAATAAGACAAAATCGATTATTTAATGGCAGGGACATAACGGTAACTGACCATTATTATTTATATATTTTTCGAAATCTGTCAGGCGCGTGCGGTTCACACGGCCGACGGTGTCCCCCCTGACGCCCCTTTCAAGTGGCGCGTGCGGTATGATACGGTGGCCGGAAATGAGCTACCGGCGTCTAATCCGGTGCGCCTCCACCTGGTCTTCCTCCCGGTGCGGCGAGTGTTGCCACACGGTGGCCGTGCACGCGGAGGAGGCCGGTTGAAGACGGCGGCAACGTTTCTCTCTCTCCCCTGCACGTAAAAGTGCAGGAGAGGCCCCCGTGTTTTTTCCTTTTTCATTTTGGTCCCTCAACTTGCAATTTCCTTTCCTGCACCTTTCACTTTTGTTACATTAGTTATAATTTGCTTCGATTTGGTCCTTCAGGTTGAAATTAATTAAATGTGCACCTTTCACTTCGGTCCTGGAACTTTTTATTTCCGGATTGGGTCCAAATTGGTCAATAAATTCGGTACACGGGTTTGAATTTTTGCAATTTTGTCCTTCGATTTAAATTGATAATAAATGTGATTTTCATTTCAGCCCTTCAACTTTTGATTTATGATTTAAATCCCTGTTTTTTAATGCTTATCAAATAATTGCTACATTTTTCTTTATAATTTTATTTTCCATCGATTTTTTTTCTTTGATTTATTTTTGCCACTTTCATTAATTAGAATAATAATAATAATAATAATATATTTTTTTTCTTGCTTACTCTTTTTTTAATGTTTTTGAGTGTTTTTTCTTCCGTGAAAAATTTATAATTTTAATTTTTTTTGCAATAATAGCAATAGTCATTTTATATCTAATATTACTGGGGATAAAAGACAACTCAGGAACAAAAAATAGACAAATTTACCTAGGTTACCTACAATTAAAAAACGATACAAGTCACTTTTATCTCGATTAAACTGTTCCTTTTAAAAGGCAAACAAGTCATTATTATATGTTTAATATTTATTGCATATTATCGCCTAAAAATATATAAAGACATAAAAAAAATGACCTCGGATTTTTTGCAAGAAAAAAATTAATATCATTATTCTTAAATACATTTAATATAATAATATGAAAAAGAAATCTTATAAAATAAAAAAAAATTATTGGCTTCGAATTTTAATTTTGTTCTCTTTTGTTCAAGTGTTTTTTTGAAAAAAAAAATTGGATTTTTAATATTTAAGATCTAATATTACTCGGGATAAAATACAACTCAAAAAAACAAAAGGTAAACAAATTTGCCTAGATTATATACAATTAAAAAATATATGAGGCACTTTCTGTTCGACTAAACTGTTCTTTTTAGACAGCAAAAAAGTAATTATAGCACACAAAAAATATATATTCCTTTTTAAAAAAATATTGCAATGTTTTTATTTATAATGTGTCAGATCTAATATTACTGGGGAAAAAAAGCAACTCATATTGTTTTTTTTTAACAAATTTACCTAGGTTATCTACAATTAAAAAGTATAAAAATCACTTCCCATTTCGATCACACTATATAATATGTGAGACTAAGTATATTTGTTTAATATTTATTTAATATTATCGCCTAAAAATATATAAAGAGAGAGAAAAAATGACCTACGATTTCTTGAAAAAAAAATTAATATCGGCATTCTTAAAGATATTTAATATAATAATATGATGAATAAATCTTATAAAAAAAACTTTGGCTTTGAATTTAAATTTATATTTTAGACCCTTTGTTTGTTTCTTTTAAGAAACGGTGACCTTTTTTCACATGTATTTTTGATTTTTTACTGTCTAACTCAGTTGTTCTTTTTTAACCGGGTTTCGTTTGTTGTTTTGTTTTTTTAACCAGAGTATCCGTGACAACAAATTTCTTATAAATCATTTCACCTTCTTAGCAAATTTTCTAACAAATTTTCTCAAAGTTTTTTAGCAATAGCAATATTCAATCATATTTTGGTTGAAAAAAACCTTTTTTAGTATATTTTATCAATTACAATTATACTAATTAAATTTTAAAATAACAAAATATAATATTTATAAAATCAATTAATTTTATATATAGATAAAAATGCCCAGCGAAGCGGGCTAATCAGCTCGTATAATATTAAATTAAGATGGTTGACCGGATTCTCGGCGAATCGTTCAATGATGCCCTCGATCAGGAGCTTGACCGTAATTCAGGTTTAGGTTTCGGACCAGGTCGACTCCCAGAGGTCGTATGACTGGATAAAACAGTCTCTCCAGGGCAGAACTAGAACTCTAGAAATGGGGTGAATTTAAGGCTGGAAAGGCCCATCCATGCTGTAAATGGTCCACTAAAACCTCCTATACTCTGGAAATAAAAGACGGGCCTATATAGTATCCAAGTATTTCTGTTGGGCCGGTGTCATATGTTCAAAAAGGCCATCAAAGCAGGCCCAATCTAGTAATAATTGTTCTTTCGATGCCTCCCAGTAGAAATAAACAAAAAGAGATGCACGTCCGTCCGATTGAGGCTTTATATTAGAGTCAAATAATCAAAATCATAGACCTGATCCTTCATAAGAGTTGACGTCAGACATTACCTGTTGCCCTAAACTTGTTCTAGAAGGACACGAGCTGATTTGCCCGCGCGTTGCGCTAGGCTTTTTTATATATAGAAAAATAATTGATTTTTAACATGTTGTATTTTTTTTAATTCTTAGAAAATTATTTTTGACATTAGCACATCAAAATCATGTAGAAACATTTTTTTAATTTAAAATTGGAAAAAATTAAAATTTCTTCAAAAGCGATTTTCAAATGCATTACCAAACACTCATGTCATATCTCACCAGAATCATAGTTCAATCAATTTTTTTAAATAGTAATGAAAAACGAAAATCACATTTCAAATAACTGTTTATAACTGTTTGAAATTGTCATCTCCTTTGGCTATGCACGTAAGCTAGCTTGGACATTCTAGTTGTAAAAAATATTAATAAGTTGAAAAAAAATAAAAAACAATGTCAAAGGATTATTCGTGACACGTGTAACCTACCCCGGTTCTAAAAAATATATATATGTGAGGAAAAAATTGTGGTGCGTGTAAACTGACCCGGACACCGCGAGTATAAAAAAAAAAAAGCCTGAAAAAAAGAAGAGGAAAAAACATTTTTAAATATTAATAAACAGTGAAAATTGTTAAAAAAAATTAAGTTCAGAGATTTATTGTGATGCGCATAAGCTGACTCGGACACCCCAGTTATCGAAGAAATGATTGGAAAAAAAACATGTGAAACACTTATGAACAATAGAAAACACTATTCTTTACTCAAAAATCATTTTCGGTGGCAGGGGGACTCGAACTCCAGCAACCTGAGAAAAAATATTAACTCTTATTATCTATAATTAACTAAATAATTGGCGATGCGACGGGTTTTTTTTCTCTATGTAGAAAATTAATTGCTTGTATATGTATTGTATTTTATTATTTCAATATTTAGTTAGTGTAATTATATTTAAGAATACTGATATGATTTTTTGTCCTTAAAAAAATCCAAAGTTATTTTCCCTCTCTCTTAATATATTTTTAGGCGATAATATTCAATAAAAATCAGACATATTAGAAATAAAAATATTATAATTTGTTTTTCAAACATAAACTTAATTTTTTTTTTGTGTTATAATTATTTATTTGCCGTCTAAAAAAACAGTCTAATGGAAACGGGAAGTGACTTGTATATTTTTTAATTTGACTTGTAGATAATGCAGGTAAATTTGTCAACATTTTTTTTTGAGTTTTTTTTTTGCAGTAATATTATATTTAAAATATTAAAAATGAAAACATTGGAAATCCTTGTAAAGAAATAAACTTAAATAAAAGAGCACAAAATTAATTTTTGAAGCCAAATTTTTTTTATATAAGATTTATTAATCATATTATTATATTAAATATATTTAAGAAAACATGATATGAATTTCTGCCCTTCAAAAAATCCTAGGTCATTTTTCTTCTCTGTCAATATATTTTTAGGCGATAATATTCAATAAATATTCAAACATATAATTAGTTTTACATATTTTAATTTGACATAAATATACAAAATATAATTAATTTGACATAATTTCAATAATATATTTAATTTAAAGGATAATCTTAGGCTATTTTGTTCTCTCTCTCTCTCTATATATTCTTAGGTGATGATATTCAATAAATATTTGAACATAATATTAGTTTTACATACTTTAATTTGACATAATTATACAAATATATAATTAATTTGATATACTTGCAATAATATATTTAATTTAAAAAACAAAATTGAAGTAAACCCAAACATTGAAATCAAATAATTCAAAACAAAACCGGAAATTAAAAGAACTGGGACTGAAATTAAACTGAAATTCATAATTAACTTGCATAGAAGGATAGAATTGAAAAAAATCAAACTTTTGGTACCTAAAATATTAAGGATTTATAATAAATTTGCATGGAAGGATGAAATTGAAATCAATCAAAACTTTGATACCAAAAATATTTAGAATTTCAGCCCACCCCACAAAATTAAAAGAATGAGGACCGAACTGGATCTTCAAAACGTAATCAATTTCAATTGAATGACGAAATTAAAACAAATCAAAACCCATTTAATAAAAATAAGGGCAAGAAAAACAAATTAAAACGTTTAGGGACTGAAATGAACTTTGACAAAAAACAACTTAGCTGACGTCATATTGCGCAGGCAGGAGAGAGAAATTGGGTGGGGAAATTCGAACGCGGGGCGCGGTCTTACCACTCGCCCAAGCGACTTCTTTGGACAGTTGTCGGATACAAATAATAATAATATCAATTTATTTTTTAATTATTTCAAAAATTTGTTATTACAGAGATTCGAACTCTCGCGCCCTGCCTCGCTTGGGCGCTCTCTAACCACCACGCCAAACAACTTTTTATACAGGTGTAGTCTACAACTAATAATAATATTATAAAGTAACTTGACTGTTCCTGTCCTCAGTGAATGAGTCTAGATGAACAGTGCCAAAACACTGTTCAAAAACCGTGATCTTTTTTAGCTTTTAGATAATAATAATATAATATGACTGTTTAATTTCCAATCTCTTTAAGCTTTTACAATATAATATAATAATATACTATACTATAATATAATAATAATCAAAATCATTTAGTAACTATATATATATATATTATTAAATAAATATTAAAATATATAATTAGTCTGATATATTCAAAATAAAATAAAACTTAAAAATAATCATAATCATTATTTTGAATGTCTTATCTATAATAATTAGAAATTTAAACACCTAACAATATTAACAAAAAAGCAGTTAAGAAAAAAAAAAAGAAGTCAGGGGAAAGCACATTTTCAAACAGTAATAAAAAATGAAAATCACCGTTAATTTTGGGGAATAAAAAGTGATGTGCGTAAGCCAACACAGACAACCCGGCTATAAAAAAAAAACTAAAAAAAATTGTATAAGTGGAGGAAAAGAAACAATAAAAAATGTTAATAAAAAGTGGACCGAGAAATTAATCATGGTGCGCATAAGCTGGCCTGGACACCACGGTTAGAAAAAAATTGTTAAAAAGGAAAAAACATTTAAGAAGAAAAAAACGTTTAAGAAGGAAAAAAAACATTTAAAAAGAAAAAAAAAAGGAAATCATTTTTTCGCCCTACTGGAATTCGAACTCCGGGCTCCCGTGTGCAGACACATTTTTGAACCACTCGCCCAAAGCAATTTCATTGTTTAACATTGTATACAAATTATAAATAATGCAAATAATAAGATATTAAAAATCCAAAACCATTTTTGTCGCCGGGAGATTCGAACTCCAGTCTACTTTACAGACGCGCGTGCCTTAACCACTCACCCGAAGCCATGTCTTTGTTCTGTCTTGGTACACAAATTATACTTATATTATTTTGTAATCTCACTATTCAAGTCCACAGTTATCTGAGTCTACATAAACAGTGATCCATGCTACAGTATAACAGTGATCTGTTTTAGCTTTATAGATAAGAAAAAAAATGGATTCGGGGATTAATTATAGTGCGCTTAAGCTATTCCGGACACCCCAATAAAAAAAAATATTTGATGGAAAAAAATGAAAAACAAAATCAGTAAAAATATGAAAAAAAACTATAAAAAAATAAAATCTGAGGATTAATTGTGGTGTGTTTAAGTTAACCCAAACACCTCTATTATAAAAAAATAAAATAAAATTATATATAAGTAGAAAAAAAATATAACCAGAAAAAAATATATTTCAACACCTAACAATAATTAGAAAAAAAAGGAGCGAAAAAAAGAAAAGAAATATCAAACAGTAATAAAAAGTGAAAATCACTGTTAATTTTGGGGAATAAAAAGTGATGTGCGTAAGCCAACACAGACAACCTAGTTATCAAAAAATAAACAAAAAAAAATTATATAAGTGGAGGAAAAGAAACAATAAAAAATGTTAATAAAAAGGTGAAAATCACTGTTAATTTTGGGGAATAAAAAGTGATGTGCGTAAACCAACACAGACAACCCGGTTATCAAAAAATAAACTAAAAAAATTGTATAAGTGGAGAAAAAGAAATAATAAAAAATATTAATAAAAAGTGGACCGAGAAATTAATCATGATGCGCATAAGTTGTCCCGGACACCACGGTTAGAAAAAAATATTTAAAAAGGAAAAAACATTTAAGAAGAAAAAAACATTTAAGAAGGTAAAAAAACGTAAAAAAAAAAATTTTTCTTTAAAAAAAGGTAAAAAAACGTTTTAAAAAAATATCATTTAAAAAAAAAATCAGTTTTTTTTTTTAAAAAAAGGTAAAGAAACGTTTTAACAAAAAAAAAAATCAGTTTTTCAAAAAAAAAAATCAGTTTTTTTTTTAAAAAAAAACACTGTTCAAATCCACAGTGTTTCCACGTATAAAAAAACGTTTTAAAAAAAATATCCTTTAAAAAAAAAATCAGTTTTTTTTTTTAAAAAGGTAAAAAAACGTTTTAAAAAAAAAATCAGTTTTTTTTTTTTTTTTTTTAAAAAGAAACACTATTCAAATCCACAGTGTTTCCACGTTATGGTTTAGCTGTATGTATAATGTATAATGTATAATGATTAGCTAGCACTCTCCATTACTCAATCTTGATGATTGATCCAAGGCAACAATTAGTCCCATCTCATCTTCCTAACATTTGCTATAAACGGCAAGGGAAGTTACAAGTTTGGAACCAAGAAGGAAGCAACCATGAGCCAGAACTTAAATGCTCGTTGAATTGGACTGGTTGGTGCGCAGTCACCACCTTGTCTGCTTTTTCACGGACATCACCTCTCCGACCTGATACTTGTTTGGTATTGTTGTTATAATTGTTTTTAAAAATATATTTTTGGTTTATAAACATATTAAAATTATATTTTTTATTTTTTTAAAATTATTTTTGATATCAGCACATCAAAATAATTTAAAAATATTATTTTTTTATTTAAAGTAATTTGTTTTCAAAAACACTTTTGAAACACAATGTCAAATACCTTAATCCATCACAATTGGTCTCCTTGCTCTCATGTTTGACTTGCTTGTTAGATAACTTAGTATCTTTTTAGTGTGTGTTTAGTTACTTGGTGTAAGATAATTTTTAATTAAAAATATATTAAAATAATATATTTTTTTAAAATTTATAATATCTCATGTTTGGAGTAATATATAACTACAAACTCTATATTATAGCTATCCTCGTTATATCAACAACTTTATTAACGAGAGTTTATTCATACCAATTTTAAACTTATTAATTATTTGATTTGATAGTTTTAAAATTTATAAATAAAAAAATAAGACTTTAATTATTTTAGTTTTATTTTGGGTTTAATTTTTTTTACATCAAAATGTTGCTTGAGTGGTATTCTAAGTTGATTTGGTGGTTGTAAAAGTGAAGTTTCAATAATGGTAGTGATAAAAGTATTCTAATCCCAAAAGGCATCATGATTCATGTGATAAAAAAGTTGTCAATCCAAAAAAATAAATATATTTTAATATGGTAAAAAGGGTGTCAATTATATATACATATAAAAAATCCTTATGGATTCGTGACCTAAAATAAAGGGAGAGATGCATAAAAATACATGAAAACCTGGGATCTGTGTAAAGAGGACAAAATAAGGGGGCTCTAATTTGAGAGATATGGTTCGCAATTTTTAAAAATATATAAATATTAATTCTATAAATTTGCGCGGTTTAACATGGAGGCTGGTTTGCCCGAGAGGTTAAGGGGGAAGACTTAAGATCTTCTGTACATAAGTACGCATGGGTTCGAACCCCATAGCCAGCAATTCTTTTTACTGTTAATTTTAATATCTTTCAATAATTTTATTTTTAATTAGAGAAAAAAAAGAAACAAGAAGAAATTGCAGTGGATGCGATACAATAAACTGTGATTTTTATTTTTTTATTTCAACTAGAGATTCCTTGTCCATCTGCAGTATTATTATCAAGACAAAATTCCAGCATTCTATTTCAAATCACCATGCCCTTACATAGATGTCTACATTCATGGAAGCTCAGCGTATTTGCTACTATATCTACCAATTTACCCTATCCTTTCCTTGTACTCTGAAAATAACAACAAATCACAAAGTTTTTTTGTAAGAAGAAAATACAGTATCCCTTGTGTTCAACAAGAGAAGAACGACCAGCCTTTGCTTCAGTAGCCTGCGACAAAGATAAAAGAAAGAGAAAATGTCCCCGATGGAATCCCAACGCCATAGTTTCTTGGAGACGATAAAGATTCTTGCTAAGAGTGGGGGACAAAGGTGCCAACGTAACCAAATCCTGCAATGAAGAAGGCAGTGGCTTGGAGGAAGAGGAATATGTAATATCTGTTCTTTCCAAAGGCAAAATCATAGCATCCACAGAAGAAGAGATAGGCTCCGACGCAAAGTTCTAGCAAATGCAATCTGTTAACATTCAACCATCAAGAAAACAGCGTCAGACTTCATCTCAGAATCATTAAAAATGGTTTCCTGATAATCTTGAATGTTAAACTTACCTTTCTCCAATCCTAATCTGCGGTTTCCTGGTAGCTTTAGCAGGTAATTTGGACTTAGTAGCATCTCCTAATTTTTCAGTGACAACCCATTCATTCACTCTCCCTGCCTCCAGAAGACCTATCAGTGTCGCCTTCGTCCGGTGCAGAGACATAACATTCTCAAATAGGATCCAGAAAACCATCAGATGGAGTGATCTGCAAGATTATGCAGATTTGGAAAAAATAGAAATTGTCAAAACACCATCTCATCTAAAAACTTAAGTTGTTAGGTGAGGTTTGGAATATAATTTATATTATTCTCTAACAGAAACAAAGTTTTACGAAACTGGACTATAAGAAAGTTTGGTTAACTGTAGGATAAGATGGATGGATGAACAGACCTAGGAGTTCCAACAGCATTGAGGAGAGTTACAACTGAAGGAATGTAGACAGATCCCCATTTAGGAACACTTACTTCAGGAATCAGAACAGTTGCAGGCAAAACAACACAGTAGAATAAAAATGTGACAATATGTGCCACAATCTTGCGGACGAAGAAGAAACTGTAGATCACGTAACATTTCTTCCACAGTGACACTTTCTGCAGTAAATAGTATGCTAATTAGTCGAAAATGGAAGATGGACCAACAATCTGATCTAATTTTCTATATTCTTAATTGCCAGGTCATAGAGGGTGTAGTAAAAGAGCATACCTTGTTTTTTAGTATTTCCATAGCCATTTTCCTGAAGAGATTTGCTGGCCCACAAGACCACCTATGTTGCTGATATCGATACGCTTTGAAAGTGCTTGGCAGTTCATTTTTTACCTAAAAACGCTATAAACGTTCAACAAGT